>CM055122.1:374762624-375085666 GCA_029206835.1 Rana muscosa | reverse complement strand
GCACGTTTACAGTTTGCACAAGAGCACCTGGATGTTCCACAGCAGTACTGGCAAAATATTCTGTGGACAGATGAAACCAAAGTTGAGTTGTTTGGAAGAAACACACAACTCTATGTGTGGAGAAAAAGAGGCACAGCACACCAACATCAAAACCTCATCCCAACTGTGAAGTATGGTGGTGGGGGAATCATGGTTTGGGGCTGCTTTGCTGTGTCAGTGCCTGGACGGATTGCTATCATCGAAGGAAAAATGAATTCCCAAGTTTATCAAGACATTTTGCAGGAGAACTTAAGGCCATCTGTCCACCAGCTGAAGCTCAACAGAAGATGGGTGTTGCAACAGGACAACGACCCAAAGAATAGAAGTAAATCAACAACAGAATGGCTTAAACAGAAGAAAATACGCCATCTGGAGTGGCCCAGTTAGAGTCCTGACCTCAACCCAATTGAGATGCTGTGGCATGACCTCGAGAAAGAAATTCACACCAGACATCCCAAGAATATTGCTGAACTGAAACAGTTCTGTAAAGAGGAATGGTCAAGAATTACTCCTGACCGTTGTGCACGTCTGATCCGCAACTACAGGAAACGTTTGGTTGAAGTTATTGCTGCCAAAGGAGGTTCAACCAGTTATTAAATCAAAGGGTTCACATACTTTTTCCACCTGCACTGTGAATGTTTACATGGTGTGTTCAATAAAAACATGGTAACATTTAATTCTTTGTGTGTTATTAGTTTAACCAGACTGTGATTGTCTATTGTTGTGACTTAGATGAAGATCAGATCACATTTTATGACCAATTTGTGCAGAAATCCATAGCATTCCAAAAGGGTTCACATACTTTTTTTTGCAACTGTATATATATATATATAAATATATATATATATATATATATATATATATATATATATATATATATATATATATACAAAAAGCCTGGATGTATATATATACTAAATACACTGCAGCTAACTGATGTCAGGTCACCTGAAGCCAGGTGACAAATGCACATTGTTGGGGTCAGGAGTGCACCGCTAAGGTAGTGGACCCTATGGCTGACTGCTGCGGATGGAACTCTGGGTGATTAAGGAAGGCAGGTCCACTGGAGCACTAATAGGGATCCCACAGCTAGAGCCTAAGATTCCCCAGGGCACAGAGTTTAAGATCCAGCAGGTGTTCACCAGAGCCTCTAGTGGTGAGGATGGACTGGGCTGCAACTGGATCCAGGTCCCAGATTCCCCCAGCTAACGCTCTCAGTAGGCTATAGAGGATAGAGGGGAAGCAGCAGCTCAGGATACAAGAGATAATGAGGGGATAAGCCAAACGTCGGGGCGACTAGCAGACAAGGATAAACAAAGGACAAGCCAAAGGTCAAGGTCACAAGCAGACAGGGATAGTTGAGAACAAGCCAAGATCGGTAAAACATAGACAGACGTAGAGCACACGGCAAGCAGGAACCCAAACACACAATAGCTTAACAAACAACGTTGATCAGCATGGCTGGCTTGCAGTGCACAGGTTAACATAGTGTTCCCTGATAGGGCCTGGGGTGGAGCCATGCTTGGAGGAGAGATTATTTAAGCAGCCAGGTGTGAGTGGCTGGCCTCTAAGGTGAACACATGGAGAAGGGGTAAGCTGAGAGACAAACATTACTGCATAACCATGACAGTTCCCCCCCTCTTATGGGCCATCCCCCTCCCCCGCCTGGGCACAGGCTTAAGGGAAATCTTAGATGAAACCTCCTCAACAGACGAGGTGCAACGACCTCAGATGCAGAGATCCAAGACGCCTCCTCAGGACCAAACCCTCTCCAATGCACAAGGTACAGAAGAATGCCTCTGCAGAGAATCCAGAACTTGTCTAACCTCGTACTTTAGATTATCCTCAGAGACCGGAACCTAGGTAGAGAGAGGATGAGAGGATTTCTTAAGGACCAAAGGCTTTTTAGAAATCAGCAAGGGCATGAGAGGATCAACAGGAATCTGAGGAGGGTCCCCCAGACCCTTAAAGATGAACTGGGCATCTAGCACAGGACCATCAGACTGGGCGGATGTCAGTGGAACCCTGAGGTCAGGTTGGTTAGAAGGTGACATGTCACAGGGGTCAAGCTGGATAGCTGAAAGACAAGCAGAATGAGGATGGATTGAACCCCTTAGACAGGTTTGAATGGACGTAACAGTATTAGGGTGAGGCGAGGTTGCAGAAGGTCCTGAATAAGAAAAGGTAGGAGGTTCACTGGGCATGGGCTGGACTGGCATAACTAGTTCAGAGGCCGAATGAATAGCATGGTCAGGTGTAGCGACTACCTGAATCGCATCGCAAGGCGTATTGACTGCAGAACTTGCAGACAAGCTAGCCTAGCTGTGCATCCAAGGGTGTTTAGGGACAGACAAAGGTAAATGGTTATGCAAACTGGAATAAAGGATCGGCTCAGGTTCACAGGTGGGCTCCTCATCCAGAGTGCCCCATGACCTAGAGAGTGCATCAGCCCGACTATTGCAGGCAACATCCCAGAAATCACTATATGCAGTAGGAAGAGAAAAGATATTGGGATGGTGGCAACAGGAAGTTTCTCTTTTGGGACAACCTTGGGTAGGCAGGACGAGGAACAGGAGGAACCTCAAGCCAGGATCTGTCCAGTAGTCTAGTCAACATGTGGAGAATGGAGCCGTAACCAAGGAAGACCCAAAATGATAGGAGTTGAGGCCTTAGGTAAGACAAGGAAGGATATCCACTCCTGGTGGAGTGTCCCTAGCGACATCTTAACAGGGAGGGTCTGGAAGCCAATAGGACCCCCTGGGAGAACAGTGCCATCAATCGCCAAGACCACCAATGGCGTGTGAGGGGCAAAAGGGTAAGTCTCATGGTGGACGATGCGATTTCCCAGTCCATGAAATTGCCTGCGGCTCCGGAATCCAGATATACTGAGACCGAATGAGAAGAAGCACCAACATGAAGGAACACAGAAAGAAGAAGATGAGAAGGTGAAGGTGATATTTCTGGGTCCAAAACTCCACCTTCCAGATGTATTGTACCCGAGCGTTTTTCCGGGCGAAGAAGACAAGTGTCACGAAAATTACCTTTGCCCCCACAGTAGAGACACAGGCCCAGAGTCCTGCGCTTAGCACGTTCCTCGGGGGATAGCCTGGTCTGCATGTGTTCCTCAGCTGGCAGGAGATGCTCCACGGGTCGAAGAGAGGGGAGCTCAGGCTGACTAAAGACCAAGGAGTGCCGGCGTCGCTTTTCTAGGGTCCTTTCCTGAAAATGAATATCGATCTGGTTACACAAGGAGATAACTTCGTCCAGATCAGTGGGGATGGTTCTTCCTGCTAATTCATACTTCACTCTATCAGAAAGGCCATGCAAAAAGGTTGCGACTAACACCTCATTGTTCCAGCTCAACTCAGCCGTCAGTATGCGGAAATGTAGAGCATACTGTCCCACAGAAGTAGACTCTTGGCGAAGATGTAATAGGGCGCTGGCCGCTGAAGAGACACAAGCCGGTTCTTCGAAGATATTCCAAAAAAGTTTCAAGAAGTCAGACAGGCTAGAAACCACAGGATCATTCAGTTCCCACAGAGGGGCTGCCCAGGCTAAAGCTTCACCAGAGAGGAGGGAGATGATATAGGCTACCTTTGCCTGATCAGACCGATAGTTTTGAGGCTGGAGCTCAAAATGAATAGTGCATTGGCTGAGGAACCCCCTGCAGGCCTTGGAGTCCCCAGAGAAACGGGACGGAGCTGGCAGTTGTAGTGAATGTGTGGCTGCAACTGCGACTGGAATAGGTGCAGTCGCTGATTGTGCTTGAGGTTGCTGACTTGGGGTTCCCAAGGAGACCTGAAGCTGCTCGAAGCGGGAAGCCAGATCCTGGAGGAATCGCATCACCTGAGTCTGATTTGATTCCTGGGCCTCAAGTCTGCGGACTATGCCCTGTAATGGATCATCTATGGAAAGCGGCACGTCAGCCGGGTCCATGGCTGATCAAACTGTCAGGTCACCTGAAACCAGGTGACAGATGCACACCGTTGGGGTCAGGAGTGCACCGCTAAGGTAGTGGACCCTATGGCTGACTGCTGCAGATGGAACTCTGGGTGATTAAGGAAGGCAGGTCCACTGGAGCACTAACAGGGATCCCACAGGGAGCTAGAGCCTAAGATTCCCCAGGGCACAGAGTTTAAGATCCAGCAGGTGTTCACCAGAGCCTCTAGTGGTGAGGATGGACTGGGCTGCAACTGGATCCAGGTCCCAGAGTCCCCCAGCTCACGCTCACAGTAGGCTATAGAGGATAGAGGGGAAGCAGCAGCTCAGGATACAAGAGATAATGAGGGGATAACTAGCAGACAAGGATAAACAAAGGACAAGCCAAAGGTCAAGGTCACAAGCAGAAAGGGATAGTCGAGAACAAGCCAAGATCGGTAAAACAGAGAAAGACGTATCGCACATGGCAAGCAGGAACCCAAACACACAATAGCTTAACAAACAACATTGATCAGCACGGCTGGCTTGCAGTGCACAGGTTAATATAGTGTTCCCTGATAGGGCCTGGGGTGGAGCCATGCTTGGAGGAGAGATTATTTAAGCAGCCAGGTGTGAGTGGCTGGCCTCTAAGGTCAACACATGGAGAAGGGGTAAGCTGAGAGACAAACATTACTGCATAACCATGACAACTGAATCGCCTGCCTGCTCAAAGAAAATGAAATGACACTCTCTCTCTCTCTATCTCTCTCTCCACCAGGAACACACTACAGAAGGCCGACGTGCAGGCGGCCTTATATAGTGTGGGGCGTGGACTTAACCCCCAGAGCCATAATTATGGCTCTCTTTGCTGACGGCGCTGTGATTGGCCAAAGCATGCGGGTCATAGTGCATGCTTGGCCAATCATCAGAAAGCAATGCACTGCGATGTCGCAGTGCATTATGGGCCGTGACGCGCCGCTCGAATTTGACACGAACGGCCCATAATGTTCGAATTTCAACGAACGGGCAAACAGCCGATGTTCGAGTCAAACTCATGCTCGACTCGAACAGATAGCTCATCCTTAGTTGCGAGGAAGGGGTTGCACCCACAAACATTGATATCCCCTGATGGCAGATAGCACATGTTGACACACTGTGTGCATCTTCAGAATTTGGCTTTTAAAATGCGACAAAAATTTGGGAAAATTGGTTAAAAAAAACTAAAATGGTGGCATTTTGTTGTTATTTAGATTCTCCCTAATACATCAATCCTGTTCTTCATTTTTTGTTCAACATCATTGGTTTTTTGCTTTATGATGTCTAAATCCCAACTACACAACATTATGTCCTGGATTAGTATGTGTGCACTTGCTCTGGTGAAATGAGGAGCTTGTTCTTCCACAACCAGCACATCACCTAAAATAAAAAATACACACAATGGGGGTGATTTACTAACAACAGTTCGCTGAGCCGGTTCATACCTTAATTGGTGCGCCGGATAAATCCTTAATTGGGCGCGTGAACCGGCGGCGCACTGTGATAGTAAATAAAAATGTCAGCGGCGCTTGTGTCTCTATTCAAAATGAATGGTTCCCTATGGGAGCCCATTGATTTGAATAGAGGTCGCACCAGAAGTCGGATCAAGATGATCCGACTTGCGGGGCGACTCGTGTGCCGGTTGACACAGGGGCAGCGTGACTTTGCGAGGCAACTTGGACACGACTTGAGTGTGAAGCAGACGCTCAAGTCGTGTCCTGGAGGCGACTTGAAGTCGCCTCCAGTACAGGCTCCTTTGCCAGTACCTGCCCGTGAGAATGTTTCCAGCGCGATGCCATCGCGCTGGTTCTCGGCGACAGGGTACTGCAAGCCTCGCGCTCGCTATGCCCTGTGTTTGGTATGAATCATGAAGGGGAACTCCACGCCAAATTTTAAATAAAAAACCGGCATGGGTTCCCCTCCAGGAGCATACCAGGTCCTTAGGTCTGATATGGATTTTAAAAAACGGCGTGGGGGTTCCCCCAAAATCCATGCCAGACCCTTATCCGAGCACGCAGCCCGGCAGGTCAGGAAACCGTACCAGGCCGCATGCCCTCAACATAGCATAGCATGCCCTGCGCTCCCCCACCCCAAAGCACCCTGCCCCCATGTTGATGTGGACAGGGGCCTCTTCCCGACAACCCTGGCCGTTGGTTGTTGGGGTCTGCGGGTGGGGGGCTTATCGGAATCCGGGAGCCCCCTTTAATAAGGGGGCCCCCGGATCCTGGCCCCCCACCCTATGTGAATGAGTATAGACTTCGGGGGGTCTTCTTCCGACTTGCCATGTGCGCGACTCGCTACAATGCCATGTGCGCGGAGCGCAACGACTTATATTGGCATAGGGCGTGGTCACGGGTGATGCCACCCGGAAATGATGGGACTGTGACATCATACGGGGGCACCAGCTGGCATCACCCGGTGACCACGCCCCATGCCAATATAAGTCGTTGCGCTCCGCGTACACGGCATTGTAGCGGCAGACAGCGATGAGGCAACATCGGGCGGAGAGAAGAGGGAAGAAGACTACGATGAAGACCGGGACCCCGCTAGCAAAAGAGCTGGAAGAAGATAGTGGGGCGCCCGGAAGAAGGCATAAAGAATCGGAGATCGTGGAGAAGGCACCGGAGAGCGGGAGAAGAACCAGAGAGCGCGGAGATGACACCGGAAAGCAGAAGAAGAGACCCCCGAAGAAGGGCACCCCCTGCCCCAAAGCACCCACCCCCCCTGGTACGGTTCAGGAGGGGGGGCGCTCGCTCGCCCCCTTTCCTGACCTGACGGGCTGCGTGCTCGGATAAGGATCTGGTATGGATTTTGGGGGACCCCATGCCATTTTTTTTTACATTTTAGTGTGGGGGGGGGGGTCCCCTCTGAATCCATACTAGACCCAAGGGCCTGGTATGGACCTGGGGGGGACCCCACGCAGTTTTTTTCTCAATTTTTTTTTTTTTCAACCAGCTATAAACAGGTTTAAAAAAAACGCAAATCACGGCAAAATTGCGGTACTTGCTTTTTGGATGAGGGTCCATTGAATTCTATTACATGCAAAACGCTGTTTTTTGCAGGGAAAAAAAAGTCCCCGACCCTTTCCAAAAACGCAGAGGCACAAAAATGCATTGATGTGAACATGTTCCATAGGAACCCATGTTAAAAAATTTCCCTGCATTTATGCAAAAATGTGAATCGAGCCTTACAGACCGTTTTTTAAAACGTCCGTCCATGGGCATGAGGCCTAAGAAAAAAGAGGGGGGAAAAAAGCACTGGACTGCATCAAAAATGTGCATGCAGAAAAGCACCTGGAATGCATCCGGACTGCGTTTCCAAGGTGTGAACTGGCCCTTAGGCAGTTGCATTTAACCTTGTTTTTCAGAAAGCCAAAAAATGCGTTCAGATGCCAAAGATTTCCACGTTTCAGACGCGGTACCAGCGTTTAGCCGCGTTTTCGTTTATAAGCGTTTTTAAAGGTGACCTATTTTTTTACATTGAAAAACTCAAAAATGATGGCAAATGATGAAAAACCATTAAACATATATAAATATAAAAAAATGTAATTGCTTGCATTGCATTGTGGAGAATCCACAACTTGTGGCAGGGGACGTGGCCAGGTGACGTGGCAAGTGGACAATCCACAACTTGTGCCAGGTGACATGGCCAGGTGACATGGCAAGTGGACAATCCACAACTTGTGGCAGGTGACGTGGCAAGTGGACAATCCACAACTTGTGGCAGGTGATGTGGCAAGTGACACGCTAAATACAAGTACACTGCTGCTCTCTCAGCTGCTACTACTCACTCTGGTCTCCCAAAATAGCTGAAATGGTTAATAATACTGTTTTTTGAGCTTAGGGCGGCTCCTTATGATGTTTCCTAACTAAACGCTTATAGACGCAAATGCGGTAAAACGCGGCATGCAAACGCGACAAAACGCGCGTTTCTAAACGCTGGTTTCAACCTTTGTTCTAAAGAGTTGGATAAGCTTCCCGTGTACATGGGGCCTAAAAACGGCTATGCCATTTACAGCTCAAAAACGCCATGGTGGGCATGAGGCCATAGGCTAACATGGAGAGCCGTTTTTAAGCTGCAAAAAACGCTCAAACAAGCAGCTGGAAAAACGTCCGTCTGCATGTAGCCTTATATTAACCACTTGCTTACTGGCCACTTAAATCCCCTTTCTGCCCAGACCAATTTTCAACTTTAAGTGCTGATGCACTTTGAATGACAATTGCGTGGCCATACAACACTGTAACCCAATGAAAATGTAATCATTTTTTGCACACAAATAGAGCTTTCTTTTGGTGCTATTTGATCACCTCTGCATTTGTTTTTTGTTTTTTTCTATAAATACAAAAGACCGACTAAAAAAAAAAAATTGGGATATTTTACCCACTTCAGCACCGCGCCTATTCAGGCACTTCTCTCCTTCATGTAAAAATCATAATTTTTTTGCTATAAAATTACTTAGAACCCCCAAACATTATATATGTTTTTTTAGCAGACATCCTACGAAATAAAATGGCGGTTATTGCAAATTTTTATCTCGCACGATATTTGTGCAATACATTTTCAAACGCCTTTTTTTTGGAAAAAAAATGGTTTCATGAATTAAAAAATAGCAAAACAGTAAAATTAGCCCAATTTTTTTGTATAATGTGAAAGATGTTGTTATGCTGAGTAAATAGATACCTAACATGTCACGCTTTAAAATTGCGCACACTCATGGAATGACACCAAACTTCAGTACTTAAAAATCTCCATAGGCAATGCTTTAAACATTCTTACACGTTACCATTTTCGCATTACAGAGGGGGTCTAGTGCTAGAATTGTTGCACTCGTTCTAACGCACGCAGCAATACCTCACATGTGTGGTTAGAACAGCGTTTACTTATGTGGGCGGGACTTACGTGTGTGTTCGCTTCTGAGCGCGAGCTACCGGGGACAGGGGCGCTTACATTTTTTTTTAGCATTATTTTTTTCGTTTTTTACTTTTTTTTTGTTTTGTTTTTTTTTTACACTTTTTTTAACTTTTTTTTTGATCACTTTTATTCCTATTACAATGAATGTAAACATCCCTTGTAATAGGAATCTTTTGTGACAGGTCCTCTTTATGGAAAGATGCGAGGTCAATAAGACCCCACATCTCTCCTCCAGGCTGGAAAGCATGAGATCGGTAAAAAAAATTCACTGATCTCATGCTGACAGCCGAGATCACGGCTTTGTTTACATACGGGAACCCGGCGTGACGTCATAACGTTGCGCCCGGGTCTCCGACGGTCACCAGTCATCTCTATGCTTCCCATCCGGCGCCGGCCAATTCGTTCTTCGGGCCCCCGATGGCACGGGAGAGCCCGGAGAAGCACCGGATGGCGGCGGGAGGGGGGGGGAACGTCCCCTCCCGCCGCCTATAAGAACGATCAAGCGGTGGAACTGCCGCTATGATCGTTTTTATCGTGCACAGAATCGCCGGCTGAAAATAATGATATGTGAATGATGCCTGCAACTGCAGGCATCATTCAGATGTCACTGCACAAAGTCAAGGACGTAATTTGACGGTGGGCGGTAGGGAAGTGGTTAATATTTAGTTCGAAAATTTTGAAAAAAATAAAATTTTCTCCTTCATTGATGTACACTGATGAGACTGCACTGATGGGCTGCACTGATGGGCACCGATAAGGTGGCAAGGGTGGGCAATGAGAGGTGGCATTGCTAGTTGGCACTGGTGGGCATTGAGAAGTGGCACTGCTAGGTGGCAATGATAGTTGGCAGTGATGGGCACTGATAGGCACCACTGCTAGGTGGCACTGAATGGCACCAGTGGTGGGCATTGATAGGTGGCACTGGCAGGGGCTACTGATTGACACAGATGACTCAGAATTGCCTCTTCCTCTTCAGGCCCGATGTCCCTTGCACATAAGTCGGTGATTGCCTTTTTTTATGCTCACGCTGTCAGCACAAGGAGAAAACAAAAACCATTACCAAGCTTTTGTTTACATCACGTGATCAGCTGTCATTGTCTGACAGCTGATCACATGGTAAGGGGCAGGGATCGGCCCCTTACTCGGATCTGTCATCACCCGAGTCTCAGTGACTCGGTGGCCACAGCGCGCGCGCGAAGGGGAGGACGTCTATTGACAGACTCCCGGCAATTGAGGACCGTGCTGTGGCCGTCGATCAGCTATAGCGCTGATCTCAAGTGATTAAAGAGGGTCTAAATGGGCCATTGACATGCATGACAATTCAACTTAGGAATGTGTCTTTGCAAATGTAGCGGCCTCACCCGATTTCTCCCTTCTTCTTTCACGGCTGGCTGACTCGTCTAGGGGAACCAGGGAGAAGGGTGAGGTGCACCACCAGCTCGCACCTCGTGTATGTGTAGAGTAGTGATGAGCCGAACACCCCCGGGTTCGGTTCGCACCAGAACCCGCGAACGGACCGAAAGTTCGAACGAACATTAGAACCCTATTAAATACAATGGATGCGAACGTTCGAATTCTAAAGTGCTAATTATAAAAACTATTATGCATGTTATTGTCCTAAAAAGGGTTTGGGAACCCGGGTTCTGCACCAGGGGACATGTATCAATGCAAAAATAAGTTTTAAAAACGGTCGTTTTCCGGGAGCAGTCATTTTAATGATGCATAAAGTGAAAAAAAAAAAGTCAAATATTCCTTTAAATATCGTACCTGGGGGGTGTCTAAAGTATGCCTGTGAAGTGCCACGTGTTTCCCGTGTTTAGAACTGTCCCTGCACAAAATGACACTTCTAAAGGAAAAAAAAGCCATTTAAAACTGCTTGCGGCTTTAATGTAATGTCTGGTCCCGGTAATATGGATGAAAATCTTTAAGAAAAATGGCATAGCTACCCCATGACCCCCCCCCTACCCCAGCCCATTACCAGCCCCTTTGGGTCTTGTATGGATATTAAGGGGAACCCCGCACATAAAATAAAAAAGGCCCTATATACTCTGAACAGCCGTATACAGGCGGTGCATACAAGACAGGGACTGTAGGTTTGTTCTTATGTAGAATCTGTTTGTAATTTTGAACAGGTACATTGTTGAAGTGTAGCTCCAGACCAAAAATCTATTTTTAAACTTTTTGGAAAACATAGGTAAGGGTTATCACCCCTGTAACATTTGTTTTGCTGTCTGTGCCCCTGTTCAGAACATTTCACCTCACTTTCCGTCCTAATGACAACTGTTTTTGAAATGTGGTGTTTTTCTTGAAACAAGGATTGCTGATAAAGCATCAGTACAGAGGAGACACCTTTCTCCCATATTTATTCTTACAGGAGAGAATTTTCCTTCCTAGTGGTAGATTTCCTCTCACTTCCTGTTGTCTTCTTGCGTTTGCAAGTAGGAGTCGTTTGTAAGTTGGATGTTTGAAAGTAGGGACCTGCCGTATATACTCTGCAGAAATAGGCCCCTTAGTTGTTGGTGTTGGCACAACACTGTAAGCACTCACAGTTACTCTTGGTTGGTGCTGGAACGCCCTGCTGTCAACTATTATATCAGGAATTTTAATTACATATAATTGTTGAACAGTGGTAGTAAAAATTGGGCCTTTGATGGTGGTGCTGGTGCCACAACACTGTAAGCCCTGACAGTTACTCTTGGTGGGTGCAGCAATGGGCCCTGCTGTGAATTATTAGATCAAGAATTGTAATTACATGCCCCTGTTGAACAGGGGCTGAAAAATTGGGCCTTAGGCACTGGTGGCACAACACTGCAACCCTTCACAGATACTGTACTTGGAGCACAGCAATGAGCCCTGTTGCAAAGTATTGCTTCAAAAATTGTAATGACACGCCCCTGTTAAACAGGGGCTGAAAAATTGGGCCTTAGGCACTGGTGGCACAACACTGCAACTCCTCACAGATACTGTACTTGGAGCACAGCAATGAGCCCTGTTGCAAAGTATTGCTTCAAAAATTGTAATTACACGCCCCTGTTAAACAGGGGCTGAAAAATTGGGCGTTAGGCACTGGTGGCGGCACCCATAAACAAAAATGATCTTCCAAGCTATCATCATCAATCGTATCATTGAGGACTCGGAGGAGGAGGATAGCCAGTCAACATAACAGCACAGGCACTCAGCATCAGCATCAGTCTTGAAGGGATGTGACATTTTAAAATCAATTAGTCTGTTATATCAGCATCAGGTGTGTGGTAGCTGGTGGTGATCCAAGACTGGTTCATCTTGATGAAAGTCAGTCGATCAACCGAGTCGGTGGACAGGCGCACCCTGTGATCCGTGACAAATCCTCCAGCAGCACTGAATGTGCGTTCCGAAAGAACGCTGGATGCAGGACAGGCCAGTAGCTCAATTGCATACTGTGCAAGCTCTGGCCAGTGATCCATCCTCAAGACCCAGTAAGCCAGAGGATTTTCGGTGGGGAAGGTGTCCAAGTCTGACCTTGCCCCTAGATATTCCTGCACCATGTTTATCAGACGCTGGCGATGGTTGCTGGAACCGATCATACTTTGGGGCTGCGGACTAAAGAATTGTCTGAACGCATCGGTCAGACGGCCACCTTCCCCACCGCTCCTTCTTTGACTGGCCGAAGCCTCAGCAACTCGTTGTCCAGGACCAGGAGTTTGCAACCTCCCAGTCTCTGGGAACGCGTTGCACAGACCTTTCTGCAAGGCCTCCCGGAGTTGTCTCATCCTCTGCTCCCTCTGCGACGGTAACATAAGGTCCGCAACCTTACCCTTGTACCGTGGATCAAGGAGAGTGGCCAGCCAGTAATGGTCCCTCTCCTTGATCCGAAGAATACGAGGATCCTTCCGCAGACTTTGCAGGATCAGGGAGGCCATGCAGCGTAGGTTTGCTGAGGCATTCGCTCCGGAGTCCTCTGGGTCACTAAGGACGACATGATCCGCAGCCACCTCCTCCCAGCCACGTACAAGTCCACTGGTTTCTTGGGACTGTAAATCATCCCTAAAAGACTGCTGCTGATGATGCTGAGTGCCAGCCTCCACCTCCATGCTGACACAATCCTCCTCCTCCTCCTCCTCCTCCTCCTCCTCCTCCTCTTCCTGTGCGATGGGTGGGACAGAAGGAACACTGTCTGGGTAAAGGGGGCCTTGAGAGGCAAGGAAGTCCTCCTCTTCCTGCCTCTGTTCTGCCTCAAGTGCCCTGTCCATTATTCCACGCAGCGTGTGCTCCAACAGGTGGACAAGAGGTACAGTGTCACTGATGCATGCACTGTCACTGCTCACCATCCTCGTGGCCTCCTCAAATGGTGCCAGGACAGTGCATGCATCCCTGATCATGCCCCACTGGCGTGGAGAAAAAAAACCAAGCTCCCCTGACCCTGTCCTGGTGCCGTAGTCGCACAGGTACTCATTGATGGCCCTCTGCTGCGTGTGCAGCCGCTGCAGCATGGCCAACGTTGAGTTCCACCTGGTGGGCATGTCACATATAAGGCGGTTCTTGGGCAGGTTCAACTCCTTTTGCAGCTCAGCCAGGCGAGCACTGGCATTATAAGATCTGCGGAAATGCACACAGACTTTCCTGGCCTGCCTCAGGACATCCTGTAAGCCCGGGTACCTGCCCAAGAAGCGCTGCACCACCAGGTTAAGGACGTGAGCCACACAGGGCACATGGGTCAGTTGTCCCTGTCGGAGGGCGGAGAGGAGGTTGGTGCCATTGTCGCAAACCACCATTCCTGGCTTAAGCTGGCGTGGCGTCAACCACCTCTCGGCCTGGCCCTGCAGAGCAGACAGGACCTCTGCCCCAGTGTGGCTTCTGTCCCCCAAACACACCAGCGCAAGCACGGCATGGCATCTTTTTGCCTGCGTACTTGCGTAGCCCCGTGAACGGCTACGGAGCACCGCTGGTTCATAGGACAAACCACAGGAAGAGGCCATGGAGGAAGAAGAAGAGGAGGGGGTGGAGGAGAGAGGTGTGTCACAACCAGTAGTAGCATTTTGGAGGCGTGGCGGTGGGACAACCTCCAACACTACTGCACCTTGTCCTGAATCCTTCCCAGCTGCCAAAAGAGTGACCCAATGGGCCGTGAAAGAAAGGTAACGTCCCTGTCCATGCCTGCTGGACCATGAGTCAGCGGTAATATGCACCTTACCGCTGACCGCCCTGTCCAGCGAGGCCAAGACATTGCCTTCCACATGCCGGTAGAGAGCCGGAATAGCCTTCCGTGAGAAAAAGTGGCGTTTGGGAACCTGCCACTGAGGAACCGCACATTGCACAAACTCACGGAAGGGGGCCGAGTCTACCAACTGAAAAGGCAGCAGTTGAAGCGCTAGCAATTTAGCCAAGCTAGCATTCAACCGCTGGGCATGTGGATGGCTGGGAGTGAACTTCTTTCGACGGTCCAGCAGCTGGGGCAGGGAAATTTGCCTGCTAGAATCGGACGTCGGTGTACTGCTAGCAGAGTGGGCGCAAGTACTTGGCTGTGACACACCTAATTCTACACCTTCATTCCTCTCAGTGCATGTTTCAGAGAGGACTGAAGTTATAGTGGGGTTGGAGATCCCAGCTGATGCGGTGCAAGGAGAGGTCCGCTTGGTTCTTTGGTGTGGGTCTTTGAGGTAGGCTTGCCAACGAGCTGCATGGCAGGTCAACATATGTCTGGTCAGGCATGTGGTACCCAAGCGGCTGATGTTTTGGCCACGCGATATACGCTTGAGACATATGTTGCAAACAGCAGCTGTGCGATCTGATGCACTAGCCTCAAAAAAGGCCCACACCAAAGAACTTTTTGAATGACGGGCAGAGGCAGCGCCCTGCACAGGCGGAGCTCTGCGGTGTGATTCCGTCGGTGTACTGCCCTTACGCTGGCCACCAAAGGGCATCCTGCCTCGTTGGAGATGTGCCTCCTCCTCATCCTCCTCCTCCTCCTCTCTCCTATTAGGCACCCACGTGGAGTCATTGACCTCATCATCCCCTCCCTCCTCATCACTGGAGCCAATCTGGCAGTATGCTGCAGCTGCTGGAACATGACTGCCAGATTGGTGTCCTTCTTGAGCATCCCCTCTGTCTGCTCTCACGCTACTGCCTTCCTCTAGCTGGGTTTCATCATCAGACCCTTCGAAACGCTGGGCATCCTCCTGGAGCATGTACCCAACACTGTGCTGAAACAGTTCGGGGGACTCCTCAGGAGGAGGACATGGTGGGTCTAGGGAAGGAGTGACTGATGATTTGTCTGACATTGATACCAGGGAAGACGACGCTTTGGCAGCTGCTTTTCCAGTACCCTGAGCCTGGGTGAGAGAGGATGAGGAGGAGGAGGAGGGCTTGGTCATCCACTCTACCAAGTCTTCGGCATGATGTGGCTCAACATGTCCAGCTGCCGAAAAGAAGGACAAGCGTGTCCCATGGCCATGTGCTGATGACAATGCACCGCGTCCACGACCAGCACTGTTGCCCCCAGACACAGAGCCTGCTTGCCCTCTTTTATTGCCTCCTGACTGTCTGCCTCTCCTTGTTTGCCTTCCAGACATTCTAATAGATGGCCTGCAGGGAGATGGGAAAAAAGCAATAAGGGCTACCTTCAGGTGTCCTTCTCTGTCCCTTGAAACAAGGACTTTCACAGTGAAAGAAACTGACACTGTCCCTACCTAGAGTTTTCTGTCCCTAGAATAAATGTTTTTTTTAATCACAATATAGCACAAGGACAATTCACTCAATGTCTCTCCAGGTCCCTGGAAACAAGGACTTGCAGAGTGAAAGAAACTGACACTGTCCCTACCTAGAGTTTTCTGTCCCTAGAATAAATGTTTTTTTTAAGCACAATATAGCACAAGGACAATTAACTCACTGTCCTTACAGGTCCCTGGAAACAAGGACTTGCAGAGTGAAAAAAAAAAAACACTCTCCCTACCTACAGTTTTCTGTCCCTAGAAAAAATGTTTTTTTTAAGCACAATATAGCACAAGGACAATTAACTCACTGTCCTTACAGGTCCCTGGAAACAAGGACTTGCAGAGTGAAAGAAAAAAAACACTCTCCCTACCTACAGTTTTCTGTCCCTAGAAAAAATGTTTTTTTTAATCACAATATAGCACAAGGAAAATTAACTCACTGTCCTTACAGGTCCCTGGAAACAAGGACTTGCAGAGTGAAAGAAAAAAAACACTCTCCCTACCTACAGTTTTCTGTCCCTAGAAAAAATGTTTTTTTTAATCACAATATAGCACAAGGAAAATTAACTCACTGTCCTTACAGGTCCCTGGAAACAAGGACTTGCAGAGTGAAAGAAACTGACACTGTCCCTACCTAGAGTTTTCTGTCCCTAGAATAAATGTTTTTTTTAAGCACAATATAGCACAAGGACAATTAACTCACTGTCCTTACAGGTCCCTGGAAACAAGGACTTGCAGAGTGAAAGAAAAAAAACACTCTCCCTACCTACAGTTTTCTGTCCCTAGAAAAAATGTTTTTTTTAATCACAATATAGCACAAGGAAAATTAACTCACTGTCCTTACAGGTCCCTGGAAACAAGGACTTGCAGAGTGAAAGAAACTGACACTGTCCCTACCTAGAGTTTTCTGTCCCTAGAATAAATGTTTTTTTTAATCACAATATAGCACAAGGAAAATTAACTCACTGTCCTTACAGGTCCCTGGAAACAAGGACTTGCAGAGTGAAAGAAACTGACACTGTCCCTACCTAGAGTTTTCTGTCCCTAGAATAAATGTTTTTTTTAATCACAATATAGCACAAGGAAAATTAACTCACTGTCCTTACAGGTCCCTGGAAACAAGGACTTGCAGAGTGAAAGAAACTGACACTGTCCCTACCTAGAGTTTTCTGTCCCTAGAATAAATGTTTTTTTTAATCACAATATAGCACAAGGAAAATTAACTCACTGTCCTTACAGGTCCCTGGAAACAAGGACTTGCAGAGTGAAAGAAACTGACACTGTCCCTACCTAGAGTTTTCTGTCCCTAGAATAAATGTTTTTTTTAAGCACAATATAGCACAAGGACAATTAACTCACTGTCCTTACAGGTCCCTGGAAACAAGGACTTGCAGAGTGAAAGAAAAAAAACACTCTCCCTACCTACAGTTTTCTGTCCCTAGAAAAAATGTTTTTTTTAATCACAATATAGCACAAGGAAAATTAACTCACTGTCCTTACAGGTCCCTGGAAACAAGGACTTGCAGAGTGAAAGAAACTGACACTGTCCCTACCTAGAGTTTTCTGTCCCTAGAATAAATGTTTTTTTTAATCACAATATAGCACAAGGACAATTAACTCACTGTCCTTACAGGTCCCTGGAAACAAGGACTTGCAGAGTGAAAGAAACTGACACTGTCCCTACCTAGAGTTTTCTGTCCCTAGAATAAATGTTTTTTTTATGCACAATATAGCACAAGGACAATTAACTCACTGTCCTTACAGGTCCCTGGAAACAAGGACTTGCAGAGTGAAAGAAAAAAAACACTCTCCCTACCTACAGTTTTCTGTCCCTAGAAAAAATGTTTTTTTTAATCACAATATAGCACAAGGAAAATTAACTCACTGTCCTTACAGGTCCCTGGAAACAAGGACTTGCAGAGTGAAAGAAACTGACACTGTCCCTACCTAGAGTTTTCTGTCCCTAGAATAAATGTTTTTTTTAATCACAATATAGCACAAGGACAATTAACTCACTGTCCTTACAGGTCCCTGGAAACAAGGACTTGCAGAGTGAAAGAAACTGACACTGTCCCTACCTAGAGTTTTCTGTCCCTAGAATAAATGTTTTTTTTAAGCACAATATAGCACAAGGACAATTAACTCACTGTCCTTACAGGTCCCTGGAAACAAGGACTTGCAGAGTGAAAGAAAAAAAACACTCTCCCTACCTACAGTTTTCTGTCCCTAGAAAAAATGTTTTTTTTAATCACAATATAGCACAAGGAAAATTAACTCACTGTCCTTACAGGTCCCTGGAAACAAGGACTTGCAGAGTGAAAGAAACTGACACTGTCCCTACCTAGAGTTTTCTGTCCCTAGAATAAATGTTTTTTTTAATCACAATATAGCACAAGGACAATTAACTCACTGTCCTTACAGGTCCCTGGAAACAAGGACTTGCAGAGTGAAAGAAACTGACACTGTCCCTACCTAGAGTTTTCTGTCCCTAGAATAAATGTTTTTTTTAAGCACAATATAGCACAAGGACAATTAACTCACTGTCCTTACAGGTCCCTGGAAACAAGGACTTGCAGAGTGAAAGAAACTGACACTGTCCCTACCTAGAGTTTTCTGTCCCTAGAATAAATGTTTTTTTTAAGCACACTATAGCAGAAGCACAAAACACACTGACACTCTCCCTACCTATCCTTCTCTTTCCCTAAACTAAAGGAATCCAGGTTAAGCAAGAAAGAAATAACAGTCACTGTCCCTGCCTATGCTACTCTATCCCTGCTCCGGAACACACTACACTAGGCCGCCGTGCTGGCGGCCTTTTATAGTGTGGGGCGTGTACTAAACACCCTCAGCAATAATTGGCCACAGGCATCCTGCCTGTGGCCAATCATTGCTCTCCTCGCTGCCGGCGCTGTGATTGGCCAAGCATGCGGGGTCACAGTGCATGCTTGGCCAATCACAGCGCCTGGATGACACTGCGATGGCGTAGTGCATTGTGGGCCGTTCGCGTCACTCGAATTTGGCGCGAACGGCCCAAATCGTTCGATCTTCGTCGAACGATCGAACAGCCAATGTTCGAGTCGAACGTATGTTCGACTCGAACACGAAGCTCATCCCTAGTGTAGAGGTTTGAGCTAAAATCTTTACCTTCGGGTCTGTGTCCCGGTCCGGATCTTCCACTTCTCCGATTGCAGGTGGATAGATGAATGTAGAACACTTTGCTCCCAGAAAAGTAAGCCCACACCAGGTGACAGTACAACTTCTATATTTATTTCCGCAGAGATAAATATGCCTCTTTGCAAGCAGACAGGTTGATACAAACACAACTTGGTGGGGAGAGGGTTAAGGCAGGGTTCACAACAACTTTTGGCCCACGGTCGCTGCCACCGACCATGAGGTTGGTCCCTGCCACAGACCGGGTGAACGATGAGGTCCCTGCCACAGACCTTTAGATAGGTCTCTGCCACGACCTGATTGTAGTTGGGTCTCTGCAAAGACCATAGAACGTGGACTACCTTCTAATGACTGCCCCTGTTAGGGAGATGATCCATCCGGACGGTCCCCAGAGGCCTGCACTGTCACCAGCCAATGCTGCGCTGGATCTTCAGACCAGGTCACCTCCCTGGTTCTCCTTGCCCAAGACTCGGGTCCCCTCCCTCGGTGAGCCCCTAGGTATCTTCTCCCATGCGGGACCCAGTCGAAGGTACTGGGCCCCAGGCCTTTCCTAGTACCTCACCCCAGGCTTAAGGTGCCTGGGATGGAACTCGAACTTCCCCGCCCCCAGGCCGAGGGCACCCGGGCGCAGACAAACAGGACAGCAGCCCCCAGGCTGAAGGTGCCTGGGGCTCGGACCTCGTGCGCAAGATGTCCGCCCCTTTATACCCTCTCCCAGCAGGCACAGCGGGTTCCCCGCCCCGCTGTACTACTGCCGCGAGAGGACACAAAGGGCACGGCCCTACAATGATGGTTCAACCCCAGCCCAAGGCGACAGCGCCACCCAGGGGCCGCAGGGAACTGAACACCATTATTATCTTCCACGAACCAAAATGGCCATAAATCCCTAATAATTAGTGCATCTGGACCATGCTACCGCCCAGACTAAATGTTAACACCCGCTAGACATAGTTAAACTAAATGAGATCCTTTCTTATTTTTTCTTGGGGATAGAGTGCAGAGGGATTAGAAGTCTAGACAGTTTTTGGGGATGTCTGCACCCCTGATAGGGTGAAGATAACTCCCAAATTTGGCCACTTTATCCTTCCAAATAATTCACTTCCGGTCACATAGCCACACAGGAAGTGAGGGTAAATCCCTACCAATGTCTTTCCTTGGGGACACACAGGTCAATCTAAATAGTTTCCCCATTTTGTACATTGCACTCCAGCATTTTGCTGGGTACACCCCAAATTATTAGGTATTTTGGACTTTGGGGTTTATTTACTAAAGGCAAATCCACTTTGCACAACAAGTGCACTTGCTGGATATCCGAGGGGGACATGAAAGGAAAATAAAAAAACACCATCTTTGCTTCTACATGATTGGATGTTAAAATCACCAGTGCTTCCCCTCAGATTTTCAGAAATTACACTTGTACTGCAGAGGGGATTTGCCTTTACTAAACCCCTAACTCCCTAATGATTTGGGGTGTACACAACAAAGTGCTAGAGTGCAATTTGCTTAATGGGGACACTAGATTGATCTGTGTGTCCCCAAGAAAATACATTGGTAGGGTTTTACCTTCACTTCCTGTTTAGCTGTGTGACAGACAGTGAAGCCAATTTTACTAAAAAAAAAGGTTTCCCTCAAAATGCCCACAATTAGAATAGTATTGTCTTGAGCTATTTTTAAGTGCAGTGCTCTAAATCAGTGCTTCTCAAGTACCCCCAACAGGCCATGTTTACAGGGTTTTCCTTCATCTTGCACAACAGTCAATGGTTTGGTATTTTGGACAGCAATTCTCGATAAGATAAACTCACAAAACACTTGAGGACTGAGGCTGAGAACCACTGCAGTAAAAAGGAAAATTGAATACTTACCGCTCTGTATTTTTTATTTCCTGGTGACTATCCATGGCAGCACACAATACATGCATATGCTACCATGAAGGCACCAGGTTAGACAAATCACACCTGTTTTGTTTTGACATGCCAATAAGCATAGTTAAGCTGCAGGAAGAAGGAAGATGAAGATGAAGATAAGGAACAAGATGGAGGAAGAAACCCGAATGGAGAAAAGAAGAAGATGGAAGAAAGGAGAAGACATTAATAAAGGAATTGTCAAAAACCGGCTATTGTCATTTTTAACATTTTTGACACTTTTTTTGTGAAATGGTAGGGGTACATTTGTACCCCATTACCATTTCACACAGGGGGGCGGGATCTGGGGTCCCCTTTGTTAAAGGGGGCTTCCAGATTCCGATAAGCCCCCCGCCCGTAGACCCCCACAACCACCGGCAAGAGTTGTGGGGATGAGGCCCTTGTCCCCATCAACATGGGGACATAGTGCTTTGAGGGGTCACAGACCCCCAAAGCATCCTCCCCATGTTGAGGGCATGTGGCCTGGTACGGTTCAGGAGTAGGGGGGCTCTCTCTCTCCCCCCCTCTTTTCCTGCGGCCTGCCAGGTTGCGTGCTCGGATAAAGGGTCTGGTGTGGATTTTTAGGGGGACTTCACGCCATTTTTTTTTAAGTTTGGCGCGGGGTTCGCTTAAAATCCATACCAGACCTGAAGGGCCTGGTACGGATTTTGAGGGGAACCCCCACGTCATTTTTTTTTACATTTTGCGCGGAGTTCCCCTTAAATACATACCAGACCTGAAGGGCCTGGTAATGGAATTTGGTGGAACCCCCACGCATTTTTTTTTCAAAGACTTTCAATGACTTTTCTCCGTATTGCCGGGAGCCGACAATTCAATTATAGCCGCGAGTGCCTTTTTTTTCCTTTAGAAATGTCATTTTGTGCAGGGACTGTTATATAACGTCAAGTTTAGGAGGTGCGCCTGTTCAACTTATGCAAATGCATTTACGTGACTTGACATTTACTAAGATTTTGCTGGCGCAGTGAACCGGCGCATTTGAACGTGTGAAATTGCCGCGCAGTGCACAAATACACCTCTTGCAGTTATAAACGTACTTGCAGGCGCAGCAGGCTGGTTCAGAAAAAGTTACTTTCTCATTCTATTTTGGACATATTTGTTACTTGGGCAGTTGTCACTATACTTCCTCACATCACCGCACATCACCCCATTATATTGGCACTTCCAGCTTCTTTATATTTTGATTTGAAGATGCCGTGCGCTAGGTCCATAGTGGCGCACTGAGCGCCTCCTCCCGTGCGCCAAGAACACTATAGAAAATAGGGAATAGCGCTGCGTTACCGTCGCAAATGTTTCTTAAATACCAAAACTGCCGTTGCGCACGCAGATGCGCCGATACTCATGGCGCAAATGTTTCGTGAATCAGCCCCAATGTATTATAAATATGCAGGCATACATCTATTCCCTGAATCTGTGGTGTCCGACACTGACCTGTTGTGGTGACAATTTCAACCACTTCTTCCACCTCTCCTCCCTCCACATTCTGAGGTTGTGGTGTCCTCTGTTCCCCTTCTTCATGAGGTGTGGGGTTCCTGGTGTCCTCAGATGTCCCCAGTCTTTTCTCCCCTATGAGAATGAAACAAAAGGTATACTTAGCACACAGATATTTGAGGCCAGAAATATGAATATGAAACATTGCTTGGAAGTGGGGTACAATTGTCTGTTTTGGCAGAGTTCCAAGCTGAAGACATGATTTTTTTCCCTTACCAAAGCTGGAATACTTACCTTTTTTGGAAAAGTTTCACACATGGAGACACCCCAAGTATCTACTGGAGCACCTTAAAAAGGTTGTTCTGGTGTCCCACAGTGCTCCTGAGTCCAGATGTGTAAACAGCTGCTAAGTGTCCTCTCCTTACATTACACTGAATCAAGTTTGCATTTCATTCAAGTTACAAACACATCTAGGCAACAACGTACTAAACTTCTTTTAATACAAATTAGCATGACCAAATTTAGTTAACTCTGTATCTACCAAAAACATTGTATTTAGTTGGCAAACGAACGATGTTTACTGCGACCGATTACTGTGCCCACAAACATGAAATTTGCCATTTTTAACTGTACAACAGTAAAGAAAAGCATATGGAGCAACATGCAAGTAATAATAATAAGAACACAGGAAAAATACGTACTTTTTAGAAGCAGTTTCCTGATCCTTCTGTACTGATCGTGCTCCCTCAATTTCAGGTCTGACCAGCGTTTCCTCAATTGCTCCTTGGATCGTCGTACCCAAAAATTCCTGTGGAAACTTCTCACAACTTTAGACATGATCTTGGCCTTTCTCACATTAGGATTGGAGTACGGTCCATATTTCCCATCATAGTCTGTCCTCTTCAAGATGTCCACCATCTCCACCATCTCTACAAAGGACATATTTGAGGCCTTATATCTCCTCCTGGATCGGGACGTTTCTGGCTCTGGGCTTTCCTCCTCGTTACTGCTATTAAGCACCTGCTGTGTCTCCGCCATGTTCCTCTCCCACTGCAACGAAAGAGAAGGGGCGGGGAATATACTAGAAAGAACGTCAGGGGCGGGCGACACGGGCGGAGTTTCACGCATGCGCAGTGTATATAAAGCTAACACGCATGTGTCGTACCTACGTTCTGTGTGCGGAGGAAGGAGGAACGGAAGCGCCGAACGTTCTAACGAAGGTAACATTTTAACTTGGGACATCAGTGGCCTATACTGATTCTAGATTGAGACTAGGGATGGGCCCGGTGCTCGATTCGAACCCATGTTCGAATCGAGCACCGGGCGTTCGCTCGCTCGTCGAGCCCAGAACTATTTGGGCCGTTCGCATCACATTCGTGTGATGCGAGCGGCCCCGCAATGCATTGCGGCCGGCGCGGCCGGCGCAGTGCATTGCTGGCTGATGATTGGCCAAGCATGCACTGTGACCCCGCATGCTTGGCCAATCACAGCGCCCGAAACTCGGAGAGCAATAATTGGCTACAGGCAGGACGCCTGTAGCCAATTACAGCTCAGGGGCTTTAGTACATGCCCCACCATTTAAAAGGCCGCCACGCCATCGGCCCCGGTCACATGAGTTCCGGCTTTAGGAGAGATCAGTCTGCTGATTCTGTCTTTGCTTGATACTGAAAGATTTGCTCTTCTTTGCTAAACCATTGGCTATTTCTTTGCTAAACCATTGCTACCTAAGTCATTGATCGTTCATTGCTGCTGATTGCACAGTTAGCGTGTTATTAGCTGCTGCTGGGGATTAGTCTGGTGCGTGCTTACTGTTAGTACAGTATTGCAGTAGTACCAACCGCAGTGCTGTTAGCACAGCATTGCACCCCAACAGCACCCATAGGACTTCTAGTGTGTTAGTGGCAGCAAACAGAGCTCCTATATTTTCTTCTCAGCAGCACCCATAGGACTTCTAGTGTGTTAGTGGCAGCAAACAGAGCTCCTATATTTTCTTCTCAGCAGCACCCATAGGACTTCTAGTGTGTTAGTGGCATCACACAGAGCTCCTATATTTTCTTCTCAGCAGCACCCATAGTACTTCTAGTGTGTTAGTGGCATCACACAGAGCTCCTATATTTTCTTCTCAGCAGCACCCATAGGACTTCTAGTGTGTTAGTGGCAGCAAACAGAGCTCCTATATTTTCTTCTCAGCAGCACCCATAGGACTTCTAGTGTGTTAGTGGCATCACACAGAGCTCCTATATTTTCTTCTCAGCAGCACCCATAGGACTTCTAGTGTGTTAGTGGCAGCAAACAGAGCTCCTATATTTTCTTCTCAGCAGCACCCATAGGACTTCTAATGTGTTAGTGGCATCACACAGAGTTCCTATATTTTCATCTCAGAAGCACCCATAGGACTTCTAGTGTGTTAGTGGCATCACACAGAGCTCCTATATTTTCTTCTCAGAAGCACCCATAGGACTTCTAGTGTGTTAGTGGCAGCAAACAGAGCTCCTATATTTTCTTCTTAGCAGCACCCATAGGACTTCTAATGTGTTAGTGGCATCACACAGAGTTCCTATATTTTCATCTCAGAAGCACCCATAGGACTTCTAGTGTGTTAGTGGCATCACACAGAGCTCCTATATTTTCTTCTCAGAAGCACCCATAGGACTTCTAGTGTGTTAGTGGCAGCAAACAGAGCTCCTATATTTTCTTCTCAGCAGCACCCATAGGACTTCTAGTGTGTTAGTGGCATCACACAGAGTTCCTATATTTTCATCTCAGAAGCACCCATAGGACTTCTAGTGTGTTAGTGGCATCACACAGAGCTCCTATATTTTCTTCTCAGCAGCACCCATAGGACTTCTAGTGTGTTAGTGGCAGCAAACAGAGCTCCTATATTTTCTTCTCAGCAGCACCCATAGGACTTCTAGTGTGTTAGTGGCATCACACAGAGCTCCTATATTTTCTTCTCAGCAGCACCCATAGGACTTCTAGTGTGTTAGTGGCAGCAAACAGAGCTCCTATATTTTCTTCTCAGCAGCACCCATAGGACTTCTAGTGTGTTAGTGGCATCACACAGAGCTCCTATATTTTCATCTCAGAAGCACCCATAGGACTTCTAGTGTGTTAGTGGCATCACACAGAGCTCCTATATTTTCTTCTCAGCAGCACCCATAGGACTTCTAGTGTGTTAGTGGCAGCAAACAGAGCTCCTATATTTTCTTCTCAGAAGCACCCATAGGACTTCTAGTGTGTTAGTGGTATCACACAGAGTTCCTATATTTTCATCTCAGAAGCACCCATAGGACTTCTAGTGTGTTAGTGGCATCACACAGAGCTCCTATATTTTCTTCTCAGCAGCACCCATAGGACTTCTAGTGTGTTAGTGGCATCACACAGAGCTCCTATATTTTCATCTCAGAAGCACCCATAGGACTTCTAGTGTGTTAGTGGCATCACACAGAGCTCCTATATTTTCTTCTCAGCAGCACCCATAGGACTTCTAGTGTGTTAGTGGCAGCAAACAGAGCTCCTATATTTTCTTCTCAGCAGCACCCATAGGACTTCTAGTGTGTTAGTGGCATCACACAGAGCTCCTATATTTTCTTCTCAGCAGCACCCATAGGACTTCTAGTGTGTTAGTGGCATCACACAGAGCTCCTATATTTTCTTCTCAGAAGCACCCATAGGACTTCTAGTGTGTTAGTGGCAGCAAACAGAGCTCCTATATTTTCTTCTCAGCAGCACCCATAGGACTTCTAGTGTGTTAGTGGCATCACACAGAGTTCCTATATTTTCATCTCAGAAGCACCCATAGGACTTCTAGTGTGTTAGTGGCATCACACAGAGCTCCTATATTTTCTTCTCAGAAGCACCCATAGGACTTCTAGTGTGTTAGTGGCAGCAAACAGAGCTCCTATATTTTCTTCTCAGCAGCACCCATAGGACTTCTAGTGTGTTAGTGGCATCACACAGAGTTCCTATATTTTCATCTCAGAAGCACCCATAGGACTTCTAGTGTGTTAGTGGCATCACACAGAGCTCCTATATTTTCTTCTCAGCAGCACCCATAGGACTTCTAGTGTGTTAGTGGCAGCAAACAGAGCTCCTATATTTTCTTCTCAGCAGCACCCATAGGACTTCTAGTGTGTTAGTGGCATCACACAGAGCTCCTATATTTTCATCTCAGAAGCACCCATAGGACTTCTAGTGTGTTAGTGGCATCACACAGAGCTCCTATATTTTCTTCTCAGCAGCACCCATAGGACTTCTAGTGTGTTAGTGGCAGCAAACAGAGCTCCTATATTTTCTTCTCAGCAGCACCCAGAGGACTTCTAGTGTGTTAGTGGCATCACACAGAGTTCCTATATTTTCATCTCAGAAGCACCCATAGGACTTCTAGTGTGTTAGTGGCATCACACAGAGCTCCTATATTTTCTTCTCAGCAGCACCCATAGGACTTCTAGTGTGTTAGTGGCAGCAAACAGAGCTCCTATATTTTCTTCTCAGAAGCACCCATAGGACTTCTAGTGTGTTAGTGGTATCACACAGAGTTCCTATATTTTCATCTCAGAAGCACCCATAGGACTTCTAGTGTGTTAGTGGCATCACACAGAGCTCCTATATTTTCTTCTCAGCAGCACCCATAGGACTTCTAGTGTGTTAGTGGCATCACACAGAGCTCCTATATTTTCATCTCAGAAGCACCAATAGGACTTCTAGTGTGTTAGTGGCAGCAAACAGAGCTCCTATATTTTCTTGTCAGCAGCACACATAGTACCTATAGTGTGTTAGTGTCAGCACCCATAGGACCTACAGTGTGTTGTGAGCACACATAGGAGTTCTATTTTTTATACTACATACACTACCGACTACAATGGCTGGAAGACCGCCAAGGAGAGGCAGAGCGTGCCGAGGCAAGAACACAGGGCAGGCAGGCTCTGTTTCTAGAGACAACAGTGCTGGCCGTGGACGTGGTCGTGCATCGTCATCAGCACGTGGCCATGGGACACGCTTGTCTTTGTTTTCGGCAGCTGGACATGTGGAGCCGCATCATGCCGAAGGCTTGGTAGAATGGATGACCAAGCCCTCCTCATCCTCCTCATCCTCTCTCACCCAGGCTCAGGGTACTGGCAGAGCAGCTGCCAACGCGTACTCAATGGCATCATCAGCCACCCCTTCCCTAGACCCACCATGTCCTCCTGAGGAGTCCCCCAAACTGTTTGAGCACAGTGTTGGGTACATGCTCCAGGAGGATGCCCAACGATTCGAAGGCTCGGATGATGATACCCAGCTTGAGGAAGTCAGTAGTGTGCGCGCAGAGAGAGGGGATGCTGAAGGACAGCAATCTGGCAGTAGTGTTCCACCAGCTGCAGCTTACTGCCAGGTTTGCTCTAGTGGTGAAGAGGGAGGGGATGATGAGGTCACTGACTCCACGTGGGTGCCTGAAGGGAGAGAGGAGGAGGAGGAGGAGGATGCAGCGTCACATGTCCAACGAGGCAGGATGCCCCCTGGAGGCCAGCTAGAGGCCAGCACAGCAACTGTACCACACCGCAGAGCTCCGCCTGTGCAGGGCGCTGCCTCTGCACGTTATCACAAAAGTTCTTTGGTGTGGGCCTTTTTTGAGACGAGTGCATCAGATCGCACCACTGCTATTTGCAATATTTGTCTCAAGCGTATCTCGCGTGGCCAAAACATCAGCCGCTTGGGCACCACAAGCATGAGCAGACATATGTCGACCTGCCATGCAGCTCGTTGGCAAGCACACATAAAAGACCCACACCAAAGAACAAAGCGGACCTCTCCTTGCTCCTCATCAGCTGGGATCTCCATCCCCACTATATCTTCAGTCCTCTCTGAAAGCTGCTCTGAGAGGACTGAAGGTGTAGAATTAGGTGTGTCACAACCAAGTACTTGCAGTACACCGACGTCCGATTGTAGCAGGCAAATTTCCCTGCCCCAGCTGCTGGACCGTCGAAAGAAGTATACTCCCAGCCATCCACATGCCCAGCGGTTGAATGCTAGCTTGGCTAAATTGCTAGCACTTCAACTGCTGCCTTTTCAGTTGATAGACTCGGCCCCCTTCCGTGAGTTTGTTCAATGTGCGGTTCCTCAGTGGCAGGTTCCCAAACGCCACTTTTTCTCACGGAAGGCGATTCCGTCTCTCTACTGGCATGTGGAAGGCAATGTCCATGCCTCGCTGGACAGGGCGGTCAGCGGTAAGGTGCATATTACCGCTGACTCATGGTCCAGCAGGCATGGACAGGGACGTTATCTTTCTTTCACGGCCCATTGGGTCACTCTATTGGCAGCTGGGAGGGATGCAGGACAAGGTGCAGTAGTGTTGGAGGTTGTTCCGCCACCACGCCTCCAAAATGCTACTACTGGTTGTGACACACCTCTCTCCTCCACCCCTCCTCTTCTTCTTCCTCCATGTCCTCTTTGAGTGCTCTGTCCTCGGAACCAGCGGTGCTCCGTAGGCGTACAAGGGGCTACGCGAGTACGCAGGCAAAAAGATGCCATGCCGTGCTTGCGCTGGTGTGTTTGGGGGACAGGAGCCACACTGGGCCAGAGGTTCTGGCAGCTCTGCAGGGGCAGGCCGAGAGGTGGTTGACGCCACGCCAGCTTAAGCCAGGAATGGTCGTTTCTGATAATGGCACCAACCTCCTCTCCGCCCTGCGACAGGGGCAGCTCACCCATGTGCCCTGTATGGCTCACGTCCTCAACCTGGTGGTGCAGCGGTTCTTGGGCAGGTTCCCAGGCTTACAGGATGTCCTGAGGCAGGCCAGGAAAGTCTGTGTGCATTTCCGCCGATCTTATAATGCCAGTGCTCGGCTGACTGAGCTGCAAAAGGAGCTGAACCTGCCCAAGAACCGCCTAATATGTGACATGCCCACCAGGTGGAACTCAACGTTGGCCATGCTGCAGCGACTGCACACGCAGCAGAGGGCCATCAATGAGTACCTTTGCGACTACGGCACCAGGACAGGGTCAGGGGAGCTTGGCTTTTTTTCCCTACGCCAGTGGAGCATGATCAGGGATGCATGCACTGTCCTCTCACCATTTGAGGAGGCCACGAGGATGGTGAGCAGTGACAGTGCATGCATCAGTGACACTGTACCTCTTGTCCACCTGTTGGAGCATACGCTGCGTGGGATAATGGACAGGGCACTTGAGGCAGAACAGAGGCAGGAAGAGGAGGACTTCCTTGTCTCTCAAGGCCCCCTTTATCCAGACAATGTTCCTTCTGTCCCACCCATCACACAGGAAGAGGAGGAGGAGGAGGAGGAGGAGGAGGATTGTGTGAGCATGGAGGTGGAGCCTGGCACTCAGCATCAGCAGCAGCAGTCTTTTAGGGATGATGTACAGTCCCAACAAACCAGTGGACTTGTACGTGGCTGGGAGGAGGTGGCTGGCGATCATGTCATCCTCAGTGACCCAGAAGACTCCGGACCGAATGCCTCAGCTAACCTACGCTGCATGGCCTCCCTGATCCTGCAAAGCCTGCGGAAGGATCCTCGT
Source organism: Rana muscosa (assembly GCA_029206835.1). Lineage (NCBI taxonomy): Eukaryota > Metazoa > Chordata > Amphibia > Anura > Ranidae > Rana > Rana muscosa. The sequence continues at coordinate 375,056,046 of CM055122.1, read as the reverse complement.
GTTCTTCGGATCAAGGAGAGTGACCATTACTGGCTGGCCACTCTCCTTGATCCACGGTACAAGGGTAAGGTTGCGGACCTTATCTTGCCGTCGCAGAGGGAGCAGAGGATGAGACATCTCAGGGAGGCCTTGCAGAAAGGTCTGTGCAACGCGTTCCCAGAAACTGGGAGGTTACAAACTCCTGGTCCTGGACGACGAGTTGCTGAGGCTTCGGTCAGTAGCAGAAGGAGCGGTGGGAAAGGTGGACGTCTGACCGATGCGTTCAGACAATTTTTTAGTCCGCAGCCCCAAGGTATGATCGGTTCCAGCAACCATCGCCAGCGTCTGATATACATGGTGCAGGAATACCTAGGGGCAAGGTCAGACTTGGACACCTTTCCCACCGAAAATCCTCTGGCTTACTGGGTCCTGAGGATGGATCACTGGCCAGAGCTTGCACAGTATGCAATTGAGCTACTGGCCTGTCCTGCATCCAGCGTTCTTTCCGAACGCACATTCAGTGCTGCTGGAGGATTTGTCACCGATCATAGGGTGCGCCTGTCCACCGACTCGGTTGATCGACTGACCTTCATAAAAATGAATCAGTCTTGGATCACCACCAGCTACCAGACACCTGAAGCGGATATAACGGAATAATTTATAATGTCACATCCCTTCAAGACTGCCTATGCTGATGCTGAGTGACTGTCCTGTTATGTTCACTGACTATCCTCTTCCTCCTCCTCAATGATCCATGCCACCACACCAGTGCCTAAGGCACAATTTTTCAGCCCCTGTATAACAGGGGCGTGTAATTACAATTTTTTAAAAAGATGCTTCGCAACAGGTGTGACTGCTGTGCTCAGAGTACAGTATCTGTGAGGGGTTGCAGTGTTGTGGCACCAGCACCAGTGCCTAAGGCACAATTTTTCAGCCCCTGTTGGGGCGTGTAATTACAATTTTTAGGCAATGCTTTGCAACAGGTCTCATTGCTGTGCTCAGAGTACAGTATCTGTGAGGGGTTGCAGTGTTGTGGCACCAGCACCAGTGCCTAAGGCACAATTTTTCAGCCCCTGTATAACAGGGGCGTGTAATTACAATTTTTTAAAAAGATGCTTCGCAACAGGTGTGACTGCTGTGCTCCAAGTACAGTATCTGTGAGGGGTTGCAGTGTTGTGGCACCAGCACCAATGCCTAAGGCACAATTTTTCAGCCCCTGTTTAACAGGGGCGTGTAATTACAAATCTTGATCTAATAGTTCACAGCAGGGCCCATTCCTGCGCCCACCAAGAGTAACTATGAGGGCCTACAGTCTTGTGGCAACACCGTCCACCACCACCACCACCACCAAAGGCCCAATTTTTCTGCCCTGTTCAACAGGTGCATGCAATTACAAATCTTGATCTAATAACTCACAGCAGGGCCCATTCCTGCACCCACCAAGAGTAACTGTGAGGGCTTACAGTCTTGTGGCAACACCGTCCACCACCACCACCACCACCACCAAAGGCCCAATTTTTCTGCCCGGTTCAACAGGTGCATGCAAGTACAAATCTTGATCTATTAACTCACAGCAGGGCCCATTCCTGTGCCCACCAGTCTTGTGGCTACACCAACATCTAATAGGGCAAATTTCTGCAGAGTATATACGGCAGGCCCCTACTTTCAAACATCCAACTTACAAACGACTCCTACTTGCAAACGGCAAGAGAAAACAGGAAGTGAGAGGAAATCTACCCCTAGGAAGGAAAATTCTATCCTGTTAGATTTAATTTGGGAAAAAGGTATCTCCTCTCTACTGATGCTTTATCACCAATCCTTGTTTCAATTAAAACCCCACTTTTCCAAAAACATTTGTCATTGGGACGGAAAGTGAGGTGACATGTTCTGAACAGATGTGCAAAGACAGCAAATGTTACAGGGGTGATAACCCCTCCCTATGTTCTCCAAAAAGCTTAAAAATTGTTTTTTTTGGGATGTAGCTACACTTCATAATGTACCTGTTCAGATTCTACTTAAGAACAAACCTACAGTCCATGTCTTGTTTGCACCACCTATATACTGCTGTTCAGAGTATATAGGGTTGTAGGTATAGGGTTTTATTTTGGGTGCGGGGTCCCCCTTAGTATCCATACAAGACCCAAAGGGGCTGGGGTGGGGGGGGGGGGGTGATGGGGTAGCCATGCCATTTTTCTCAAGGATTTTCAGCCATATGGCGGCCAGGACAAGACATGACATTAAAGCCGCAAGTGGTTTTAAATGGCTTCTTTTTTTCCTTTACAAATGTCATTTTGTGCAAGGACAGTTCTAAACACGGGAAACACATGCCACTTCACAGGCATACTTTAGACACCCCCCAGGTACCATATTTAAAGGAAAATTTCACTTTATTTTTTTTCACTTTATGCATCATTAAAATGACTGCTCCCGAAAAAACTTTAGTTTTTAAAATTTCTTTTTGCATTGATATATGTCCCCTGGGGCAGGACCCGGGTCCCCAAACCTGTTTTATGACATTAACATGCATATTGGCCGTTGTAATTAGCAATTTTGATTTCGAACGTTCGCGTCCATTATAACGAATAGGGTTCGAAAATTCGCGCGAACTTTCGGTCCGTTCGAAGGTTCTGGTGCGAACCGAACCCGGGGGTGTTCGGCTCATCCCTAATTGAGACCTATATTGGGATAAGATTAGGAGAGTTTAGCCTAATATTAGTGTTTTTGTCTTGTGTTTTGTCTTGCAGCAAATATGAAACAATTCAAGGACCCAGACTTCATGGGCCAGTTCATAGAGAGATTCAGGGATCTGAGAAATTTGTGGGAGGTTAAAAACCCCTTATATCGAAATAGACCAGCTAGGAAGGCAGCGCTGGAGAAACTGCTGCAATTTGTGAAGACGCAGGTCCCCGACGCAGACATCGAGTTTGTGGATAAGAAAATTGGTAGCTTGAGAAGCGCGTATAGGAAGGAGCTTAATAAGATCCAGACTTCCATGAGACCAGTCTATGGTACTACAACAGGATGTGGTTTCTGGAAGACCAGATTGAAGCCAGGGAATCACTTTCTACACTTCATTCCACCCTTCCATCCACCCTTCCCTCAACCCCAGCTGAGTCTTCCGAGGACCAACCTGGGCCTTCCATCCTGGAAGAAGTTGAGGAGCCCAGCTGGAGCCAGGTATAGTATTTTTTAACATATTTATTGTCCTAAAATTATTGTTGTTAACTAGATGTTATTATTGATAACAAATTAATGATTTAACAAAAAGTGTTTTACATATCAATAGACAGTAGGGGCCAAAAATGATTGGGACAAGAATGAAAAATCCTGGGGTCAGAATGATAGTCTTTTCTATTTATTAACTTTCAATTTGCAACAGTCATGAGCTGAAAATTGTGTGTGATTGAAGAACCAAAAAATAAAACAATGTCCCTTTTCATACACAGGAAGACCTCAGCCAGGACGAGGCTCTGGAATGTGGCAGACAGGAGGAGGTCAGGTCAGTGTCAGCCAGGAGGTGGCCGGGCACAGTAGCCTCACCCAATCCCAGGTGCATCCCCTCCGCCTTACAACAAAAAGGGCCAGGAAGGGGAGTAACTTGGAGGAGGCAGCACTGGGCCTCATTAAGGAGGCTAATGCGGCCCTGAACCCCCCCCCCCCCCCCACGCTGAAGAGTCCTATGCCTGCTATGTAGCTGTGAAATTACAGAAAATGGAGGAGGGCCAACGCCTCATCTGTGAGAACATTATATTTCAGGCCCTTCATAAGGGGTTGAGGGGCCAACTGACTGATAACATGCACTTATGTGCGCTCGCCCATCCTACTCCTCCTCCTGCCACAAGTCCACCTCCAGAGCCACAGCCCCCAAGGAAGGCTGCAGGGAAGCGTGCAGGGAAGGCTGCAGGGAAGACAAGAAAGTGATGGCCTGGGTTCAGTCTGGTCTGACAGAAGACGCAGGCTGTTGTAGTACCACAGACTGGGGACATATATGTCATCTGCTGCTGTTCCTGATCTCTGGGAGTCCAGGACCAGATTGTGCTCCCTATTATATGGACTTCTCAGGCTACCAATTTTTTTTTCAAAAGAGTTGATGTCTGCCCTGGGGTCCAAAGGCTTCGCAAATTCCAACAGTTTCTGCAGCGTTGCCTTCCTCTTTATTTTTTTATGAGCCAGAATAAATGGATATATTTTTTTCTGAAAATACTTGCCTATGTGTTTTTCTTCAAATAGGACAGTGATAACTTTTGTGCAAACCAATCAATAAACGCTTATTGCAATTTTTTTTTACCAAAAATATGTAGAAGAATACGTATCGGCCTAAACTGAGGAAAAAAAAATTATATTTTTTTGGGGATATTTATTATAGCAAAAAGTAAAAATTATTGCATTTTTTTCAAAATTGTTGCTCTATTTTTGTTTATAGTGCAAAAAATAAAAACCGCAGAGGTGATCAAGTACCACCAAAAGAAAGCTCTATTTGTGGGAAAAAAAGGATGTCACTTTTGTATAGGAGCCACGTTGCACAACTGCGCAATTGTCAGTTAAATCGACGCAGTGGCGAATTGCAAAAAGTGGCCTGGTCTTTGACCAGCAAAATGGCCCGGGGCTGGAGTGGTTAAAAACAAAAAAGATTATTCAGGAGATCACAAGAAATAATAAAGAAATAAGTTTGTCAGAACTCTGTGAATATCAGCAGCAAAACAACTTAATTATTCTAGTATTATAAAGAACAAAAGAATGCGCTGCATTAAAAGATCCAATAATTTGCAGCGTGACGAATGTGCTATCTCCATTACGAACGTTAGTTTTACCAGACCGAGTGATTCCGTCTCGTACTTGATTCTGAGCATGCATATTTTTTTGAGTGTCGGAATTGCATACAGACGAACGGATTTTCCGATAGGAATTTTTTCCGTCTGAAAAATTGAGAACCAGCTCTCAATCTTTTGCTGGCGGAAATTCAGACAGCAAAAGTCCGATGGAGCATACACACGGTCGGAATATCCAATGAAAAGCTCACATCGGAATTTTGCTGGCGGAAATTCCGACCATGTGTACGTGGCATCAGGCTCAGGCGACTCAGGCTCTGAGCGGTTTAGTTAGAGGCTAAGCTGGGTGCCGGTCCAGGCATGTGGGCGGATCGCAACCATATGGTTGCTATCTTTCCTGGGTCTTGACAGGCTCTGTGACGTCAGCCGACAGTGGTTTTCAGCCTGCTGTAGGCTGAAAATGGGTCACAGGAGTGCCGCTTTGGCGGTACTTCTCCTTTAAGTGTAAGCATTGCCAAAACATTTTTTTAAAGTTTTGGTTGTAATGGGGACGTTTTCAAACACTTTCAGGTTCTATTGCTGTCTGTGTCCTCTATGAGGAGATTGACTCTCCAAATGATGGGAAACCGAGAATTTTACAGTTACCACCAGAACAGGAATAGACAGGAAATCTTCTGATGGGGACTGAGTAGGGATGAGCCGAACACCCGCCGGTTCGGTTCGCAGCAGAACATGCGAACAGGCAAAAAATTTGTTCGAACACCGTTAAAGTCTATGGGACACGAACGTGAAAAATCTAAAGTGCTAATTTTAAAGGTTAATATGCAAGTTGTTGTCATAAAAAGTGTTTGGGGACCCAGGTCCTGCCCCAGGGGACATGTATAAATGAAAAAAAAAGTTTTAAAAACGGCCATTTTTTTGGGAGCAGTAATTTTAATAATGCTTACAGTGAAACAATAAAAATGAAATATTCCTTTAAATTTCGTACCTGGGGGGGGGGGGGGGTGTCAATAGTATGCCTGTAAAGTAGTGCATGTTTCCTGTGTTTAAAACAGTCCCTGCACAAAATGACATTTCTAAAGGAAAAAAAGTAATTTAAAACTACTATAATGAATTGTCGGGTTCTGGCAGTACAGATAAAAGTCATTGAAAAAAATGGCATGGGTTCCCCCCCCAGTCCATTACCAGGCCCTTTGGGTCTGGTATGAATATTAAGGGGAACCCTGAACCAAAAAAAAAAATGCGTGGGGGTCCCCCCAAATTTCATACTAGGCCCTTCAGGTCTGGTATGGATATTAAGGGGAACCCTGCACCAATTTTTTTTAAAAATGGCGTAGGGGCCCGCCTTAAAATCCATACCAGACCCTTCAGGTCTGGTATAGATTTTAAGGGGAACCCCGCACCCAAAAAAAATGGTGTGGGGTTCCCCCCAAAAATCCATACCAGGCCCTTTGGGTCTGGAATTGGTTTGAAGGGGAACCCAACGCCATTTAAAAAAAAAAATTGGTGTGGGGTTCCCCCCAAAATCCATACCAGATCCTTATCCAAGCATGCAGCCTGATGGTCAGGATAGGAAGAGGGACAAGCAAACGCCCCCTCCTGAACCGTACCAGGCCACGTGCTCTTAACATGGGAAGGGTGCTTTGGGGTCCCCCAAAGCACCTTGTCCCCATGTTGATGGGGACAAGGGCCTCTTCCCAACAACTCTGTCCGGTGGTTGTCGGGGTCTGTGGGTGGGGGGGCTTATCAGAATCTGGAAGCCCCCTTTAACAAGGTGGCCCCCAGACCATGGCCCCCCCTTTGTGAATGTGTATCGGGTACATCGTACCCCTACCCATTCACAAAAAAAAGAAGGAAAATTAAAAAAAAAATACAAGAGTCAGTTTTTGACAAGTCCTTTATTGTAAAATAGCTCTGAGCCATCTTCTCCCCGAGCCATCTCTCCCGACGCCATCCTTTCCTGGTGCTGTCTCTCCCGCCGCCATCTTCTCCTGGTGCGGTCTCTCTCGCCGCCATCTTCTTTTGCCGTCTACTCCTGGCGCCGTCACTCCCGCCGCCATCGTCTCCTGCCGCTGTCTTCTCCCGCTGCTGTGTTCTTCCTCAGCGCCGGTACCCGCTAATATATAAAAAAGAAAAAGAAAAGGGGGTGATTTCATCGGATGGCCACGCCCCATGGCCATGTAAGAGATGCCAGACAGTGGGTGACAACAGAACAGAGGAAGACGGCAGGGAGGAAGAACACAGCAGCAGGAGAAGTAGGCAGGGGCAGGAGAGACAGCAGCAGGAGACGATGGCAGCGGAAGTGACTTGCCAGGAGAAGATGGCAACAGAAGATGGCGGCGAGAGAGACAGCACCAGGTGAAGATGGTGGTGGGAGAGACAGCGCCAGGAGAAGATCGCGGGAGAAACGGCTTGGGGAGAAGATGGCTCAGAGCTATTTTACAAAAAAGGACTTGTCAAAAACCGGCTCTTGTATTTTTGTTTTACATTTCACTGCTTTTTTTGGTGAATGGATAGGGGTACGATGTACCCGATACCCATTCCCATGGGGGGCAGGATCTGGGGGCCCCCTTGTTAAAGGGGGCTTCCAGATTACGATAAGCCCCCCACCCGCAGACTCTGACAACCACCGGCCAGGGTTGTGGGGAAGAGGCCCTTGTCCCCATCAACATGGGGACAGGGTGCTTTTGGGTGGGAGGTGCAGGGCCCCCCCTGCCCCAAAGCACCCACCCCCCATGTTGAGGGCAAGTGGCCTGGTATGGTTCAGGAGGGGGGCGTTCGCTTGTCCCCCCCCATCCTGACCTCCAAATTTGGCGCGGGGGGGGGGGGGTGTGTCCCCTCCGGATCCATTCTAGACCTGAAGGGCCTGGTATCGACCTTGCCTTTTTTTCAAGTTTTTTTTGTACTGCAATTTTTTTGTTTTTTGTACATTCAGCTGTCAGCGGGGAACCGTGCTGACAGCTGATGACTCATAAGTTGTTAAGGATGCAGTGGCCGGCTTTCCAGCCCCTTGCTTAGCAACCAGCTATATACTGTGAAAATAAAAAGCGCAAAGCTTACATGTTAATCAGCAGCATATGCTGACAATAGGCGAATGCCACATGAACATGGTTGTTACCATATTATTAATGCCTCAAATGCAAAACATTATTGTATAGAATGAAAATAATCAAACATTAGTAATTGTATTTTCTATGTATGCTTGTGCTCAGATCTGTAGCGTAGTGGTATGACCTGCTACCTTCAAAGGTTCAAGCCATGGGTTTGCATCCCATCGATGGTATCACCTAGTGAAAACTTGCATTGTACTCAGAAGCATAATTAGCCAATGCACGTCAGTTTGGTTGGTTCCATAATTCTAACTCTTCGAGTGTATGCAATGGTATGTAAGATTTTTATAATATTATGGTGTGGAATTCCAAAAATCCGGCTATTCAAAAATCAAGACAAAAAAATGGCGTGGGCCCCCCCCCCCCCTAGTCCATACCAGGCCCTTCGGGTCTTGTCTGAATTTTAAGGGGACTAAAAATATAATAAAGAAAAATTGCGTGGAGTCCCCCCAAAATCCATACCGAGCATGCAGCCCAGAAGGTCGGGAAAGGGAGGGGACGAGCAAGAGCCCCCCCTCCTGAACCGTACTAGGCCACATGCCCTCAACCAGGGGAGGTTGCTTTAGGGTCCCCTCCAAAAGCACCTTGGCCCTATGTTGATGGGGACAAGGGCCTCTTCCCGACAACCCTGGCTGGTGATTGTCGGGGTCTGCGGGCGGGGGCTCACCTCCTATGTGAATGAGTAGGGGTACATCGTACCCCTACCCATTCACCAAAAAAGTAACGTAATGTGACAAAAGACAATAGCCAGCTTTTGACAAGTCCTTTATTAACCACTTCCCGCCCCGTCAATAGCAGATTGACGTCCGGGAAGTGGTTCAGTTATCCACACTGGACGTCATATGACGTCCTGCGGGATAACAGCCGCCGCGCGCCCGGGGGGGCGCGCATCGCGGCGATCGGTGGAGCGGTGGGTCAGTCTGACCCACCGCTACACTGATCTCGGTAAAAAGCCTCCGTCGGAGGCTTTTTACCACGTGATTAGCCGTGTCGAATCATGGCTGATCACAATGTAAACAGGAAGAGCCGTTGATCGGCTCTTCCTCACTCGCGTCTGACAGACGCGAGTAGAGGAGAGCCGATTGGCGGCTCTCCTGACAGGGGGGGTTCGCGCTGATTGTTTTTCAGCGCAGCCCCCCCTCGGATACCCACACTAGACCACCAGGGAAGCTCCCCAGGACCACCAGGGAAGCCCCAATCATGTGGATGGCCCCCATGGCCATCCACATGTAGTAAAAAAAAAAAAAAAAAAACATAAAAAAAAAAAATGCCAAGCAGTGCTCACAAATGGACACTGTCTGCCACTTTCACAATGTGTGGTGGCTGGCATTGCTGGGCACCAGTGCCACCAATGCCACCTACTAGTGTCCATCAGTGCCACCTATCAGTGCCCATCCGTGCCCATCCGTGGCAATCTGTGCCCACCTATCAGTGCCCGTCCATGCCACCTATCAGTGCCACCCATAAGTGCCCATCAGTGCCGCCTATGAGTGCCCATCAGTGCCGCCTATGAGTGCCAATCAGTGCCGCCTATGAGTGCCAATCAGTGCCGCCTATGAGTGCCCATCAGTGCCACATACCAGTACCACATATCAGTGCCCATCAGTGCTGCCTATCAGTGCCCATCATCAGTGCCCATCAGTGCCACCTCATCAGTGCCACCTCATTGGTGCCACCTCATCGGTGCCACCTCATCGGTGCCCATCAGTGTCGCCTTATCAGTGCCCTTCAGTGCCACCTTATTAGTGCCCGTCATTGAAGTAGAAAAGGTACTTATTTACAAAAAAATTAACAGAAACAAAGAAAAACTTTTTTTTTTTTTTTTCGCTCTTTTTTTATTTGTTGTGCAAAAAATAAAAATCGCACGCAGAGGCGATCAAATACCACCGAAAGAAAGCTCTATTTGTGGGAACAAAATGATGAAAAAATTTGTTTGGGTACAGTGTAGCATGACCGCACAATTGTCATTCAAATTGCGACAGTGCTGAAAGCTCAAAATTGGCTTGGGCAGGAAGCTGTATAAGTGCATGGTATTGAAGTGGTTAAAAATGTCTCCTTCTTCCCCCGCTTCTTATTCTGGTCTTCTTCTTTTTCCTCCGACTCCCACCACGACCCTCTGAAGATCCAAAAACGACCCTGCTCTGATGCTACGGCCCGCCGATCTGTCCCCTTCCATGATGCACATGTCATATATAACTATGGGGTGTGGCCACCGGATGACATCACCTGGAGACCCACTTGTACCATCACTTACCCATACTTGCCCCGGGCGGTGAAGTCACAAGGGGCTGGGTCTCTGAATGACGTCATCCGCCCCATCGTATCATCGGAGGAGGTTCCTTTTTTTCATCTTCAGTGGGTCAGTGGCGGCAGTGGAGGAAGAAGAAGACCAGAGGAAGAAGAAGCGTGGGAGGAACAAGCTGGAATTGGACCGAAGGAAGAAAGAGAAGAAGACCAGAGGAAGAGGGGGGGAAGGAGAAGCCGGCAAAAGACTTGAGGAAGAAGCAGGGGAAGAAGAAGATGGCATTTTTATTAAAGGACTGGTCAAAGTCTGGCTATTGTTTTTTGTCACACTACACTACTTTTTGGGTGAATGGGTAGGGGTACAATGTACCCCATGCCCATTCACATAGGGGGGGCAGGATCAGGGCCCTTGTTAAAGGTGGCTTCCAGATTCCGATAAGCCCCCCACCCGCAGACCCCCACAACCAATAGCCAGGGTTGTGAGGACGAGGCCCTTGGGGACCCCAAAGCACCCTCCCCATGTTGAGGGCACGTGGCCTTGTACGGTTCAGGGGGGTGCTCGCTTGTCCCCCCCTTTTTTCCTGACCTCCAGGCTGCATGCTCGGATAAGGGTTTGGTATGGATTTTGGGGGGAACCCACATCAATTTGTTTTTAAATTTTGGCGTGGGGTTCCCCTTAAAATCCATACCAGACCCGAAGGGCCTGGTATTGACTGGGGGGGACGGCATGCAGTTTTTTTATTTATTTTTAATCTATATTGCCGGGAGCTGGCAATACATTACAGCCGCGAGCAAGTTTAAATTATATTTTTTCCTTTAGAAATGTCATAATTGCTGCGGCATATTCTAGACATCGCACAAATGCGCCACTTTACAGGCAGACTAAGGGGACCCCCCGGGCACGCTATTTAAAGGAATTTTCCATTTTTATTGTTTCACTTTAAGCATCATTAAAATCACTGCTCCTTTAAAAACAATTGTTTTAAAAACTTTTTTTTGCATTGATACATGTCCCCCAGGGCAGGACCCAGGTCCCCATACACTTTTTATGGCAAATAACTTGCATGAGGACTTTTGATCTTGCAGGTTCGAGCCACATTGACTTCAACTATTCCTGCATATGCCGATTTGACAGGCATGTTCGCTGGCAATACAGCAATTTTCCATTTGCATGTCTGCCCAGTTGAAGTCTTAACTGGGTGCTATTATCATGTACAGCACGATCGCATATACGCGCTATAGTAAATGTCCCCCATAGTTACTGGATTTCAGACTTCCAGCGTGTACAAGCCCTTCCAACTGGTATTGATATTTCATCCAAAAATATTATGTATATCCAGTCCACAAGTCATATTGCAGCAGATTGTTTCACCTTTATTATTGCAGTGTATTATATGACACTTTTTAAATACTAACATCAGTCAAGATAAATATACAGGTATTTGCCAACTTATTTTATGTTTGAATGATTACTTGCTTGTTGCACATTTCACCCAAAGAATAGCAGCTTCTGAAATTAGAATCAGCTGAAAATTTATAAAAAGAACACTGTTAATCCTTCAGGGAGGCAAAAATGTAAACAAGCCTAGTCTGCATCAAGGTGCTTTGACAACAGCAATCATCTGCATAAACACATGCTAAACAACAAACAGGTGTTCTGTTTCACAAGTAACACCAGAATGATTCTTTTGAGTACGAATTATGCACAAACTGTTACAAGTAGTTTAAACCAGCTGTGATTACTATAATTAGTTGTTCACTTACATGACATGACTTTTTAAAAGATACTTTCCAAAGAATCACACTTACAGTTATAGTAATCGTAAGTATTGCAGTGGTATGATAACATTCATGTGTTGCATGTGTGTATCTAAGGGTTAGGACATTGTATATATTAAAACCAGCTTAAAGTAGTATTAAAATATTTTAGTTTAACACATTGAGTGCAACAAAATAAACATTCTCAGCAAACTATTTCTTAAAATTCTTACCCCAACACTTGCAGTTTACAACTTTCAATGCTGCTAGCTTCTGCTTTTTAACCACTTGCCGACCGCTGTCAGTAAATATATGTCGGCAGAATGGCTGGTGTGCACAAAGCACCGTACAGGTATGTTGCTTTGAAATTCGCGGCGTGACCGTGCCCACAAGACCCGCGGACTCGATGTCCGCCGGTGTCCTGCGATCGTGTCGCGGCAGAACGGGGGATGCCGTTGTAAACAAGGCATCTCCCTGTTCTGCCTAGTGACAGGACACTGATCGTCTGCTCCCTGTCATCGGGAGCAGCGATCAGTGTCATGTAGTCCAACCCCCACACAGTTAGAATCGCTCCCTAGGACACACTTAACCCCTTCCTCGCCCCTAGTGGTTAACCCCTTCCCTGCCAGTGTAATTTACACAGTAATTAGTGCATTTTTATAGCACTGATCACTGTATAAATGACAATGGTCGCAAAATAGCATCAAAAGTGTCCGATGTGTCCGCCGCAATATCACAGCCATGATAAAAATCGCAGATCGCCACTATTACTAGTAAAAAAAAAAAATAATAATAAAAATGCCATAAAACCATCCCTTGTTTTGCAGACGCTATAACTTTTGCGCAAACCAATCAATATACGTTTATTGCGATTTTTTTTACCCAAAAATATTTAGAAGAATACGTATCGGCATAAACTGAGGAAAAATTTCGTTTTTTTATATATTTTTGGGGGATATTTATTATAGCAAAAAGTAAAAAATATTGCATTTTTTTCCAAATTTATGCCCTTTTTGTGTTTATAGCGCAAAAATAAATAAATGCAGAGGTGATTAAATACCACCAAAAGAAAGCTCTACTTGTGAGAAAAAAATTGACGTAAATTCTGCTTGGGAACCACGTCGCACGACCGCGCAATTGTCAGTTAACCACTTAAGCCCCGGACCATTTTGGCTGGTTAAAGACCAGGCCCCTATTTGCGATTCGGCACTGCTTCGCTTTAACTGACAATTGCGCGTTCATGCAACGTGGCTCCCAAACAAAATTGACGTCCTTTTTTCCCCACAAATAGAGCTTTCTTTTGGTGGCATTTGATCACCTCTGCGGTTTTTATTTTTTACACTATAAACAAAAATATAGCGACAATTTTGAAAAAAATTCTATATTTTTTTACTTTTTGCTATAATACATATCCCCAAAAAATATATATAAAAAAAAGGATTTTTTCCTCAGTTTAGGCCGATACGTATTCTTCTACATATTCACAATCAGCGTTTATTGATTGGTTTGCGCAACAGTTATAGCGTTTACAAAATAGGGGATAGTTTTATGGCATTTTTTTTTTTTTTTTTTTTTTTTACTAGTAATGGTGGCGATCAGTGATTTATTTTGTGACTGCGACATTATGGAGGACACTTTTGACACTTTTGACACATTTTTGGGACCATTGTCTTTTTTACAGCGATCAGTGCTATAAAAATGCACTGATTACTGTAAAAATGACACTGTCAGTGAAGGGGTTAACCACTAGGTGGCGCTGTAGGGGTTAAGTGTTCCCTGCATAGTGTTTCTAACTGTAGGGCAGATGGGCTCTGTGTCACATGACACCGATCTCCGCTCCGAGTACACAGAGCCGAGATCTGTGTCATTGTTTACGCAAGCATCTCCCCGCTCTATACCTCTGTGAGACGATCGCGGGGATCCCCACGGTGATCGAGTCCGCGGGACCCACGGTGAGCGCGCATGACCACACGGACAGTCACTTAAAAGGGGACGTACAGGTACGTTGATGTGCCTGTCCGTGCCATTCTGCCAACGTAAATGTACAGGAGGCGGTCGGCAAGTGGTTAAAGCGACGCAGTGCAGAATCGCAAAAAGTGGCCCGGTCATTTGGCAGCCAAATCCTCCGGGGCTGAAGTGGTTAAAGTGGTCGTAAACCCTCTCATATACCCAGTGAAGTGACAGGTCTCAGGTGATACAAAGAGATGAAATAAACAAATCCTCTTACTTACTAGTTTATCTGCAGTCTTCTCTTCCCTATACTCCTTCAAATGGGCAGAATCGTGTTAAAATTTTTCTAGATCTGTGAGGAACAGAGAGGAGAGGGTAGAGAGCTGCAGTTATGCTGTGAGAGCTGATTGGAGGAAAGGCACACACCCCCCTCCACACAGCAAACAGGAGCGAAGGAAGGATACAGAGCAGTGTTCTGAATAGACAAGCTGTGTGCTGAGCTCCCTCCCCATCACAAATTTATCTCATGTGTTGGGAAAACTTCTCAGAAGTGACTAGAGAGATAAGAAAATACTACAGATATGTGCTATGTTCAGATTTCAAGACTGAGGTTTACAACCACTGAACACTGAATGCAGCTTTGAAATCACCAGTGGCGGCTGGGCGGCAAACAAACCTGCCCCCTTTGCATGGGAGAAGGACGGTGTCGATCAGAGTCCCCCTACCCACGGGAGACGGACGGCGGTGAACAGTGCCCCCCATGGGAGACGGATAGCAGCAATCAGTGCCCCCCCACCCGTGGGAGATGGACGACAGTGATCAGTGCCCCCCACAGGAGACGGATGGCAGCGATCAGTGGCCTTACCTTAGGGGGCCGATACTGCTCCTCGCTCCAGCTTGCTGAGGGAAGAGTCGGGGCCGTTGCTTCTCCTCCCGGCCGAACAGGCGTTGCTTCTCCTCCCAACAAAACAAAAAAAAGAGATGGCCAGCAGACAGGCAGCACTCTTTTCATGTAAGCTCATATTGGATTGTCAAAAATAACTATTGTTTTTAGGACTTTTACAAGGCACATATTATAAAATACAAAAAAATTAAAAAGTGTATGCTGTAGTAATAGAACCCCTATGACTCTTTCCTGTGAAGACTTGAAGATCAGGGAAGTGACACCGAGCCCCTGTTCACACTGGTGCGGCTTCAGGTGTGACATGCGATTTACAATTCACACCTGAACTCGCATTTAATATCTTTCTATGACGCCTTCTTAATAGGAATCATTTAAAAAATTGTTCCTGCACTATTTTTGTCGATTTCATGTGCGACTTGCATTGACATCTGTGCATGAAATCGCACAGATGTTGGCAAACCACAGATGAAATTGCACTGTTCCGTGGCCTTGAAATCGCGCTGAAGTAGTGTGATTTTCAGTGGCGGCCTGTCCATGCACCCGGCCCCTAATCTATATGCAGGGTGCTGTACGCATGGATTTCAATGTTTTTTTTTTTTAAGCACATGAATAGAGGCTCTAATTGGCTTAAAAAAAGGTGGGCTTGGGGCGCAGACCACTGCGCCCTGAGCCCACCCAGTTGTGTGACAACAGCAAATAATATTCGCTATTGTCTTCCTGCTTCTCCTGGCCGAACAGG
This sequence comes from Rana muscosa, assembly GCA_029206835.1. Lineage (NCBI taxonomy): Eukaryota > Metazoa > Chordata > Amphibia > Anura > Ranidae > Rana > Rana muscosa. The sequence continues at coordinate 375,040,593 of CM055122.1, read as the reverse complement.
AAGTGGTTCCTGAGATCCGATTGGCCGGGTAGGCTAGAAATAATTAAAACATGTGGAAATGAATGCATGATTTAACATTTTGACTATAGATGAACTTGAACTGTGCAGTAGAGTTGCCACCTCATCCCTTTAAACCCGAACACACATGAATTACACAGGTTCTGAGGCTAATTAAAGGCAGATAAGGCACCAAGTGAGTTTAAATACCACCTTAATCAGCCACAGAACCTGTGTAATTAATATGTGTTCGGGTTTAAAGGGATGAGGTGGCAACCCTACTGTGCAGTCTAGAGTAAGTCTGTTAGTATGGAGAAGGGAGGGGGAGGAGAAGGGAGGAGCAGGGGAGTGCCTTTCCATTCTAGGCTATGGGGCTATGTGTTTCTATTGATGCACACAGTGTAGGGAGACACAAATCTAGTCCCTGCATGCAAGGGTAACTCCATGAGACTGCAACAAAAAAGAGCTACCCTGAAACAAGAAACTTGGGGCAGTGGTCATGACACCAGCTTAAAATAGGCAAGGATTAAAAAACCTGCATACTCCGTACATAAGGGTGCACAGCCTATTGCATTAGGGTGTGCACTTCAAAGATCCAACACATATTGTGTGTGCATTAGAGATGTCCCTAACTATTCGCCGGCGAATAGTTCCTGGCGAACATAGCTTGTTCGCGTTCGCCGCGGCGGGCGAACATATGCGATGTTCGGTCCGCCCCCTATTCGTCATCATTGAGCAAACTTTGACCCTGTACCTCACAGTCAGCAGACACATTCCAGCCAATCAGCAGCATACCCTCCCTCCCAGACCCTCCCACCTCCTGGACAGCATCCATTTTAGATTCATTCGGAAGCTGCAGTCTTAGTGAGAGGAGGGACAGTGTAGCTGCTGCTGATGTAATAGGGAAATCTATAGCTAGGCCAGTTTATTCAGTGTCCACTCCAGTCCTGAAAGACTCATCTGATCTCTGCTGTAAGGACAGCGTCCTGACAGCACCCCAAAAAGCCCTTTTTAGGGCTAGTACATCAGTCTGCTTTTTTTTTTCCCTCTGTAATCTAATTGCAGTTGCCTGCCAGCGTGTGTGTGTCAGGCTCACAGCGTATACTGTGCCCACTTGCCCAGTGCCACCACTCATATATCTGGTGTCACAGTAGATTACATTTAAAAAAAAAAACAACAATTTTGACTGCAATAGAATAGCAGTCAGTTCCCTGCCAGCGTGTGTGTGTCAGGCTCACAGCGTATACTGTGCCCACTTGCCCAGTGCCACCACTCATATATCTCGTGTCACAGTAGATTACATTTAAAAAAAATAAAAAAAAAATTTGACTGCAATAGAATAGCAGTCAGTTCCCTGCCAGCGTGTGTGTGTCAGGCTCACAGCGTATACTGTGCCCACTTGCCCAGTGCCAAAACTCATATATCTTGTGTCACAGTAGATTACATTTAAAAAAAAAAAAGTCAGACAGCATGTATCGGGAACCGGGGTCAGCCAGACAGCACGCCAATCAACGCATGCTGTTGCCACCACCAGAATGCCGTCATTGCAAAGCTCAGCAGTGTGGCATTTTTTTTGTGTGTCTGCTCTGATAACAGCGATGCCATTTGCAACCTGTGCCAAAAGAAACTGAGTCGTGGGAAATCCAACACCCACCTAGGTACAACTGCTTTGCGAAGGCACATGATCACACATCACAAACACCTATGGGATCAACACATGATGACGAGTACAAGCAGCACACAAGCTCAAAGCCACCATCCTCCTCCTCGTCCAGCATCTTCAGCCATGTCAACCACTGCTGTCCTCCTTGCCCCCTCTCAACCATCCGCCACTCCGTCTCTCGCCTTGAGCAGTTCCTGCTCATCTGCCCACAGTCAGGTGTCTGTCAAGGACATGTTTGAGCGTAAGAAGCCAATGTCACAGAGTCACCCCCTTGCGCGGCGTCTGACAGCTGGCTTGTCGGAACTCTTAGCCCGCCAGCTTTTACCATACAAGCTGGTGGAGTCTGAGGCCTTCAAAAAATTTGTAGCTATTGGGACACCGCAGTGGAAGGTACCCGGCCAAAATTTATTTTCACAAAAGGCAATCCCCAACCTGTACTCTATTGTGCAAAAGGAAGTCATGGCATGTCTGGCACACAGTGTTGGGGCAAGGGTCCATCTGACCACTGATACCTGGTCTGCAAAGCACGGTCAGGGCAGGTATATCACCTACACTGCGCATTGGGTAAACCTGCTGACGGCTGCCAAGCATGTAATGCGTGGCTCTGCAGACGAGTTGGTGGTGACACCGCCATGACTTGCAGGCAGGCCTGCTGCCACCTCCTCTACTCCTCCTACTCCATCCTCTTCGATAACCTCCTTGGCTGAGTCCTCTTCTGCTGCTGCGTCTTGCTCCACATCAACTGCACCCCCCAGCTCCCCAGGGGCTATTCCACATCCCGGATATGACAGTGTCACGCCGTCTTGGGGTTGACTTGCCTGAAAGCAGAGAGTCACACCGGACCAGCACTCCTGTCCGCCCTGAACGCACAGGTGGATCAGTGGCTGACTCCGCACCAACTGGAGATCGGCAAAGTGGTGTGTGACAATGGAAGCAATTTGTTGGCGGCATTGAATTTGGGCAAGTTGACACATGTGCCGTGCATGGCACATGTGTTGAATCTGATTGTACAACGCTTTGTGCATAAGTACCCAGACTTACAGGACGTCCTCAAGCAGGCCAGGAAGGTGTGTGGCCATTTCTGGCGTTCCTACACGGCCATGGCGCACTTTTCAGATATCCAGCGGCGAAACAACATGCCAGTGAGGCGCTTGATTTGCGACAGCCCGAAATGTTGGAATTCAACACTCCTAATGTTCGACCGCCTGCTCCAACAAGAAAAAGCCGTCAACGAGTATTTGTATGACCGGGGTGCTAGGACAGCCTCTGCGCAGCTGGGAATTTTTTTGAGGTGTTACTGGACGCTCATGCGCAATGCCTGTAGGCTCATGCGTCCTTTTGAGGAGGTGACAAACCTAGTCAGTCGCACTGAAGGCACCATCAGCGACATCATCCAATTTGTTTTCTTCTTGTAGCGTGCCCTGCGAAGAGTGCTGGATCAGGCCGTAGATGAGCGTGAAGAGGAAGAGAAAGAGTTGTGGTCACCATCACCACCAGAAACAGCTTTATCAGCATCGCTTGCTGGACCTGCGGCAACGCTGGAAGAGGAGTCTGAGGAAGAGGAGTCAGAGGAGGAATGTGGCTTTGAGGAGGAGGAGGAAGACCAACCACAGCAGGCATCCCAGGGTGCTCGTTGTCACCTATCTGGTACCCGTGGTGTTGTACATGGCTGGGAGGAAGAACAGACCTTCAGTGAGATCAGTGAGGACTAGTGATGAGCCGAACACCCCCGGGTTCGGTTCGCACCAGAACCCGCGAACGGACCGAAAGTTCGAACGAACATTAGAACCCTATTAAATACAATGGATGCGAACGTTCGAATTCTAAAGTGCTAATTATAACAACTATTATGCATGTTATTGTCCTAAAAAGGGTTTGGGAACCCGGGTTCTGCACCAGGGGACATGTATCAATGCAAAAAGAAGTTTTAAAAACGGTCGTTTTTCGGGAGCAGTCATTTTAATGATGCATAAAGTGAAAAAAAAAAGTCAAATATTCCTTTAAATATCGTACCTGGGGGGTGTCTAAAGTATGCCTGTGAAGTGCCACGTGTTTCCCGTGTTTAGAACTGTCCCTGCACAAAATGACACTTCTAAAGGAAAAAAAAGCCATTTAAAACTGCTTGCGGCTTTAATGTAATGTCTGGTCCCGGTAATATGGATGAAATTCTTTAAGAAAAATGGCATAGCTACCCCATGACCCCCCCCCTACCCCAGCCCATTACCAGCCCCTTTGGGTCTTGTATGGATATTAAGGGGAACCCCGCACATAAAATAAAAAAGGCCCTATATACTCTGAACAGCCCTATACAGGCGGTGCATACAAGACAGGGACTGTAGGTTTGTTCTTATGTAGAGTCTGTTTGTAATTTTGAACAGGTACATTGTTGAAGTGTAGCTCCAGACCAAAAATCTATTTTTAAACTTTTTGGAAAACATAGGTAAGGGTTATCACCCCTGTAACATTTGTTTTGCTGTCTGTGCCCCTGTTCAGAACATTTCACCTCACTTTCCGTCCCAATGACAACTGTTTTTGAAATGTGGTGTTTTTCTTGAAACAAGGATTGCTGATAAAGCATCAGTACAGAGGAGACACCTTTCTCCCATATTTATTCTTACAGGAGAGAATTTTCCTTCCTAGTGGTAGATTTCCTCTCACTTCCTGTTGTCTTCTTGCGTTTGCAAGTAGGAGTCGTTTGTAAGTTGGATGTTTGAAAGTAGGGACCTGCCGTATATACTCTGCAGAAATAGGCCCCTTAGTTGTTGGTGTTGGCACAACACTGTAAGCACTCACAGTTACTCTTGGTTGGTGCTGGAACGCCCTGCTGTCAACTATTATATCAGGAATTTTAATTACATATAATTGTTGAACAGTGGTAGTAAAAATTGGGCCTTTGATGGTGGTGCTGGTGCCACAACACTGTAAGCCCTGACAGTTACTCTTGGTGGGTGCAGCAATGGGCCCTGCTGTGAATTATTAGATCAAGAATTGTAATTACATGCCCCTGTTGAACAGGGGCTGAAAAATTGGGCCTTAGGCACTGGTGGCACAACACTGCAACCCCTCACAGCAACTGTACTTGGAGCACAGCAATGAGCCCTGTTGCAAAGTATTGCTTCAAAAATTGTAATGACACGCCCCTGTTAAACAGGGGCTGAAAAATTGGGCCTTAGGCACTGGTGGCACAACACTGCAACTCCTCACAGATACTGTACTTGGAGCACAGCAATGAGCCCTGTTGCAAAGTATTGCTTCAAAAATTGTAATTACACGCCCCTGTTAAACAGGGGCTGAAAAATTGGGCGTTAGGCACTGGTGGCACAACACTGCAACTCCTCACAGATACTGTACTTGGAGCACAGCAATGAGCCCTGTTGCAAAGTATTGCTTCAAAAATTGTAATTACACGCCCCTGTTAAACAGGGGCTGAAAAATTGGGCGTTAGGCACTGGTGGCGGCACCCATAAACAAAAATGATCTTACAAGCTATCATCATCAATCGTATCATTGAGGACTCGGAGGAGGAGGATAGCCAGTCAACATAACAGCACAGGCACTCAGCATCAGCATCAGTCTTGAAGGGATGTGACATGTTAAAATCAATTAGTCTGTTATATCAGCATCAGGTGTGTGGTAGCTGGTGGTGATCCAAGACTGGTTCATCTTGATGAAAGTCAGTCGATCAACCGAGTCGGTGGACAGGCGCACCCTGTGATCCGTGACAAATCCTCCAGCAGCACTGAATGTGCGTTCCGAAAGAACGCTGGATGCAGGACAGGCCAGTAGCTCAATTGCATACTGTGCAAGCTCTGGCCAGTGATCCATCCTCAAGACCCAGTAAGCCAGAGGATTTTCGGTGGGGAAGGTGTCCAAGTCTGACCTTGCCCCTAGATATTCCTGCACCATGTTTATCAGACGCTGGCGATGGTTGCTGGAACCGATCATACTTTGGGGCTGCGGACTAAAGAATTGTCTGAACGCATCGGTCAGACGGCCACCTTCCCCACCGCTCCTTCTTTGACTGGCCGAAGCCTCAGCAACTCGTTGTCCAGGACCAGGAGTTTGCAACCTCCCAGTCTCTGGGAACGCGTTGCACAGACCTTTCTGCAAGGCCTCCCGGAGTTGTCTCATCCTCTGCTCCCTCTGCGACGGTAACATAAGGTCCGCAACCTTACCCTTGTACCGTGGATCAAGGAGAGTGGCCAGCCAGTAATGGTCCCTCTCCTTGATCCGAAGAATACGAGGATCCTTCCGCAGACTTTGCAGGATCAGGGAGGCCATGCAGCGTAGGTTTGCTGAGGCATTCGCTCCGGAGTCCTCTGGGTCACTAAGGACGACATGATCCGCAGCCACCTCCTCCCAGCCACGTACAAGTCCACTGGTTTCTTGGGACTGTAAATCATCCCTAAAAGACTGCTGCTGATGATGCTGAGTGCCAGCCTCCACCTCCATGCTGACACAATCCTCCTCCTCCTCCTCCTCCTCCTCCTCCTCTTCCTGCCTCTGTTCTGCCTCAAGTGCCCTGTCCATTATTCCACGCAGCGTGTGCTCCAACAGGTGGACAAGAGGTACAGTGTCACTGATGCATGCACTGTCACTGTTCACCATCCTCGTGGCCTCCTCAAATGGTGCCAGGACAGTGCATGCATCCCTGATCATGCCCCACTGGCGTGGAGAAAAAAAACCAAGCTCCCCTGACCCTGTCCTGGTGCCGTAGTCGCACAGGTACTCATTGATGGCCCTCTGCTGCGTGTGCAGCCGCTGCAGCATGGCCAACGTTGAGTTCCACCTGGTGGGCATGTCACATATAAGGCGGTTCTTGGGCAGGTTCAACTCCTTTTGCAGCTCAGCCAGGCGAGCACTGGCATTATAAGATCTGCGGAAATGCACACAGACTTTCCTGGCCTGCCTCAGGACATCCTGTAAGCCCGGGTACCTGCCCAAGAAGCGCTGCACCACCAGGTTAAGGACGTGAGCCACACAGGGCACATGGGTCAGTTGTCCCTGTCGGAGGGCGGAGAGGAGGTTGGTGCCATTGTCGCAAACCACCATTCCTGGCTTAAGCTGGCGTGGCGTCAACCACCTCTCGGCCTGGCCCTGCAGAGCAGACAGGACCTCTGCCCCAGTGTGGCTTCTGTCCCCCAAACACACCAGCGCAAGCACGGCATGGCATCTTTTTGCCTGCGTACTTGCGTAGCCCCGTGAACGGCTACGGAGCACCGCTGGTTCATAGGACAAACCACAGGAAGAGGCCATGGAGGAAGAAGAAGAGGAGGGGGTGGAGGAGAGAGGTGTGTCACAACCAGTAGTAGCATTTTGGAGGCGTGGCGGTGGGACAACCTCCAACACTACTGCACCTTGTCCTGAATCCTTCCCAGCTGCCAAAAGAGTGACCCAATGGGCCGTGAAAGAAAGGTAACGTCCCTGTCCATGCCTGCTGGACCATGAGTCAGCGGTAATATGCACCTTACCGCTGACCGCCCTGTCCAGCGAGGCCAAGACATTGCCTTCCACATGCCGGTAGAGAGCCGGAATAGCCTTCCGTGAGAAAAAGTGGCGTTTGGGAACCTGCCACTGAGGAACTGCACATTGCACAAACTCACGGAAGGGGGCCGAGTCTACCAACTGAAAAGGCAGCAGTTGAAGCGCTAGCAATTTAGCCAAGCTAGCATTCAACCGCTGGGCATGTGGATGGCTGGGAGTGAACTTCTTTCGACGGTCCAGCAGCTGGGGCAGGGAAATTTGCCTGCTAGAATCGGACGTCGGTGTACTGCTAGCAGAGTGGGCGCAAGTACTTGGCTGTGACACACCTAATTCTACACCTTCATTCCTCTCAGTGCATGTTTCAGAGAGGACTGAAGTTATAGTGGGGTTGGAGATCCCAGCTGATGCGGTGCAAGGAGAGGTCCGCTTTGTTCTTTGGTGTGGGTCTTTGAGGTAGGCTTGCCAACGAGCTGCATGGCAGGTCAACATATGTCTGGTCAGGCATGTGGTACCCAAGCGGCTGATGTTTTGGCCACGCGATATACGCTTGAGACATATGTTGCAAACAGCAGCTGTGCGATCTGATGCACTAGCCTCAAAAAAGGCCCACACCAAAGAACTTTTTGAATGACGGGCAGAGGCAGCGCCCTGCACAGGCGGAGCTCTGCGGTGTGATTCCGTCGGTGTACTGCCCTTACGCTGGCCACCAAAGGGCATCCTGCCTCGTTGGAGATGTGCCTCCTCCTCATCCTCCTCCTCCTCCTCTCTCCTATTAGGCACCCACGTGGAGTCAGTGACCTCATCATCCCCTCCCTCCTCATCACTGGAGCCAATCTGGCAGTATGCTGCAGCTGCTGGAACATGACTGCCAGATTGGTGTCCTTCTTGAGCATCCCCTCTGTCTGCTCTCACGCTACTGCCTTCCTCTAGCTGGGTTTCATCATCAGACCCTTCGAAACGCTGGGCATCCTCCTGGAGCATGTACCCAACACTGTGCTGAAACAGTTCGGGGGACTCCTCAGGAGGAGGACATGGTGGGTCTAGGGAAGGAGTGACTGATGATTTGTCTGACATTGATACCAGGGAAGACGACGCTTTGGCAGCTGCTTTTCCAGTACCCTGAGCCTGGGTGAGAGAGGATGAGGAGGAGGAGGAGGGCTTGGTCATCCACTCTACCAAGTCTTCGGCATGATGTGGCTCAACATGTTCAGCTGCCGAAAAGAAGGACAAGCGTGTCCCATGGCCATGTGCTGATGACAATGCACCGCGTCCACGACCAGCACTGTTGCCCCCAGACACAGAGCCTGCTTGCCCTCTTTTATTGCCTCCTGACTGTCTGCCTCTCCTTGTTTGCCTTCCAGACATTCTAATAGATGGCCTGCAGGGAGATGGGAAAAAAGCAATAAGGGCTACCTTCAGGTGTCCTTCTCTGTCCCTTGAAACAAGGACTTGCAGAGTGAAATAAACTGACACTCTCCCTACCTACAGTTTTCTGTCCCTAGAATAAATGTTTTTTTTAATCACAATATAGCACAAGGACAATTCAGTCACTGTCCTTCCAGGTCCCTGGAAACAAGGACTTGCAGAGTGAAATAAACTGACACTCTCCCTACCTACAGTTTTCTGTCCCTAGAATAAATGTTTTTTTTAAGCACAATATAGCACAAGGACAATTCACTCACTGTCCTTCCAGGTCCCTGGAAACAAGGACTTGCAGAGTGAAAGAAACTGACACTCTCCCTACCTACAGTTTTCTGTCCCTAGAATAAATGTTTTTTTAAGCACAATATAGCACAAGGACAATTCACTCACTGTCCTTCCAGGTCCCTGGAAACAAGGACTTGCAGAGTGAAAGAAACTGACACTGTCCCTACCTACAGTTTTCTGTCCCTAGAATAAATGTTTTTTTTAAGCACACTATAGCACAAGCACAAAACACACTGACACTCTCCCTACCTATCCTTCTCTTTCCCTAAACTAAAGGAATCCAGGTTAAGCAAGAAAGAAATAACAGTCACTGTCCCTGCCTATGCTGCTCTATCCCTGCTCCGGAACACACTACACTAGGCCGCCGTGCTGGCGGCCTTTTATAGTGTGGGGCGTGTACTAAACACCCTCAGCAATAATTGGCCACAGGCATCCTGCCTGTGGCCAATCATTGCTCTCCTCGCTGCCGGCGCTGTGATTGGCCAAGCATGCGGGGTCACAGTGCATGCTTGGCCAATCACAGCGCCTGGATGACACTGCGATGGCGTAGTGCATTGTGGGCCGTTCGCGTCACTCGAATTTGGCGCGAACGGCCCAAATCGTTCGATCTTCGTCGAACGATCGAACAGCCGATGTTCGAGTCGAACGTATGTTCGACTCGAACACGAAGCTCATCCCTAGTGAGGACGAGGAACGGGACATGAGTAGCTCGGCATCCAACCTTGTGCAAATGGGGTCTTTCATGCTGTCGTGCCTGTTGAGGGACCCTCATATAAAAAGGCTGAAGGAGAACGTCCTGTACTGGGTGGCCACGCTTCTAGACCCCCGGTATAAGCAGAAAGTGCCTGAAATGTTACCGAATTACCGGAAGTCGGAAAGGATGCAGCAGTTCCAAAATAAATTAAAAAGTATGCTTTACACAGCGTATAAGGGTGATGTCACAGCACAACGGGAATCTAACAGGGGAAGAGGTGAAAGTAATCCTCCTCCTACCAAGACCACGCCGGCAAGGACAGGACGCTTTACAGACGTGTTGTTGATGGAGGACATGCAGAGCTTTTTAAGTCCTACGCATCGCCACAGCCCTTCGGGGTCCATCCTCAGAGAACGACTCGACCGACAGGTAGCAAACTACCTCGCCTTAACTGCAGATATCGACACTCTGAGGAGCGATGAACCCCTTGACTACTGGGTGTGCAGGCTTGACCTGTGGCCTGAGCTATCCCAATTTGCGATAGAACTTCTGGCCTGCCCCGCTTCAAGTGTCCTTTCAGAAAGGACCTTCAGTGCAGCAGGAGGTATTGTCACTGAGACGAGAAGTCCCCTAGGTCAAAAAAGTCTAGATTGCCTCACCTTTATTAAGATGAATGAGGCATGGATCCCGAAGGGACTTACAGTGGGCGATACATTTGACTAAAACATTAATTTTCTTTGTGATCATCTGAGGTGATCATTAAAGCCTTGCGGTTGTGCAAATGGACTGTTTGCGGTTGTTTGCGGTGCGTTAAACGGGGAGTTTGGTCTGTCAGAGTTTGGTCTGTCACTGTGAAGCGAGCGTAACCCTTACACTACCTGATCGATACAACATCATACCTGATATTTGAAAGCACGTTATTCCAAACAATTTAGGAATGTTAGGTGATTTATGTCCTTTATGGATTAAAACCTGACTCTGCGTCAACTACGTAATTTTCCATGGGAGTTTTGCCATGGATCCCCCTCCGGCATGCCACAGTCCAGGTGTTAGTCCCCTTGAAACAACTTTTCCATCACTATTGTGGCCAGAAAGAGTCCCTGTGGGTTTTAAAATTTGCCTGCCTATTGAAGTCTATGGCGGTTCGCCCGGTTCGCCCGTTCGCGAACATTTGCGGAAATTCGCGTTCACCAACGGAAAATTTTATGTTCGCGACATCACTAGTGTGCATGTGTGTTTATATACTGACTGTGTCAGTAGAGCAGTGGACAGTGTCAGTAGGGCATTGGATGTTGTCAGTGGGTTTTATTTCTATTACGTTATTTCGTATTTTTACAATGTTTTTTTAAATGATTTCTAACAATTTTTTTTAGTAGCCCCATAAGGGGGCTTTGGTAAAATATCAGGGGTTTAAACAAGGGGAATCTGCGCCACACAGTGCGATTACGGTGTGCCTAGGCACACCTGGCACACCCAGTGCGCACACCTAAAGCCCCGTGCTCACGGTCGGACTTTTTGCCAACAAACTTCATCCGACTTCGGGGGTCTTCTTCCGACTTCGGGGGTCTTCTTCCAACTTCGGGGGTCTCTTCTTCTGCTCTCCGGTGTCGTCTCCGCGCTCTCTGGTTCTTCTCCCGCTCTCCGGTGCCTTCTCCGCGATCTCCGGTTCTTTCTGCCTTCTGCCGGGCGCCCCGCTATATTCTTCCAGCTCTTTTGCTAGCGGGGTCCCTGTCTTCATCGTCGTCTTCTTCCCTCTTCTCTCCGCCCGATGTTGCCTCGTCGCTGTCTGCCACTACAATGCTGTGTGCGCGGAGCGCAACGACTTGTATTGGCATGGGGAGTGGTCACCGGGTGATGCCACCCGGTGACCCCGCCCCTGTATGACGTCACAGTCCTGGGTAATGATGGGACTGTGACAAAGAAGAGACCCCCAAGGTTGGAAGAAGACCCCTGAAGTTGGAAGAAGACCCCCAAAGTCGGAAGAAGACCCCCGGAGCTGCCTAATAAATTACTTTAAAAACCTGTGTTGTGTTTTTTTATTGACTTTTTTTCCACCAGGTGAATTGGTAGGGGTACGATGTACCCCATACTCATTCACATAGGGTGGGGGGCCGGGATCTGGGGGCCTCCTTATTAAAGCTGTTTTTTTCTCGATTTTTATTTATTTATTTATTTATTTATTTATTTATTTTATAGCCGGCAATGTTTATTTTTAGCTATAAACAGGTTAAAAAAAACGCAAAATCGCGATACTTGCGTTTTGGATGCGGGTCCATTGAATTCTATTACATGCAAAACGCTGTTTTTTGCTGGGGACAAAAAAGTCCCAGACCCTTTCCAAAAATGCAGAGGCACAAAAATGCATTGATGTGAACATGTTCCATAGGAACCCATGTTAAAAAATTTCCCTGCATTTCTGCAAAATGCAAAATGCACCAAAAAACGCATTAGTGTGAATCGAGCCTTACAGACCGTTTTTTAAAACGTCCGTCCGTGGGCATGAGGCCTAAGAAAAAAGAGGGGGAAAAAAAGCACTGGACGGCATCAAAAACGCGCATGCAGAAAAGCACCTGGAATGTATCCGACCTTCGTTTCCAAGGTGTGAACTGGCCCTTAGGCAGTTGCGTTTAACCTCGTTTTTCAGAAAGCCAAAAAATGCGTTCAGACGCCAAAGATTTCCATGTTTCAGACGCGGTACCGGCGTTTAGCCGTGTTTTGGTTTATAAGCGTTTTTAAAGGTGACCTTTTTTTTTACATTGAAAAACTCAAAAATGATGGCAAATGATGAAAAAACATTAAAAATATATACAAAAAAAAAAAAATGTAATTGCTTCTGTAGCGCTACCCCCAGTTAAGAGAGCCGCTGGATTTGTTTTCGGGCCCTGTGTGCAGCACCACCAACCCCCGGCAATCTTACTCGACCCACTCTGGCACAGTTAGTCTAGGGTTATATCTGTATCACATTCAAAGGTATTGCAGGGGTAACCTCTTACAGTAAGACAACACACTGAAGCGAGGGATTAAAAATAACAGTTTACTCTTATCTCAAAGGTGGCATAGGCAGAATACAACACATGCAACTGGCTTGCAGAGCCCTGCAGAACCAATACAGCACACAATAATGGCGCTGCACGGTACTTCACCACGCGTAGCTATTATGGTGTGCGCGCCCTATGGCGCACTGAACAATATCTTAGCTCCCACCCTGGTTAGGCCTGACATGGAATAAATCTCAGTCACCTCCTATGGGGATTTCTTTGCATGCCAGTTTTCGGTGGTGCACTTGATGAATAGTACTTTGTAATCCACAACCAGGCAATAACTTGAAACACTATACTGGGGGGGGGGGGGGACACTTCAACTCTGTCCTGCTACCGGTCCCCCTGGGGAACAGCAGATAAACTGAACTGTGGGCCTATGCAGTCTATAGGCCTAAACACGACACAGTCTATTGGTCTGGGCAGGTGCCCGCTCACCACTCCGGACGCGATCCCAGTCCGGAACGTCCACCCTGCTGTGTATCCGCACACAGAGTCTGCAACGAGTCTGCAACGATCGGGTCCCCGATCCAACTGATGTCCTCACTCGACAAGTCAGATGCCACCCAGGCTCCGCAGTGGGGTGGAAGGCTCTTTGGAAGTTGTGCAAGGCCCAGGCTTCAGGCCTTGCACTGCAGCAGATCCGCACAGGAAGAAACTCTTGCTTGCAGCGCAGTGTCCAAAGAGGCCGAGCTCCGCCTCGGCTCCTCCTTAAATAACCCCTCCCATGAGTCTCTGCGATGGCTAACTGCACTCCGGGTGCCGAACAGGGTTCTGGGTAACGTAGTCCCGGGGCCTTAAAGGAGACCCCGCTACACACTCCCCCCACTTAAACTCTTTGGTCCCCAAAGATAACATAAACTTAAATAACAAGAACGTACAACATCAATCAAACTTTCGTATGATGTTGGCAGAGGAAATTCCCACCAAAACCGAGGCGATGAACTCCCCTGCCCACAGGTCACACCACCACTAGTGTCCTGCCTAACTGTGCCAGAGAGTGAGCTGGGGTTTCCCCCCACTAAATGAACAGTGGGAGGGTCAGGCTGTTCCATACTCCTTCTGGCAGTAACCACAGTGTCTTCCGCACTTCTCCCCATCTGTGGGTAAGTTAATGTTCTAGGAGGCTTTATGGCTCTTCGCTTCCTCTGTCCTCTTGGGCTCTCTGTTAGAACAGGTTCCTCCTCTGGAATTGCTTCTGGTTCGGGAGCACTGGACTCCGGGGCAGGGAGGTACAGGGACTCCCTTGGATCTTCTTCTGGGGGTAAGTCACAAGCACTCTCCCAAGAATCTGACCAAGGACTGGATGGAATGAACTCAGTAGCTTCTGCATTCAGTGTCTGATCTATGGTGTCTTCTTCAGGTGGAAGATCAATAGCAGAGGTTCCTGGGGCCTGTGAAGGCCAAAGCCAGTCAAGTTCTTCTCCCTCATCTTCACTCATCTCCGAGGTCTCTGTATCCCCAATCTGAGGGGTCTGAGACCGAGTGTTCGGTCTGGGAGTATCCAGGATGGAAGTTGGTTCAGGGGAATCCGCCACAGGGGGTATCCGAACTGCCTCCGCTAGTGGAAGTAGGTGGTTCCGATGCCAGGTCTTCAAGGGACCCACCTTCCCTTCTGGTTTAAGTCTGTAAACGGGTAGGCCCGGCAGTCTTTTGCAAACAACATAAGGTTCAGGTCTCCATCTGTCTGCAAGCTTGTGTTTTCCAGGGATCCCCAAATTCAACAACACTCTGTCTCCAGGTTGTAGATCCTGGATCCTAACTTTTAAGTCAAAATTTTTCTTGTTTGCTCTGAGGCCGCCTGGGCCTGTTCATAGGCCAATTTCAAATTGCGTCTGAGCCTATCGACATATCCCTTGTGGGAAGCAGCAGAACAATGGTCTATGGAAGTGCCAAAGGCCAGATCTACGGGTAATCTTGCTTCTCTCCCGAACATAAGTCGATAGGGTGAGTACCCTGTAGCATCACTGGTGGTGCTGTTGTATGCATACACAACTGCCGCTATGTGGTTGCTCCAATGTTGCTTCTTTTCACTACTTAGGGTCCCCAGCATGTTGAGCAGGGTTCGGTTGAACCTCTCCGGCTGAGCATCACCTTGTGGATGATAGGGAGTAGTTCTTGTCTTCTTGATCCCCAAAGAATCCAGGAGTTTCCGGATCAATCGACTTTCAAAATCCCTTCCCTGATCTGAATGGAGCCGTTGTGGTAGCCCATAATGTACAAAGTATTTCTCCATCAGCACTTTGGCCACGGTGGAAGCCTTCTGGTCCTTGGTTGGAAAGGCCTGGGCATACCGGGTGAAATAGTCGGTTACTACCAGAACATTTCCTAGTCCACTCAGGTCGGGTTTGAGGCAGAGAAAATCAATGCATACCAGATCAAGTGGGCTTTGACTTTGCAGATGGCCCATTGGGGCAGCTTGATGAGGTAAAGTCTTTCTCTGGATGCATCGTGCACATGAGTGGCAGTATTCTTCAACTTCAGCCCTCATGCAGGGCCAATAGAAACTGTCCCTAACGAGTTGGAAAGTCCTTTCCGCCCCTAGGTGACCATGGTTGTCGTGCAGAGCAACCAGGACTGTCTCTCGGTGCTTCTCAGGCAAGAACAACTGCCATTTGTCTTCTAGGTCATCAGAGGGGCCCCTTCGGTAGACCACTCCCTGATGCACCTGTAACTTGTCCCACTCTTTCCTCAACAGGCGAGCTTCCTTGGAACGGTGGCGTAAGAGTCTATTCGGGTCCTGATTCTCCAGGGCCTCTAGGACCAATCTCCCCATAGGGTCTTCCAATTGGTCGGATCTCAGCTCCTTCTTAGACAGTTTTGGCAAGTTATCTTCCCCCAGTTTGGTTACTCCACAGTATTGCTTGGGAACTCCTACTATGGTAACCCCTATCTCTTCTGCTCTTGAGCCGCCACTGGCTTGGAGTTCAGCCCCTTGACAGAGGGCCCGCACCCCGTCGGGTGCCACTTGGGCCCAGTCTTCTGTACTGCAAGTGGGGACGTGAGATCTTCTAGACAAAGCGTCTGCATCTCGGTTTCCAGCCCCAGGTCTGTACTTCAGGCCGAAGTCGAAGGCAGACAGCGCCGCCAGCCACCTATGTCCTGTGGCATCCAACTTTGCTGTGGTGAAGAGATAGGTGAGGGGGTTGTTGTCGGTTTTCACTGTGAATTCCGCCCCATATAAATAGTCTCTAAGTTTGTCAACTACCGCCCACTTAAGGGCCAGGAACTCCAACTTATGGGTGGGGTAGTTCTTTTCGGAGGGAGTCAGACTTCTGCTCACATACGCAACAGGCCTCAGTTGCTCTTCATGCTCCTGGTACAGCACTCCCCCCAAACCATCATGACTGGCATCTACATGAAGTTTATAAGGCTTCTTAGGATCTGCGTAGGCAGGACAGGGGCAGTGGTTAATGTCCTCTTCAACATCTGAAAGGCATTCTCATGCGGCGTACACACAATCGTTTTTCATGCCGTTAAAAATGCAATTTTTTAAAATGGCCATTAAAACCGATCGTGTGTATGCTCCAGAGCATTTTTAACGGCGTGAAAAACGGGCATTAAAAATTTCAAACATGCTCTATTTTTTCACGTCGTTTTTCATGTCGTTTTTTTTAACGACGTGAAAAACGATAGTGTGTATGCTTTTACGAGGGGAAAAAAAACGCGCATGCTCAGAATCAAGTATGAGACGGGAGCACTCGTTCTGGTAAAACTAGCGTTCGTAATGGAGATAACACATTCGTCACGCTGTAACGGACTGAAAAGCACGAGGCTGAAAAGTGCGAATCGCCGCTCAACAAAGTGTACTAACATGAAGGGTGGCGCCATTCGAATGGAACTTCCCCTTTATAGTGCCGTCGTACGTGTTGTACGTCACTGCGCTTTGCTCGAGTGTTTTTTTTAATGATCGTGTGGATGCAAGACAGGCTTGAGAGGAAACATGAAAAAAAACGATGAGAAAAAGGTTGGTTAAAAAAATGGCATGAAAAACGATCGTGTGTACGCCGCATTACACTTCTCGTTCCACTGGTCCTTGACTGACTCCCCTGGCTTTCTGGGGCCTGTGTCATCCTCTTCCCCCTCCGTCTTTAGCAGCTCATTCAGAGGCCTGGCTATCTGAGGAAACCCCTCCACAAACCTCCTGTAATAGGAACAGAACCCCAGAAAGGATCTGAGCTCTGTTACCATGGTGGGCCTGGGCCAGGAGGTGACTGCCTCCAATTTTTCGGGCTCTGTGGCTACCCCATCTTCAGACACTATATGTCCCAGATAGTTGACTGATGACTGATAGAATTGGCACTTTTCAGGTGAGAGCTTGAGTCCTTCCTCACTCAGTCTCTTCAGAACTTTCTCCAGTCTCTCCTCATGCTCTTCCAAGGTTCTTCCGAAGACAATGATGTCATCCAAGTATACGAGGACTTCGATGAGGTTCATATCTCCCACAGTCTTCTCCATGAGACGTTGGAAGGTGGCTGGAGCTCCAGATAGACCTTGAGGCATTCGGTTGAATTCAAAGAACCCCACCGGGGTTATGAAAGCCATCTTCTCTTTGTCTTCTGGATGCATCGGGATCTGATAGTACCTGCTCTTGAGGTCCATAACACTCAACCACTTGGCTCCAGACAAGCTCTGTAGGGCATCCTCTATCCTTGGAGTGGTATATTGATCCAGTATGGTTCTCCTGTTGAGAGTCCTATAGTCTATGCACAGCCACAGTGACCCATTCTTCTTCCGAACCACCACTATAGGGGAGGCATAGGGACTTCCAGATTCTCGAATCACCCCTGTTCGCTTGAGCTCGGCGAGCTGCTCCCTCAAGTCTTCGAGGTCTGCTAACGGAACCCGCCTAACCCTTTCCCTGAAGGGTTTGTCTTCCTGGAGGCGGATCCGGTGGGTGGCACTCCTAGCACACCCCACATCGAATTCATCTTGGGAAAAGATCCTTTCCCACCTGATCAACTGGGCCTTGGCTCTCTCTTTCCAAGCCCTGGGCAGATTTGGATTCTCCATGGAAAGTTTCTCCCACACAGTACTTTCTCCATCTGTCTTCTCCACATCTGGCAAAGCAACTGGGGTAGCTGGGCTCACCCGGCCCAGTAACAGCCTAGCTGGGATTTCCATGGGACCATCCGTGGTATTTCTGACGCTCACAGGCACTTTACAATGAGCCTTCTTCAGGGCCCTCACCGGGACCACTTCTGGGACTACTTCTAAGCCCGAATGTTCTTCCCTTGGGTCGGGTTCCAACATGACAAAAGGGCCAGGCTGCTACCAAGTGAGTTTCACTGTGACTTTCAAGCAGGTTACTTCACTGGGCTGCAGCACTATTCCCCTTCTTCCCAGCCTCCAGACCTTCCCTACCCCCTCTTCCGGGGCCTTCTGTTCCAAGATCAGCCGTTGGTAGGCTGTCTTCAACATTGGCTGGATCTCAGTGACTGTGGGGTCTTTCCTTCTTGTCAGAGGGGCCAGAAGTCTTCGGACCAGATCCGTGTTTGTCCCTATTATCAAGGAACTCTTGTTAGCTCCAGGCGGTCGGGGGCACACCACAGCTAAGGTGTCGAGCACTTCAGCCTTTCCGGCTATGGACTGGTCAAAAGTCAGTTTTATAGGCAGATAGCCATCATAAGGGAAACTCTCTGTCCCAGTTCCCCATATCTCCAACTCTTCAATCTTCTGGATGGGTAGGTGACTTAAATGCTTGTCATAAAAGTCCCGGTACAACAGGGTCACTTGCGCCCCAGTATCCAATATGGCTCTTGTGTAGACTCCCTCCACTTGAACTGGTACTATCGGGGAGGGACCCACCAGCTTCTCTGGATATCGCTTCGTAGGGGTCTCTTTCTTTTGATCTTTGCATTTTCTCTTTTGGCTTTCTTTCTTCCATTTCTCTTTGGACTTGAGCCTCTCCTGGGTCTGGTATGCATTGATCTCCCTCCTTTTGGTGGGTGTAACTACCCGCTGAGGGACACTACTTTCTTTCTTTGGGGTGCGTTCCTTCTGAGGAACTTTGCTTTTCTTCTGAGGGGTCTTCTGTTCCACTCTTTTCAGTTTGGAGCTCACTGGAGATGATGAGCACCCGGTTGACTCCTTCACCGGGGCCCGCTGAAGTTTTTTCAGCGGCTTGCGGCTATTCATCTTTTTTTTTCTTTGGACTGGTACATACTTTGGCCGCATGACCAACCCCTCCGCAGTTGAAACAAGTCATGTCCCCCTAATCTTGTAGGGATGCGGGTGCGGAGGTATTTGGAAACAGCTCCCTCCTCGGACTTTCCCTCTCCGGTTCCCTTGACTTCTTTTCCATCAGGGAGGTCAGTATCCCCAATACTTGGGACATCTGTGACTTCAAGGTATCCACCTCTGAGTCTCTTTCCAGGGTCATGGCCGTCCTGACAGAGGCGTTGCTATGGGTGTGTGGGGGGTGCGGGCCGCACCCGGGTGACACCCGCCAGAGGGGTGACACCGGGGCTGCTGGCTGCCGCTACACACACAGTTCAGTTGTTAATTGCAAAGCTGCAGCGGAGCGTTGCGAGTGTGCCCACCGCACTCCTGCATCGCGCGGCACAAGTCTTTTAGTCACTTCCCTTCGCTGTCAGGCAGAGTGATCTCTGCCTGACAGGAGATCATGACCCATAGGCAGAGAGAAGCGTGGTGCGGGAATGAACAGAAAGCCAGGACTCGAGGAACCAGGAGGAGGCTGACCACTCGGGAGCCTGGGATAGGGAGCCTGGGATAAGGTGGAAAGAGACCGTAGAGGAGGAGGAGCCTACCTTACAGTACGTGGCAGCGGCACCAAACACTCGGTCTGTGCACACACACAGCACATGCCATTCCCTCTGTCTGTGTCACCAGTGAGAATGCCAGTGCTGGCTGACTGTGTGTGTGCAATGCATGTACAGAATGGGCAGGAAACAGCTGAGGGGTAGAGCCGGGGAAAGGTGAGGAGGGGGGAGTTTCACCCATCTCTGTCACCCCCCTTTCTGTCACCCCCTTTTCTGTCACCCCCTTTCTGTCTCACCCCCCACCCCTCCCTCTCTGCCACCCCCACCCCCTCCATCTCTGTCACACCCCTACACCCTCCATCTCTGTCACACCCCATCCCTCTATGTCTCACCCCCCTTCTGTCTCACCCCCTCCCTCTCTGTCTCACCCCCTCCCTCTCTGTCACCCCCACCCCCTCCATCTCTGTCACACCCCTACACCCTCCATCTCTGTCACACCCCCTCCCTCTATGTCTCACCCCCCCTTCTGTCTCACCCCCTCCCTCTCTGTCTCACCCCTTCCCTCTCTGTCACCCCCCACCCCTTCCCTCTCTGTCACCCCCCACCCCCTCCATCTCTGTCACACCCCCACACCCTCCATCTCTGTCTCACCCCCCTTCTGTCTCACCCCCTCTCTCTCTGTCTCACCCCCTCCCTCTCTCTCACCCCCACCCCCTCCATCTCTGTCACACCCCCTCCCTGTGTCACCCCCTCCCTCTCACCCCCTCCCTCTCTGTCACCCCCTTCTGTCTCACCCCCTCCCTCTCTGTCACCCCCACTTCTGTCTCACCCCTCTCTCTCTGTCACCCCCCACACCCTCCATCTCTGTCACACCCCCACACCCTCCATCTCTGTCTCACCCCCCCCCCCCCTTCTGTCTCACCCCCTCCCTCTCTGTCTCACCCCCTTCTGTCTCACCCCCTCCCTCTCTGTCTCACCCCCCTTCTGTCTCACCCCCTTCCTCTCTGTCTCACCCTCTCCCTCTCTGTCACCCCCACCCCCTCCATCTCTATCACACCCCCACCCCCTCCCTGTCTCACCCCTCCCTCTCACCCCCTTCCTCTCTGTCACCCCCTTCCTCTCTGTCTCACCCCCTCCTTCTCTGTCATCCCCCCACTCCCTCCCTCTCCGTCACCCCCCACCCCCTCCATCTCTGTCACACCTCACCCCCTCCCTCTGTCTCACCCCCTCCCTCTCTGTCACCCCCCTTCTGTCTCACCCCCTCCCTCTCTGTCACCACCCTTTCTGTCACCCCCCTTTCTGTCTCACCCCCCACCCCTCCCTCTCTGCCACCCCCACCCCCTCCATCTCTGTCACACCCCTACACCCTCCATCTCTGTCACACCCCCTCCCTCTCTGTCTCACCCCCCTTCTGTCTCACCCCCTCCCTCTCTGTCACCCCCACCCCCTCCATCTCTGTCACACCCCCACACCCTCCATCTCTGTCACACCCCCTCCCTCTCTGTCTCACCCCCTCCCTCTCTGTCTCACCCCCTCCCTCTCTGTCTCACCCCCTCCCTCTCTGTCACCCCCACCCCTCCATCTCTGTCACACCCCCTCCCTGTCTCACCACCTCCCTCTCACCCCCTCCCTCTCTGTCACCCCCCCTTCTGTCTCACCCCCTCCCTCTCTCTCACCCCCCCTTCTGTCTCACCCCCTCTCTCTCTGTCACCCCCCCATCCCCTCCATCTCTGTCACACCCCCACACCCTCCATCTCTGTCACACCCCCACACCCTCCATCTCTGTCTCACCCCCCCTTCTGTCTCACCCCCTCCCTCTCTGTTTCACCCCCTTCTGTCTCACCCCCTTCCTCTCTGTGTGGCACCGTCTAACCACTCCTCAAACCCCTCTTCACCCGAGGGTACAGGTTTCCTTCCTGAGAATATTCTAAGTTTTCTGTATCCTGACATCTGGTAATCTGTAGGATCTTTCTTACACTGTGCCACAAGTTCCCCCAGGACCGTGCACAACTCTGCGCCGAGAGTGGCAGATGGAGACCTGGGACTTTCCCTTTTCACCTGTCTTTCCACTTTTGGGGTGGGTGATGGAGATAGTTTCGTGTCTGATCCCGTCCTCCTGGCTTAAGCGGCAGCGCATGTATTAGGCTATAAGTCTGATCATCTATAGCTTCTACACTTGGATTCTTGAAATGTTCTGGGACTCCATCCTTCCACTCTATTAATGCGTGGGTCAGTGAGGGATTCGTCCTGACATCCACCACCCACACCTTCTCATACGGGGACAGTGACCTCACTAGCTGCTTCACCGCTTCTTCTTGCCAGATTCCTGGGAGTTCTATGACTACTATCCCGGCTGGATCTGTGCCGACCGTTTTACAACACTGTCCTACTTCTAGTGGGTCCATGCTGGTACTTTTGGCGCCTTACTTGCTGCAACAGGATCCCGGACTCGAGAGCCCCCACGTGTAGCGCTACCCCCAGTTAAGAGAGCCGCTGGATTTGTTTTCGGGCGCTGTGTGCAGCACCACCAACCCCCGGCAATCTTACTCGACCCACTCTGGCACAGTTAGTCTAGGGTTATACAGTGGGGATCGAAAGTTTGGGCACCCCAGGTAAAAATGTGTATTAATGTGCATACCGAAGCCAAGGAAAGATGGAAAAATCTCCAAATGGCATCAAATTACAGATTAGACATTCTTATAATGTGTCAAAAAAAGTTAGATTTTATTTCCATCATTTACACTTTCAAAATTACAGAAAACAAAAAAATGGCGTCTGCAAAAGTTTGGGCACCCTGCAGAATTTATAGCATGCACTGCCCCCTTTGCAAATCTGAGACCTGCCAGTGTCATGGATTGTTCTCAATCATTGTCTGGGAAGGCCAGGTGATGTCAATCTCAAAGGTTTTAAATGGCCAGACTCATCTGACCTTGCCCCAACAATCAGCACCATGGGTTCTTCTAAGCCAGTGGTTCTCAACTCCAGTCCTCAGGGCCCACCAACAGGCCAGGTTTGCAAGATAACTGAAATGCATCACAGGTGATATAATTTGCTGCTCAGGGATTGCAGTATTCTAGTCTGCATCTCACCAAGGTAATACTTAAATTCTGGCCTGTTAGTGGGTCCTGAGGACAGGAGTTGAGAACCACTGTTCTAAGCAGTTGTCTAGAAAACTGAAACTGAAAATAGTTGACGCTCACAAAGCTGGAGAAGGCTATAAGAAGATAGCAAAGCGTTTTCAGATGTCAATATCCTCTGTTCGGAATGTAATTAAGAAATGGCAGTCATCAGGAACAGTGGAAGTTAAAGCAAGATCTGGAAGACCAAGAAAAATATCAGACAGAACAGCTCGCAGGATTGTGAGAAAAGCAATTCAAAACCCACGTTTGACTGCACGATCCCTCCAGAAAGATCTGGCAGACACTGGAGTTGTGGTACACTATTCCACTATAAAGAGATACTTGTACAAATATGGTCTTCATGGAAGAGTCATCAGAAGAAAACCTCTTCTACGTCCTCACCACAAAAATCAGCGTTTGAACTTTGCAAATGAACATATAGACAAGCCTGAGGCATTTTGGAAACAAGTTCTGTGGACCGATGAGGTTAAAATAGAACTTTTTGGCCGGAATGAGCAAAGGTACGTTTGGAGAAGAAAGGGCACAGAATTTAATGAAAAGAACCTCTGTCCAACTGTTAAGCATGGGGGTGGATCAATCATGCTTTGGGGTTGTATTGCAGCCAGTGGCACAGGGAACATTTCACGAGTAGAAGGAAAAATGGATTCAATAAAATTTCAGCAAATTTTGGATGGTAACTTGATGCCATCTGTGAAAAAGCTGAAGTTAAAGAGAGGATGGCTTCTACAAATGGATAATGATCCTAAACACACCTCAAAATCCACGGAGGGATTACATCAAGAGGCGTAAACTGAAGGTTTTGCCATGGCCTTCACAATCTCCTGACCTCAACATTATTGAAAACCTATGGATAGACCTTAAAATAGCAGTGCGTGACAGACAGCCCAGAGATCTCAAAGAACTGGAAGACTTTTGTAAGGAAGAATGGGCAAAGATACCTCAAACAAGAATTGAAAGACTCTTGGCTGGCTACAAAAAGCGTTTACAAGCTGTGATACTTGCCAAAGGGGGCAGTACAAGATATTAACTCTGCAGGGTGCCCAAACTTTTGCAGACGCCATTTTTTTGTTTTCTGTAATTTTGAAAGTGTGAATGATGGAAATAAAATCTAACTTTTTTTCTGACATATAATAAGAATGTCTAATCTGTAATTTGATGCCATTTGGAGATTTTTCCATCTTTCCTTGGCTTCGTTATGCACATTAATACACATTTTTACCTGGGGTGCCCAAACTTTCGATCCCCACTGTATCTGTATCACATTCAAAGGTATTGCAAGGGGTAACCTCTTACAGTAAGACAAAACACTGAAGCGAGAGATTAAATATAACAGTTTACTCTTATCTCAAAGGTGGCATAGGCAGAATACAACACATGCAACTGGCTTGCAGAGCCCTGCAGAACCAATACAGCACACAATAATGGCGCTGCGCGGTACTTCACCACGCGTAGCTATTATGGTGTGCGCGCCCTATGGCGCACTGAACAATATCTTAGCTCCCACCCCGGTCAGGCCTGACATGGAATAAATCTCAGTCACCTCCTATGGGGATTTCTTCGCATGCCAGCTTTCGGTGGTGCACTTGATGAATAGTACTTTGTAATCCACAACCAGGCAATAACTTGAAACACTATACTGGGGGGGGGGACACTTCAACTCTGTCCTGCTACCGGTACCCCCGGGGAACAGCAAATAAACGGAACTGTGGGCCTATGCAGTCTATAGGCCTAAACACGACACAGTCTATTGGTCTGGGCAGGTACCCGCTCACCACTCCGGACGCGATCCCAGTCCGGAACGTCCACCCTGCTGTGTATCCGCACACAGCGTCTGCAACGATCGGGTCCCCGATCCAACTGATGTCCTCACTCGACAAGTCAGATGCCACCCAGGCTCCGCAGTGGGGTGGAAGGCTCTTTGGAAGTTGCGCAAGGCCCAGGCTTCAGGCCTTGCACTGCAGCAGATCCGCACAGGAAGAAACTCTTGCTTGCAGCGCGGTGTCCAAAGAGGCCGAGCTCCGCCTCGCCTCCTCCTTAAATAACCCCTCCCATGAGTCTCTGCGATGGCTAACTGCACTCTGGGTGCCAAACAGGGTTCTGGGTAACGTAGTCCCGGGGCCTTAAAGGAGACCCCGCTACACTTCCATTGCATTGTGGACAATCCGCAACTTGTGGCAGGTGACGTGGCCAGGTGGCGTTGCAAGTGGACAATCCACAACTTGTGCCAGGTGACATGGCAAGTGGACAATCCACAACTTGTGGCAGGTGACGTGGTGAGTGGACAATCCACAACTTGTGGCAGGTGACGTGGCCAGGTGACGTGGCAAGTGGACAATCCACGACATGGCCAGGTGACATGGCAAGTGGACAATCCACAACTTGTGCCAGGTGACATGGCCAGGTGACATGGCAAGTGGACAATCCACAACTTGTGGCAGGTGACGTGGCAAGTGGGCAATCCACAACTTGTGGCAGGTGACGTGGCCAGGTGACGTGGCAAGTGAACAATCCACGACATGGCCAGGTGACATGGCAAGTGGACAATCCACAACTTGTGCCAGGTGACATGGCCAGGTGACAATCCACAACTTGTGGCAAGTGATGTGGCAAGTGACACGCTAAATACAAGTACACTGCTGCTCTCTCAGCTGCTGATACTCACGCTGGTCTCACAAAATAGCTGAAATGGTTAATAATACTGTTTTTTGAGCTTAGGGCGGCTCCTTATGATGTTTCCTAACTAAACGCTTATAGACGCAAATGCGGTAAAACGCGGCATGCGAACGCGACAAAACGTGCGTTTTGAAACGCCGGTTTCAACCTTAGTTCTGAAGACTTTGCACCAGCGTCCCGTGTACATGGGGCCTAAAAACGGCTATGCCATTTACAGCTCAAAAACGCCATGGTGGCCATGAGGCCATAGGCTAACATGGAGAGGCGTTTTTAAGCTGCAAAAAACGCTCAAACAAGCGGCTGGAAAAACGTCCGTATGCATGTACAGTAGGTGCCGCCGATATTGTGTCAATCTCGCCACTTCTAGCGGCGAGATTTACACCCTATGAGCTCCGTCGCGAGAGCCAGCGCCGAGCTGTCTCGTCATCGGGAAAGGAAAAATGTTCCTTTCACGATGAGCGACACGCATTGCCGGTAGACGGAGATCCGGCATGGATTCTCGCCAATACCAGGCACTGCGTTTGGTATGAATCCTGAGCGGGAACTCCACGCCAATTTTTAAAGAAAAAAACGGCATGGGTTCCCCCTCCAGGAGCATACCAGGCCCTTGGGTCTGGTCTGGATTTGAAGGGGAAACCCTACGCCGAAAAAACGGCGTGGGGGTCCCCCTCAAGGTCCAAACCAGACCCTTATCCGAGCACGCAACCTGGCAGGCCGCAGGGGAAGAGGGGGGGACGAGAGAGCGGCCCCCCTCCCTCCTGAACTGTACCAGGCCTCATGTCCTCAACATGGGGGGTTTGGTGCTCTGGGGCAGGGGGGCGACCTGCGCCCCCCCCACCCCAGAGCACCCTGCCCCCATGTTGATGAGGACAGGGCCTCTTCCCGACAACCCTGGCCGTTGGTTGTCGGGGGTCTGCGGGCGGGGGGCTTATCGGAATCCGGGAGCCCCCTTTAATAAAGGGGCCCCTGGATCCCGGCCCCCCACCCTATGTGAATGAGTATGGGGTACATCGTACCCCTACCCATTCACCTGGTGGAAAAAAATTGCAATAAAAAAAACACACAGCTTCTTCCGACTTCGGGGGTCTCCGGTGTCGTCGCCGCGCTCTCCGGTTCTTTCTTCTGCCGGGCCACCGCTATCTTCTTTCAACTCTTTTGCTAGTGGGGCCCGGTCTTCTCCGTCGCCTTCTTCCCTCTTCTCCTCTCCGGTTCTTTCTTTCTTCCGCCGGGCCTCCGCTGCGGCCTAAAAGGTTGCGTGCTCGGATAAGGGTCTGGTTTGGACCTCGAGGGGGACCCCCACGCTGTTTTTTCGGCGTAGGGTTTCCCCTTCAAATCCAGACCAGACCCAAGGGCCTGGTATGCTCCTGGAGGGGGAACCCATGCCGTTTTTTTCTTTAAAAATTGGCGTGGAGTTCCCGCTCAGGATTCATACCAAACGCAGTGCCTGGTATTGGCGGGAATCCACGTCGGATCCCCTTCAATACAGTGTCGCGTCTCCCTCTCGCTATTGCAGTGAGCGCGGGATGTCGGCACCCTGTTGCCAAAATCTCGGCACTCCTGTCGCCGAGAATCTCGGCGATGGGAGCGCAATAGATATACAATATCGGCGGCACATACTGTAGCCTTATATTAACCACTTTCTTACTGGCCACTTAAACCCCCTTCCTGCCCAGACCAATTTTCAACTTTCAGCGCTGATGCACTTTGAATGACAATTGCGCGGTCATACAACACTGTAACCCAATGAAAATGTCATCATTTTTTGCACACAAATAGAGCTTTCTTTTGGTGCTATTTGATCACCTCTGCGTTTTTTGTTTTTTTCTATAAATACAAAAGACTGACAAAAAAAAAAAAAAATTGGATATTTTAATCACTTCAGCACCGGGCCTATTCTGGCACTTCTCTCCTTCATGTAAAAATCGTAATTTTTTGGCTATAAAATTACTTAGAACCCCCAAAAATGATATATGTTTTTTTAGCAGACACCCTAGGGAATAAAATTTGCACATTGCTAATTTTTATCTCGCACGGTATTTGCGCAATACATTTTCAAACACCTTTTTTTGGGGAAAAAAATGGTTTCATGAATTAAAAAAATTACAAAACAGTAAAGTTAGCCCAATTTTTTTGTATAATGTGAAAGATGTTGTTATTTTGAGTAAATAGATACCTAACATGTCACGCTTTAAAATTGCGCGCAGTCATGGAATGACACCAAACTTCAGTACTTAAAAATCTCCATAGGCGATGCTTTAATTTTTTTTACACGTTACTATTTTTACATTACAGAGGAGGTCCAGTGCTAGAATTGTTGCACTCATTCTAATGCACGCAGCAATACCTCCCATGTGTGGTTTGAACGGCATTTACATATGTGGGTTGGACTTACGTGTGTGTTTGCTTCTGAGCGCGAGCTACCGGGGACAGGGACGTTTTAATTATTTAATTTTTTTTTTACTTTTTTACTTTTTTTTTTTTTTACACTTTTTTTTTTTAACTTTTTAGTTTTTTTGATCACTTTTATTCCTATTACAAGGAATGTAAACATCCTTTGTAATAGGAATCTTTTGTGACAGACCCTCTTTATGGAGAGATGCGGGGTCAATAAGACCCCACATCTCTCCTCCAGGCTGGAAAGCATGAGATCGGTAAAAAAATTCTCCGATCTCATGCTGACAGCCGAGATCACGGCTTTGTTTACATACGGGAACCCGGCGTGACGTCATAACATCGCGCCCGGGCCTCTGACGGTCATAGAGATGACTGGTGAACATCTGGTCACCAGTCATCTCTTTGCTTCCCATCTGGCGCCGGCCAATTCGTTCTCTGGGCCACCGATGGCATGGGAGAGCCCGAAGAAGCACCGGATGGCGGCGGGAGGGGGGGGACAGCCCCTCCCGCCGCCTATAAGAACGATCAAGCTGCAGAACTGCTGCTATGATAATTTTTATCGTGCACAGAATCGCCGGCTGAAAAGAATGATATCTGAATAATGCCTGCAACTGCAGGCATCATTCAGATGTCACCGCACAAAGTCAAGGACGTCATTTGACGGTGGGCAGTAGGGAAGTGGTTAATATTTAGTTTGAAAATTTAGAAAAAAGGTAATTTTTCTCCTTCATTGATGTACACTGATGAGGCTGCAATGATGGGCACCGATAAGGTGGCAAGGGTGGGCACTGAGAGGTGGCATTGCTAGTTGGCACTGGTGGGCATTGAGAAGTGGCACTGCTAGGTGGCACTGATTGGTGGCACTGGCAGGGGCTACTGATTGTCACAGATGACACAGAATTGCCTCTTCCTCTTCGGGCCCGATGTCCCTTGCACATAAGCCGGTGATTGCCTTTTTTTATGCTCACGCTGTCAGCACAAGGAGAAAACAAAAACCATTACCGAGCTTTTGTTTACGTCATGTGATCAGCTGTCATTGGCTGACAGCTGATCACATGGTAAGGGGCAGGGATCGGCCCCTTACTCGGATCTGTCATCACCCGAGTCTCAATGACTCGGTGACCACAGCGTGCGCGCGAAGGGGAGGACGTCTATTGACGGACTCCCAGAAATTGAGGACCGTGCTGTGGCCGTCGATCAGCTATAGCGCTGATCTCAAGTGATTAAAGAGGGTCTAAATGGGCCATTGACATGCATCACAATTCAATTTAGGAATGTGTCTTTGCAAAGTTAAACTAAATGAAATCCATTGTTATTTTTGCTTGGGGATAGAGTGCAGAGGGATTAGAAGTCTAGACAGTTTTTGGGGATGTCTGCACCCCTGATAGGGTGAAGACAACTCCCAAATTTGGCCACGTTATCCTTCCAAATAATTCACTTCCTGTCACATAGCCACACAGGAAGTGAGGGTAAATCCCTACCAATGTCTTTCCTTGGGGACACACAGGTCAATCTAAATACTTTCCCTATTATGTACATTGCACGCCAGCATTTTGCTGGGTACACCCCAAGTCAGGGCAATCGCAACATGACAGGCAAAACAAGCAATTGCTTGGGGCCCCGAGCTGGCCTTGGGCCCCAGCCTAGGGTGCTTGCCTGCTGCCTGTCACTGTCCTGGATTTCCGCCCTGGGTCCAGGGCTCGAGTCCTGCGGGAACGCATGGGAATGGCGTCCCTGCACTTTTTTCACAGCAGAAACGCCGTTCCCTTTGCATTACTCGAGCAGCCGAGCCGCCCGAGCCGATCCGCGGATTGCGGCCATAGGAAAGGCCGCGGCTTCAGCCTAGCTCCTGAGCGGCGGCAGCGGCCGAGGTGAGATGTGGGGAGATGTGTACAGGGGGGAGATGTGGACATTACAGGGGGGAGATGTGGACATTACCGTGGGGGAGATGATGTGGATATTACAGTGCGGAGATCATGTGGATATTACAGTGCGGAGATCATGTGGATATTACGGTGCGGAGATGATGTGGATATTACAGTGCGGAGATGATGTGGACATTACAGTGGGGGAGATGACGTGGACATTACAGTGCGGAGATGACGTGGACATTACAGTGGGGGAGATGACGTGGATATTACAGTGCGGAGATGACGTGGACATTACAGTGCGGAGATGACGTGGACATTACAGTGGGGGAGATGAAGTGGACATTACAGTGGGGGAGATGACTTGGATATTACAGTGGGGAGATGATGTGGATATTACAGTGCGGAGATAACGTGGACATTACAGTGGGGAGATGATGTGGATATTACAGTGCGGAGATAACGTGGACATTACAGTGCGGAGATGACGTGGACATTACAGTGCGGAGATGACGTGGACATTACAGTGGGGGAGATGACGTGGATATTACAGTGGGGAGGTGACGTGGACATTACAGTCCCACTGTCCCCCTGTCCATCCCACGGTCCCCCTGTCCATCCCACTGTCCCCCTGTCCATCCCACTGTTCATAAACAGTCCTAAACAGCATCTTAATGTTAATGTGAGTGTGTATGTGTTTTAAGTATGTTGTATTATATGCAACAGCAGTATTTGCCACTGTAAACCTCTTTTATTTATATAAAGTGTGGGTGAGCTTAAACTGTATCGCTATGCTGTGGTTCCTGTAGGCTTTGCGTGAGTGTGGGGGGGGGGGGGGGTTGGGGGGGCCTCCATGTCCATTTTGCATGGGGCCCCCAAATTCCTTCAAACGGCCCTGCCCCAAATTATTAGGTATTTTGGACTTTGGGGTTTATTTACTTAAGGCAAATCCACTTTGCACTACAAGTGCACTTGCTGGATATCCGAGGGGGACATGCAAGGAAACAAAAAAAAAAACACCATCTTTGCTTCTACATGATTGGATGTTAAAATCACCAGTGCTTCCCCACAGATTTTCAGCAACTACACTTGTACTGCAGAGTGGATTTGCCTTTACTAAACCCCAAACTACCTAATGATTTGGGGTGTACACAACAAAGTGCTAGAGTGCAATTTGCTTAATGGGGACACTAGTTAGATTGATCTGTGTGTCCCCAAGAAAAGACATTGGTAGGGTTTTACTTTCAAAGATTTTTATTGATTTTATAAAACCAAAAGAGAATAAACAATTGGTACAATCCTTCCAGACATAAGATCACAATATGCAATGGCAAAGTACAAACAGAGTCCTACCGGTACAGGTAAATTGACCACTGACTAGTACTTTCACTCTAAATACCTCGTCCTACTATTCAGACAATGATACCGGATCATGGGGAGAAAACCCCAAGCACCCCTATTGGGAACAAACTGTGCCCGGAGGGTTCCCCCCCGATCCCGAAGGTAGCTAAGGACCATGAAGACGGAAGTCCAGTATTAACATTGTGCCAGAGTGATCAGAGAAGAAGAAGAAAAAAAAAAAGTCAGACTATCAATCCAGATATAAGCCTAGAAACATGCCATATGGAGTCGGAAAGTACAAGAAAAAAAAAAGAGAGATAATAGAAAGAGGAAGGAGAAAGAAGAGTATCGCAGAGAGAAAGAAGAGGAGAGAGAGAGCTGATTTTACCGGGAGGGGGCCGAGTTGCCGTCCCCAGTAGTTATCGATTGGGACTGAAATCCTGGGCGCAGTGGAACCCCCACATGTAGGGACCAAGGTTCCCAGATGGCTTCGAACTTCGGGACCTTTCGGTTAATATGCTGGCTAGTTTCTCCTGAGACATGATCCAGAAGATCTTACGCTTGGCCGCGAAGAAGGAGACCGTGGGTTGTTTCCACACCTTGGCTATGGTCATCTTGGCCCCTAGCAGTATAAAATGTATTAGTTTGCGGCTTGCTTTGGGAATTCCAGGTAGGTCAGCATTAAGGAGAGCTATGGCTGGGGTTCTCGGAAGCTGGTGAGTAGTTACCGTTTGGATTAGAGTAAACCTGCTCAAAAATGACCTAATTCTAGGGCACTCCCACCAGGTGTGGGCCATGGTGCCTGTGAGCTGACATCCGCGGAAGCAGAGAGGACTCACTGTGGGATAAAATAAGGCCAACTTTGAGGGGATGAGGTACCATCTGGTCAAGACCTTGACTCCAGATTCAAGTAATGAGATGTTTCTCACCCCCTGGAAAGCTCTGAAAAATGAAGACTGCCACCTCTCAATGTCCCAAGTAATTTGGAGGTAATTTTCCCATGCCAGCATGTAAGAGGATTTTGAGGATGGGAGGGCAAGTGATTGGTAAATGATTGAGATTCCACCCCTCAGAGCCATAGCCTGTCCGCACCACATTTCATAAGGAGTACATTTGGGGGTGATAGGTTTCCCCTTCCATAGCCTGTGGAGGAAGTGTTGTATCTGTAGGAATCTGTAGTGCTCCGAGACCGGCATTTCTAGGTTCTGAACACAGAATTTCTGGGTAACCGGGCCTGAAGGGGTGAAGAAGTGCCCCTTGTCCAGCCACCATTGAAAGGCCTTGATGTCTTGCCCCGGAGGAAAGTCCGGGTTGTGGAAAATATGTGCCAGGGGTTTACAGTCAGGGGTTTACAGTCTGAGGTCAGGGAAGGTGCAGGTCGCAACTTGTCCCACAGAGACAAGGTTTGAGAAAGGATAGGAGATAATATTGGGGGGCGGTCCTTGGAGGGGGTCCACAGAAGATAATCCAATGTATGTGTTGTGACAGCCTGTCTCTCAATGTTAACCCAATCAGGATTTTCAAATCTGGAGTAAACAGTGGACAATTGAGCTATTCTAGCTGCTCGGAAGTACCAAAGGAGGCAAGGAAATCCCAACCCACCCCGAGTCCTAGTTTGAAAAATAGTTTTTTGGGGAAGTCTGTGGCCCGAACCCCCCCCCAGATAAATTTGGTAACCTTGCTTTAAAAGGACTTTAAGTGGTCCCTTCTAATGTTTATGGGGAGGGAACGAAACAGATATAGTAGTCTGGGGAGGAGAGTCATTTTTACCGAATGAATCCTTCCCAGCCATGACATAGCCCCCTTGTCCCAGTTTGTAAGGTCAGAAGCAAGTTTTCGGTACATGGGTGGGAAATTGGATGGATACAATTGCTCAATTTTAGCTGTGAGGTTGATCCCTAGATACCTAATGGAAACGTCGCTCCACTCAAATAGGAATGCGCTTTGTAACGCTGAGACTACCTCTGGTTTAAAGGAGACATTAAGGGCCTGAGATTTCGAATAATTTACTTTGAGGCCTGAGATGACGGAAAAATCGTTCAGAAGTTTGCAGAGATTAGGCAGGGTCGTGGTCGGTGAGGTGAGAAATAGGAGAATGTCATCAGTGAACAAACCACATTTATGAGTTTGTGGGCCACAGGTTACTCCTTGGATATTTGGGTTGGAGCTTATTGCGACCGCCAAGGACTCAATGGCAATAGCAAAAATTAAGGGGGAGAGGGGGCAGCCCTGTCTAGTTCCCCTGGCTATATTAAGGGGCTGTGAGTGGAGTCCCTGTAGGCGTATCATAGCCTTTGGGGCAGAGTAGAGGGCATGGATCACCCCCATGAAGCGCTGGCCAAATCCCCAGCGCTCCAGGAGGGCAAAGAGGTAAGGCCAGGTTACTGAGTCAAAGGCTTTGTGCAAGTCAAGAGAGAGCAACATTCCTTCCTGTTGGGGCCTTGGTCCCAGCCGGACTGTAGGAGGGAAATAATATCTACAGCCCGTCTGACCTGGTCCGGGCCCTGTCTGCCTGGTATAAACCCGACCTGGTCTTTGTGGATGTACCGACCAATGAAGGATGCCAGGCGGTTGGCTAGGATCTTCGTCAGGATCTTAAGGTCGTTAATAATGAGGGAGATGGGTCTATAATTCCCCACTAAGCAGTGTTGAGGTGGGGGTCTAAGGGTGAGCCCTGGGTTTTTGTGTTAACATTTTTTGCCATGTACGGGGCTAGAGTGTCAGCAAATGCCTTATAGTAAGCTACCGAAAGGCCGACGGGACCCGGAGCCGTTCCCTTCTTGAGGTCTTTTATAACCTCCAAGATTTCTTCTGACGAAAAGGGGGCCTCAAGCGAGTTTTTATGGTCGATGGATAGGGTTGGTAATGGAAGGTCCTTTAGGAAATGTAGAATTTCCGGACCCTTGTCCGCGGAGGGAGAGCTATATAGCTGGGAGTAGAAGTCCTGGAATGCTGTGAGTATTTTGTTTGGGTTGGCCGTGGGGGGTTTTCCCGCTATCCTAATCCGGGGGGTGTTCTGAGCACGGTACCGCAGAGATAGTTTAGAGGCCAACATGGCGCCCATGTGATCCCTCTGCATATAGAATTTTTCCCCACTCCAACGTATGTGTTTCTCCGCTTTTGCTGTGAGGGCCAGGTTAAGCTCCAGCCTCGCAGCGTCTAACTGTTTCATTGAAGTCTTAGTGGGGCATCGCTTGTGTTTGGTCTTCAGGGACTGAAAGGCCTTCTCCAGTTTCACTAAGTCCTGCTGTCGCTCCCTTTTTAACCGGGTAGCCATACTAATTAGCTTGCCTCTAACCGTTGCTTTGTGGGTGGCCCATAGGATCTCCGGGGAGATATCGTCCTTACCATTCAAAGTAAAGTATTCCTTTCGGGAGTCAGTTATTTCCTTAACATTGATGGGATCAGTGAGAAGTGATTAGTTAAGTCTCCAGTGCGTACCTGTTTGTCGTGTGAGGAGGTTGAGCATGGTAAGGGTCACTAGAGTGGTCAGACCAGGCTGTGTCTTGGATGGACGAGGTCAGGGCGGATTGGATAAGGTTTGGGGAGACTAGGACATGGTCGATCCTAGCGTATGTCTGGTGGGGGCAGGAATAGTGGGTATAATCCCTTTTAGAAGGATTCAGTTCCCTCCAGATGTCTACCAGGCCGTGCGAATGTAGCAGTTTAGCTATTTTAAGACTAGCTCTAGTTGGGTGGGTTAATTGGGCACCAGGAGGTTTGGATCTGTCTAGGCCCTGGTCAAAGGCCACGTTCAAATCCCCACCTAGGATGATTCTGCCCTCCAAGAGGGGGCCCAGGGTCTTGAAGAGAGATTGAAAGAATCGTGTCTGACCTGCGTTGGGGGCGTAGTATGACACTATGGAATACAAGGTGCCCTCCATGGTGCCCTTGACCAGAATAAACCTTCCCTCCGGGTCTCGGTGGACTGCTGTCATAGAAAAAGTGCTACGTTTTGAAAAAAGTATTGCTACCCCTTTAGTCTTGTTCTCCGCGTTTGTGAGGAAGAATGTTGGGAATTTAGCGTGTAGAAAATTAGGGCTGTATCACATTGGGAAATGGGTCTCCTGGAGCATAACAATGTCCAGTTTGAGGGCATGATAATGATCAAACGCTTTTCTTCTTTTCAGAGGGGAGTTTAAACCCTGGACATTATGTAAGGCTATCCTTACATTAGAACCTGGGGGCTGCGGACTAGCCATGGGGACACAGAGGTGGAATGCTGTCATAGGTACCATCACTTACCTCCTGCCAACTCTTATGGTCCAGATTGGGTGTGTGGGCCTGATGAGATACAAATCGGTGCAGGTTCCGGTCCCGGCTCCTCCCCGGCAGATCAGCTGGAAAAATGAGAACAGTTAAAGTAAGAAAGAAATAGAGAAATAAGAAAAAACAAAATAGTACAGTTAAAGTAAGAAAGAAATAGAGAAATAAGAAAAAACGACAACCTCTGGCACCATGAATGTCCATACTGGGATACCCCGTGCCCAAGATAGTGCTGTCCTTCAGGTGTTGGAAATCTTAGTTCCCTGTACCCCCCAGGATCCCCGCTCGATAGGAGGCAAGGAGCCTCCAGAGAGCGCTCCTCAGAGAACCAGAAGTTTTTTTGGTTTGGAGGCGGTAGAAAAAAGTGAAAAATAAAGTGGAACCATCAAAAATAGAACAATCATATATATAAAAAAAAATAAAAAAATATTTCTTTCTTCTTTTTTTCCTTCTTTTTGAACACTGAGAAAACACGGCGGACGAATCTTGCTTGAGAAAGAGTCCACTCAGAGGCTAGACTTCTGAACTTGCCGTCAACTAGCAACTGGAGAAGATTGGTTAGGGGATAAGGGAACAGCCTTATAACCAGCATGGAGGTGGGAAAGTCAAGGGGTCACTAGGACCAGGAGCTTCCAGCTCCGTCAACTGGTGAATCTTCCCTCAATGAGGGGAATGAAGGAGAGGAGGATGAACAAGAGTGTCATAGAAATCCTGTCAGCTACAGGATTCCTGGACTTCCTGATTCCGAATCTCGGGCACGTCCACGCGCGCGGGCACGCGCGCGCGCGATGGCGAGCACGTGAGCACGCACGCGCTTAGCGGGGGCGCGCGCACGCTCCACAAAGCGCGCCAGAAGAGCTATTTAAACATGCCTGTGACAGACAGTCCCTGCTGTCTGCTCTACAGCGTGTAGTACCCAAAGAGACCTGATTCGTGTATTTACCTGCATCCGACCCGGCTTGCCTTGACCCTTCCAGTTTCCTGCCTGCCTCTGACCCCCGGCTTTGTTTGACCAATCTTCTGCCTGATCCTCCAGTACCTTGCCGTCAGCCAATACTACCGACCCGGCTTGTCCGACCAATCTCTCCAGTTGCTGTGTCCTGGTTCCAGTCCAGTCAGCCTCATCAGTTCCAGTCCAGCTGCTTGTTCCTAGTTCCAGTCCAGTTGCTTGTTCCTGGTTCCAGTCCAGTTACTGTATCCTGGTTCCAGTCCAGCCAGTCTCTTCAGTTCCAGTCCAGTTGCTGTGTTCCTGGTTCCGGTTCAGCCTGCCATACTTCCTGGGTGCCTGGATCCGTCCCAGTCTTCAGACTCTACTCTACCTTGATCCATCCTGCCAGGCACTCGTACCCCTTCTACCTCCGTGCCTCCTGTCTTCAGTACCAGGGGCCGCCGGTGGAAGCCGTAAGAGAGGCCTCCCTCTGCAGATCCGGGCTCGTCACCGTCAGGTACGTGACAGTAGCAGACAGCCATGTCTGAGCCCGGGCAGGGAGCCTCACCTATGGAGGAACTCTGTCGGCACCTGGCAGGTTTGTCTGAAGCAGTCAAGAGTCTTCAACAAGGATACACCCGCTTGGAAGAACAAGTGCGGGTCCTCACCAATCCCTCTGCCATCCAAGAGGTGCCCCACGCCTCTGCTTCCACAGCCGGAACAAGTTCCTCACCCACAGTGGTCATGCTTCCTCCTGAACCTAAGGTTCCTACACCCGAAAGATTTTCCGGGGATCGGAGCAAGTTTAGGGCCTTCCGGAATTCGTGTGAACTGTATTTTGCCCTACAGCCCCGTACCTTTTCTCTAGAGGCCACCAAGGTGGGCTTTGTGGTCTCTTTGCTCGCTGGAGACCCTCAGAGCTGGGCCCACCGTCTCTTTGAACAGAAGGATGTATCACTAAACAACCTCGCTGCTTTTTTCGATGCCCTGGCCCAGCTATACGAAGATCCCCAACTCTCAGTAACCGCAGAAGCCGCCTTGCGTTCCCTTCAACAAGGACGCAGACCAGCGGAGGACTATGTGGCAGAATTTAGGCGGTGGAGTGCGGATACCAATTGGAATGATGCCGCCCTCCGCCATCAGTTTCGCTTAGGACTTTCCGATTCCTTGAAGGACGAGCTAGCTAGAGTTGGTGTACCACAGACACTCAACCTGTTGATTGATCTAACCATCCAGATTGACCGACGTCTGAGGGAACGGAGGGCTGAGAGGACCACTGGCTTCTCCCGCCCAACCTGGATGCTTCCTCGGGCTCCTAGTCACCTGTACTCGGCTCCTGCTACACCTCCAACTCCCACATCTGACACGCCTGAACCAATGCAGCTCGGGCTCCTTCGTCCATCCCTCGCTCCTGAGGAACGCCAGCGCCGCCGAATAAATAATCTGTGCCTGTACTGCGGGGACCCCGGACATTTCGTTAGAACCTGTCCCCTGAAGCTTCGTAAGTTTCTTTCAGTTTCTTCTAACATGACTAACCTACAAGCCAAAACCACATCTCACCTTGCCCTCTCTGTTTCATTACAGCTCCCAGGAAGGACTTTGCAAGTACCCGCCATTATTGATTCCGGAGCATGCAGCTGCTTTATGGACTCAGCCTTTGCCATTAAACACCAAATTCCCCTTCGTACCAAGACCCACGGACTTCGTGTCCATCTGGCTGATGGTTCCGTCATTAAGTCCGGACCTGTGACCCAGGAGACCACTCCTATACCCGCTACCATCTTTACCACCTCTGGAACCCACCAAGAATGCTTGTGTCTGGACATCATCTCTTCCCCGTTGTTTCCCTTGATCCTTGGTATGCCTTGGTTACAAGCCCACAATCCCACTATCAACTGGACTACGGGAATAGTTGCCTTTCCTTCTTCCTATTGCCAACAGTCCTGTGGCTCATATAAACCTCCTGGGCCGGCCTCGTTACTATGCATTGACACCGAAGATGGCACCCGTCAATCCATCCCAGAAGTTTACCACGACTTTCTTGACGTATTTAGTAAACAAAAGGCAGAGACTCTACCACCCCATCGGGCCTACGATTGCCCCATCGACCTACTTCCTGGAGCAAAGATTCCGTTCGGTAGAGTCTTCCCTTTAACGGAGGTGGAACAAGGGGCTTTAAACAATTATGTTGATGAGAACTTGCAAAAAGGGTTCATCCGCCCTTCCACATCCCCAGCAGGCGCAGGCATCTTTTTTGTAGAGAAAAAGGACCACACCCTTCGACCTTGTGTGGATTACCGGGAATTGAATAAAATTACAGTAAAAAATCGCTACCCTCTCCCCCTGGTACCAGAGTAATTTCAGAGACTAGGTACTGCCACCATCTTTACCAAACTTGACCTCCGCGGAGCCTACAACTTGATCCGTATCAAAGAAGGTGACGAATGGAAGACCGCCTTCCGTACCCGGTATGGACATTTTGAGTACTTGGTAATGCCATTCGGGTTGTGTAACGCCCCTGCCACTTTCCAGTATTTTATCAACGATGTTCTACGGGACTTCCTAGACCTCTTTGTTATTGTTTATCTTGATGATATCTTAATTTTTTCTTCCTCCCTTGATTCTCATCGCAGACATGTCAAAAATGTGTTGGGTCGGCTCCGCCAGCATGGCCTGTATGCGAAGGCCGAAAAATGCGAGTTCGAGCAAGAGAGTATATCATTTCTGGGGTTAATCATTTCCAGCGAGGGCATCAAGATGGATCCTCAAAAGATTACCGCAATCCTGGACTGGCCAGAACCGGTGGACAAGAAGGGAATCCAACGTTTCGTTGGATTCGCCAACTTCTACCGCAAGTTCATCAGGGGGTTTTCAGCTATTATTGCACCCATTACTCAACTCACCAAGCAAGGAACACGTTTTCACTGGTCTCCTGAAGCCCAAGAAGCTTTTGAACGCCTGAAGGCCCTATTTACCTCAGCCTCTATCTTGAAACACCCAGACTCCTCACTACCATTCGTACTTGAGGTAGACGCCTCCAAAATAGCGGTAGGAGCAATACTGTCCCAAAGACAGGGAGTCAAAGCCTTGCTCCACCCAGTAGCCTTCTTCTCCCGCAAGCTTTCTGCAGCAGAGAGGAACTACGACGTGGGGGATCGGGAGCTACTAGCGATCAAGTCTGCACTAGAAGAATGGCGGTACCTGCTGGAGGGCGCGGCTCATCCGATCCTAATATTCACTGACCACAAGAACCTGGAGTACCTGAAAGCCGCGAGAAGATTGAATCCACGGCAAGCCAGGTGGGCACTCTTCTTCTCCCGGTTCTCTTTTCATGTTACTTATCGTCCTGGGGCCAAGAATATTAAGCCTGACGCCCTGTCTCGGATGTTCCATAAGTCCAAGAAGACTTCTCCGCCTGATACCATCCTTGCCCCCGGAAATTTCCTTCTTCTACAGGAGAACCTGTTCACTCAAATCAAACAAGCTTCCACCGGGCAGAGACAGTTCTCCGAGCCGGAATTGCAGGTTAAGGATGGACTATTGTGGTACCAAGACAGAATCTACGTACCTGAGAAACTAAGAGTAACCGCATTAGAACTCTGCCACGACCACGCCCTGGCCGGGCATTTTGGCGTTGCCAAGACCACTGACCTGGTACAGCGCACCTTCTGGTGGCCTCGAGTACGTGAAGACTGTAGGAGGTTTGTAGATTCTTGTACAACTTGTACCCGAAACAAGGGTTCCAGATCCAAGGCCTGGGGACTACTAAAACCCTTACCCGTTCCAGATAGGCCCTGGAGAATGTTGTCCATCGACTTCATTGTCGAGTTACCCCCGGCCGAGAACCATTCCACCATCTTCGTTATTGTGGACCATCTGTCCAAGATGGCACACTTCATCCCTATGAAAGGGACTCCCTCCGCTCCTGAAACCGCACAGGTATTCATCAGAGAAATAGTCAGACTCCACGGGGTACCAGCCAATATTGTTTCCGATCGCGGGGTTCAATTTACCTCTCGATTCTGGAGATCCCTTTGCAAAACCTTGAAAATCGAATTATCGTTTTCCTCTGCTTACCATCCACAGACCAACGGACAGACGGAGAGAACAAATCAGACGCTCAAGCAATACCTGCGATGCTTCTCCTCTTTTGCTCAGGACAACTGGGTTTCCCTACTTCCGTTGGCCGAGTTTGCGTATAACAATTCCATCCACTCCGCTACCTGCCAGACTCCTTTCTTTGCAAACTATGGTTTTCATCCTACTTTTCTGCCTAACTCCCTTCCTGAGTGTCCTGTACCTGCAGTCCAGGAAAAGTTAAATTTTTTCTCGGTCAATAACCAGCTTTTACAAGAGACCATGACCAAGACTCAAGAACGCAACAAGACAATTTATGACAAGAAGAGACGGGGTGAATTAGTGTTGGTACCCGGCGACCAAGTATGGTTATCTACCACAAACCTAAGAATGGCATGCCCTTCTAAAAAACTGGGCCCCAAATTTTTAGGTCCATTCCCTGTTAAGAGGAAAATTAATGAAGTAGCTTATGAATTGGAACTTCCTGACTCTCTTAGAATCCATCCAGTTTTTCATGTCTCTCTCCTAAAACCCACAGTCTCTAATCCGTTTCCAGATCGGAAGCCGGATCACCCTGATCCGATCATTATTGACGGTGAGCAGGAATTCGAAGTAGAAGCTATCATGGACTTCAGGAGAAGAAATAACCAGAACCAATTCCTAATTAAATGGAAGGGCTACGGACCCGAGGAAAACTCATGGGAACCCGAGGAGAATATCCATGCCAGGAGTTTGATACAGGCTTTCAAAAGGACTCGCCCTGGAAGGTTCACCCGGCTGGGCATCCGGAGGCTGCCCCTTGGGGGGTGCAATGTCATAGAAATCCTGTCAGCTACAGGATTCCTGGACTTCCTGATTCCGAATCTCGGGCACGTCCACGCGCGCGCGTGATGGCGAGCACGTGCGCACGCACGCGCTTAGCGGGGGCGCGCGCACGCTCCACAAAGCGCGCCAGAAGAGCTATTTAAACATGCCTGTGACAGACAGTCCCTGCTGTCTGCTCTACAGCGTGTAGTACCCAAAGAGACCTGATTCGTGTATTTACCTGCATCCGACCCGGCTTGCCTTGACCCTTCCAGTTTCCTGCCTGCCTCTGACCCCCGGCTTTGTTTGACCAATCTTCTGCCTGATCCTCCAGTACCTTGCCGTCAGCCAATACTACCGACCCGGCTTGTCCGACCAATCTCTCCAGTTGCTGTGTCCTGGTTCCAGTCCAGTCAGCCTCATCAGTTCCAGTCCAGCTGCTTGTTCCTAGTTCCAGTCCAGTTGCTTGTTCCTGGTTCCAGTCCAGTTACTGTATCCTGGTTCCAGTCCAGCCAGTCTCTTCAGTTCCAGTCCAGTTGCTGTGTTCCTGGTTCCGGTTCAGCCTGCCATACTTCCTGGGTGCCTGGATCCGTCCCAGTCTTCAGACTCTACTCTACCTTGATCCATCCTGCCAGGCACTCGTACCCCTTCTACCTCCGTGCCTCCTGTCTTCAGTACCAGGGGCCGCCGGTGGAAGCCGTAAGAGAGGCCTCCCTCTGCAGATCCGGGCTCGTCACCGTCAGGTACGTGACAAAGAGATTTAGTCTGTGTCTTATGGAGGTCTGCCTTCCTTCGCTCATAGGAGGAGGTC
This sequence comes from Rana muscosa, assembly GCA_029206835.1. Taxonomy (NCBI): domain Eukaryota; kingdom Metazoa; phylum Chordata; class Amphibia; order Anura; family Ranidae; genus Rana; species Rana muscosa. The sequence goes on along the minus strand of CM055122.1, from coordinate 374,998,986 downwards.
ACTTAGAGGAGCTAGTGGATGCATTGGAGTAGTCCATGGGGGCCTCCTGTGAAATGAGCTTGAGATTGAGGAAGATCTTCTCGCCGTCTGGCAGGGTTGAGAAGGAATGCGTCTTGCCGTTCAAGGTGAATTTCAAAGCAAAAGGGAACGCCCATCTGTATTTAATGTCCCGTTGTGAGAGGACCGTCAGGAGTGGCTTAAGAGATCTCCGTTTCTGGATTGTAGAGGGGGAGAGGTCAGCGAATATCTGTACTTGATGGCCCTGGCAGGTCACCTGTGGTAATAAACGAGATTGTCGCATAACTGCCTCCTTCACCGCGTAAAAGTGTGGCTTCACGATGATGTCCCTGGGAGAACCATCCTTCCGGGGGAGTCCCAGGGCCCTGTGGTCTCTGCCCACATCCAGGCGATGAGGGGGGGGTATTGGGGATTAGGGCCTTGATGAGGTCCTGGACTGCAGGGGTCACGTCCGTGACAGTTTCAGGTAGGCCCCGCAGTCTGAAGTTATATCTTCTAAACCTATTCTCCAAATCGTCGATTCTGGAGAGGGCTGTATCAAGTTGGTCCTGTAGGACCTGAATGTGATCTGAATTTTGATTGGTTCTGGATACTGTGAAGTCCAATTTATTTTCTATGGCCTCCATTCTGGATCCCAGATTTTGGAAATCTGATTTAATGTCTCTAGTGATTTGAGCGGCCATGCTGGCCAGTCCCCACTCTAGGAGATCAGAGAGCCTGAGGAACAGGTCCGCAGGTGGTGAGGCAGGGTCCTGGTCTAGGTATCCCAGGGATGGGGTGGCCAGGAGATGTGAGTGAGTAGGCCCAAGTGGTGACAGGGCATAGTCCTCCATGGTACGGCCCAGCAGGGATTCCGTGGAGGCCGGTGAGGGGGCCAGGGGGGTTGTTGTATCCCCTGTGTCACCTGGGAGTAGGTGAGGGTGGCTGGGGCTGAGACTTGCCTCTTTTCTGGCGTCCCCTCAGTGTGGGCTGTGAGTAGCTGAGGTGCTGTGGAGACGGCGGCCATCTTGGTACACCCTCCCCCCACCTCCGTTCCGAGCTGAGGCCTGAGATTGCGGCGGGTAAGCGAGGCTGACATCCAGGGGTGTGCACTGGGGTCTCTGGAGCCTCGTGGGCCCCCTTACTGAGCTCGGAGCGGGCAGTAGCGGCTGCTATGTGCGGCGGAGGGTCCGGGGTAATGCGGAGCGCCTGGCTTACGTGGCCATCTTGGTACACCCTCCCCTCACCTCTGTTCCGAGCTGAGGCCAGAGATCGCGGCGGGTAAGCAGGGCGGACAACCAGGGGCGTGCACGGGGGACTCCGGAGTCTCGGGGGCCCCTTTTTTACTGGGCTTGTAGTGGGCTGAAGCGGCAGCTATGTGCGGCGATGATCCGGGGTGATGCGGAGCTCCTTGCTTACGCGGCCATCTTGGAGCTCCGGCGCATGCGCACTCGACATTGGTAGGGTTTTACCTTCACTTCCTGTTTAGCTGTGTGACAGGAAGTGAAGCCAATTTTACTAAAAGGGACACAAAGCGCAACCTAAAAAAAACAAGCAGGGGTTCTAACACTTACTTGGTTTCCCTCAAAATGCCCACAATTAGAATAGTATTGCCTTGAGCTATTTTTAAGTGCAGTGCTCTAAATCAGTGCTTCTCAAGTACCCCCAACAGGCCATGTTTGCAGGTTTTCCTTCATCTTGCACATGTGCTTTAAATCACAGTCAATGGTTTGGTATTTTGGACAGCAATTCTCGATAAGATAAATTCACAAAACATGTCCTGTTGGGGGTACTTGAGGACTGAGGCTGAGAACCACTGAAGTAAAAAGGAACATTGAATACTTACCGCTCTGTATTTTTTATTTCCTGGTGACTATCCATGGCAGCACACAATACATGCATATGCTACCATGAAGGCACCAGGTTAGACAAATCACACCTGTTTTGTTATGCCAATAAGCATAGTTAAGCTGCAGCTGTCACATTTGTTGCATAGAAAACAAAAACACAAACATAAAACTTTGCATCAAATTTTATTGGTCAACAAAACAGGACTTGGAAAACACAAAGGGAAGCAAAAAAAAAAAACACATGAAGGTAAATTTGAAACATTAGTCACATCTTGAGAAAGATTTAGCAAAATAATGCAGCACAGACAATTAAATCAAAGCGAACAAATGACACACATTAACAACATCAAAAATATTTATGGGGAACATCCCCCACACAAATAAAAACAATCAACAAAAGTAAAACAAACATCTGTTTTGCAAAGACATAACAAATAAAATGCATGTGTTACAAACTCGATGAGGACACCAAAATGTACATTTTACCGGCCGGCGCCACAAACACAATCTTGCCTCTTTTCAGGGCAAGGGAGAGAATGCTATCTGCAAGCTTTATATAACATAGGTTTGTGTGCTAATGAGGCAATTGAAAACACATGCACAGTCCATGAAACACCCAAAATGTAAGTTCACCCAATGTAGAGACTGGACTTCAAAGTGGGTACACCTGTTAAGGATGTCCTTCAATTACTAACCCAAAAAAACACACTCTCTCTGAGCATGCCCACAAATATCCAGGTGCTATTCACACACAAAAAGCACCAAAAAAAACCTAAGTTCCTGAGCATGCTCAGACCAACACAAATGCAGCTAGCAGAAAATAACCCCCCCCCCTCCAAAATTAAGCGCATCATCCAGCATGCTACAAAATTAGAGATAGGACAAACACCCCCCGGTCAAACAAAGAGCCTAACATGGGCAAAAGTTATACAACAAATACCATTGCAGTCTATGGGAACTGACTTGTTAATTTTGCTAGTCCCCACTTGGCTGGCTTATCTTCTAGTTATTGGCCTTAAAATGGGGGCCCAGGTCCCACCCTAAGGGACATATATAAATGTCACCAATTTGGACAACACCAAAAACAAAACAAGAAGTGCCTTTAAATATGCGGCCATTTCACATCACATGCAGTCCATTGCGTTTTTATGCATCAAAAATGCATGTAAAGTTGGTTATATGGTTCTAAATGGCAGTGTTTGTTCCAGTGCGTTCCAGTTCCACAAAAAAAGTAGAACATGCTGCATTTTACCTGTACTGGACTGTACTGGAACGCTGCAAAACGCATCAAAAACACACTGGAACAAACCGGAACACACCTAAATGCACCAAAAACGCACTGGAACACACTTGTCCTTTTCTATGGTTAATAAAAAAGAGGGGTGAAAAAAAAGCACTGGACTGCATCAAAAAGTACCACAAAAAGGAATGGAACGCATCCAAAACGTGCATGCAAAAAAGCACCTGGAAAGCATCCAGATTGCATTTCAATGGTGTAACGCAGTCTGGATGCGTTCCAGGTGCTTTTATGCATGCACGTTTTTGACGCGTTCCAGTGCATTTTTGATGTGTTTTTGGTGCGTTTTTGATGCAATCCAGTGCTTTTTTCCCCCTCTTTTCACTTAACCTTAAGGGCCAGTTCACACCAGACGCAGTTCCGTTCAGTTTCGTGCACATTTTTTCTGCACTAAAAATGCATGCACAGTGTTTTCCATGTATTCCAATGGCTCTTGTTGGCTCTAGTTCACACCATACAGTCAGTTTACGGTCAGTTTCCAGTGCAGAAACTGACCGTAAACTGACTGCATGGTGTAAACTAGAGCCAACTAGAGCCATTGGAATACATGGAAAATACTGTGTATGCATTTTGTGCAGAAAAAGCACACGGAACTGCGTCTGGTGTGAACTGGCCCTAATAAGGACAAGTGTATTGCAGTGCGTCTTTGGTGCATTTAGGTGCATTCCGATGCGTTCCAGGTACGTTCCGCTGCATTTTTGATGTGTTTTACTGCGGTCCAGTACAGTTCTGTACATAAAAAATGCAGCATGACCATTTTTTTTTTCCTTTCTGAAACGCACTGGAACGGACTGCAGTGGTGTGAACTATGCCATTGGCATTAATGTGATCAACTTTCTTTGCATTTTTCATGCATCAAAAAAACTTACTGCACTGCATCTGGTGTGAACTGGCCCTAAATATCATACCTGGGAGGTGTCTATAGTATGCCTGTAAAGTAGCGCATGTTTCCATGTTTATACCAGTCCGAGAGCAAAATGACATTTCTAAAGTAAAATAATAGTCATTTAAAAGTACTCGCGGCTGTAATGAATTGCTAGTTCCTGTCAATACAGATAAAAGTAATTGAAAGTCTTTGAAAAAAAAATGCGTGGGGGTCCCCCCAAATTCAATTACCAGGCCCTTCAGGTCTGGTATGGATTTTAAGGGGAACTCCGCGCCATATTTAAAAAAAAAAAGGCGTGGGGGTTCCCCTCAAAATCCGTACCAGGCCCTTCAGGTCTGGTATGGATTTTAAGGGGACCCCCACGCCAAAGGTAAAAAAAAAATGGCGTGGGGGTCCCCCTAAAAATCCACACCAGACCCTTATCCGAGGACACAACCTGGCAGGTCGCAGGAAAAGAAGGGGGGACGAGAGAGCGCCCCCCCTCCTGAACCGTACCAGGCCACATGCCCTCAACATGGGGAGGATGCTTTGGGGTCTGTGACCCCAAAGCACCATGTCCCCATGTTGATAGGGACAAGGGCCTCATCCCCACAACCCTTGCCGGTGGTTGTGGGGGTCTGCGGGCGGGGGGCTTATCGGAATCTGGAAGAACCCTTAAAAAAAAGGGGACACACCAGATCCCGGCCCCCCCTGTGTGAAATGGTAATGGGGTACAAATGTACCTACCCCTACCATTTCACAAAAAAAGTGTCAAAAATGTTAAAAATGACAATAGCCGGTTTTTGACAATTCCTTTATTAATGTCTTCTCCTTTCTTCCATCTTCTTCTTCCTTCTTTTTCCACCTTCTTCTTCTTTTCTCCATTCGGGTTTCTTCCTCCATCTTGTTCTTCATCTTCATCTTCCTTCTTCCATCGGTGTTCTCATCCGCATTTTGCTCCGGCTTCTTGTTCCCCTCTTCTTTCTCCGGCCGATTCGCTTGAATTCGAGGTTCCCGCTGTGTCACGCTTCAGTTCATCAGTTCTCCTCTGAGTCCGCTGCCACCCGGTGACCCCGCCCCCCTCTGACACCACGGGGAAAGTCCCTGTGAAATCCACGTGCGTCAGAGGGGGGGCGGGGTCATCGGGTAGCAGCGGACCCAGAGGAGAACTGATGAACTGAAAGCGTCACACAGCGGGAACCTCAAATTCAAGCAGATCGTCCGGAGAAAAAAGAGGGGAACAAGAAGCCGGAGCAAGATGCGGACGAGAACACCGATGGAAGAAGGAAGATGAAGATGAAGAAGAAGAACAAGATGGAGGAAGAAACCCGAATGGAGAAAAGAAGAAGATGGAAGAAGAAGGTGGAAGAAGAAGGAAGAAGATGAAAGAAAGGAGAAGACATTAATAATGGAATTGTCAAAAACCGGCTATTGTAATTTTTAAAATTTTTGACACTTTTTTTTTTTAAATGGTAGGGGTACATTTGTACCCTATTACCATTTCACACAGGGGCGGCAGGGATCTGGGGGTCCCCTTTATTAAAGGGGACTTCCAGATTCCGATAAGCCCCCCGCCCGCAGACCCCCACAACCACCGGGCAAGGGTTGTGGGGATGAGGCCCTTGTCCCCATCAACATAGGGGCATGGTGCTTTGGCGTCACAGACCCCAAAGCATCCTCCCAATGTTGAGGGCATATGGCTTGGTACGGTTCAGGGGGGGGCGCTCCCTCTTTTCCTGCGGCCTGCCAGGTTGTGTGCTCAGATAAAGGGTCTGGTGTGGATTTTTAGGGGGACTCCACGCCATTTTTTTTTAAGTTTGGTGCGGGGGTCCCCTTAAAATCCATACCAGACCTGAAGGGCCTGGTACGGATTTTGAGGGGAACCCCCACGTAATTTTTTTTTTAAATTTGGCGCGGAGTTCCTCTTAATATCCATACCAGACCTGAAGGGCCTGGTAATGGAATTTGGGGGGACCCCACGCATTTTTTTTTATTTCAAAGACTTTCAATGACTTTTCTCTGTATTGCCGGGAGCCGACAATTCAATTATAGCCGCGAGTGCTTTTAAATGCCTTTTTTTTCCTTTAGAAATGTCATTTTGTGCAGGGACTGTTATACAATGGCAAATTTAGGAGGTGCGCCTGTTCAACTTATGCAAATGCATTTACGTGACTTGACATTTACTAAGATTTTGCCGGCGCAGAGCACAAAAAAACCTCTCGCAGTTCTAAATGTAATTGCTGGCGCAGCAGGCTGGTTCAGAAAAAGTTACTTTCTCATTCTGTTTTGGGCATATTTGTTACTTGGGCAGTTGTCACTATACTTCCTCACATCACCCCACATCACCCCATTATATTGGCACTTCCAGCTTCTTTATATTTTTATTTGAAGATGCCGTGTGCCAGGTCCTTAGTGGCGCACTGAGCGCCTCCTCCCGTGCGCCGAGAACACTATAGTAAATAGGGAATAGCGCTGCGTTACCGGCGCAAATGTTTCGGAAATACCAAAACTGCCGTTGCGCACGCAGATGCGCCGATACTCATGGCGCAAACGTTTCGTAAATCAGCCCCAGTAAGTGATTAAAATATCTGCTGAAAGTGCCTTATAAAAACAAGGGTTTAATATCACTTTAATTAAAATACTTCCACTTTCAGAGAAAAAAATTAAATGTGCTATATTTGGCTCTTCTCGGCTGCCGATCAGTAGGAGGTTTTCTTTCAGAAACTGATTTGACTGGTACTAAAAAGCTATTTTTTTGTCCCAATTAATAGAATTAAAAGATGGGCTTATATTTAGGATTTGTTTAGGTTTAGGGTACTGGTTAAGAGTGGCTAGTGGTAGGGATTGGCAGCAGGGTTATGGAGGATTATTAGTGAAACTGTGGATTCATTTAAGTATATGGTGATAGCCCCCCCCCCCCAAAAAAAAAAATGTATGCACAATTTATTGGTGCTAAACAATTATGTTCCTGATTATATTTTGGTACTCCTGTGACAAAAAGGGCTGTGCAAATTTAAAAGGTCAAAAATCAAAGTAAAAGCTCCAAAAAATCAAATTTGACTTCAGAATTGCATGTAGATCATATGGTCTGCCATTAACACATTTTGGTGGGTTTATAATGTACTAGCTGACATTAGATTCAATATTGGGTGACCCTGTTGGCACCATTACACCTGACATCCTTTGATAGAAAAGGTGGTGGAAAACTGTTGGCCAAACAGCTGGCCATACGTGTATGGATTTATTTTCTTCAGCCTGCAAGCTGAGTGAAAGAAATTAAAGCACCTTTCCACAAGTTATTCTGCTTGTTTCCCTATGCCAGACTATGCTTTACTATGCCTGACTAGGCAGAATCCCATTCTTTTGAATTGTCCCTTTTCACACTTGTATGCTCCGTCACCCCTACACTCAAAGCACATGAGTTTTTTAGCAGGGACATGCGGTGAGGTCCGTGGCTGGCGAGGCACTGGCTAGTATCAGAGCCAGATTTAGGTATCTATTTACTCGGCCTAACATAATCTTTCACATTATACAAAAAAATCATGCTAATTTTAGGGTTTTGTCTTTTTTTATTCATGAAACAGTTGTTTTCCCCAAAAAAAACACATTTGAAAAATTGCTGCGCAAATACTGTGTGACATACAGAGTTGCAACAACCACCATTTTATTCAGAATTGGCCCGGGTGGCAAGTGGGTAATTACCATATAGTTATGTAGCGGGGTCTCCTTTAAGGCCCCGGGACTATGTTACCCAGAACCCTGTTCAGCACCCAGAGTGCAGTTAGCCTCCGCAGAGACTCATGGGAGGGGTTATTTAAGGAGGAGGCGAGGCGGAGTCGGCCTCTTTGGACACCGCGCTGCAAGCAAGACTTTCTTCCTGTGCGGATCTGCTGCAGTGCAAGGCCTGAAGCCTGGGCCTTGCGCAACTTCCAAAGAGCCTTCCACCCCACTGCGGAGCCTGGGTGGCATCTGACTTGTCGAGTGAGGACATCAGTTGGATCGGGGACCCGATCGTTGCAGACGCTGTGTGCGGATACACAGCAGGGTGGATGTTCCGGACTGGGATCGCGTCCGGAGTGGTGAGCGGGCACCTGCCCAGACCAATAAACTGTGCCGTGTTCAGGCTTATAGACTGCATAGGCCCACAGTTTCGCTTATTTGCTGTTCCCCGGGGGGACCGGTAGCAGGACAGACTTTAAGTGTCCCTCCCAGTATAGTGTTTCAAGTATTGCCTGTTGTGGATTACAAATTGTTATTCATCAAGTGCACCACCGAAAGCTGGCATGCAAAGAACTCTGTATAGGAGGTGACTGAGATTTATTCCATGTCAGGCCTGACCGGGGTGGGAAGTTTGGGTATTGTTTAGTGCGCCATAGGGCGCGCATACCATAATAGCTACATGTGGTGAAGTACCGCGCAGCGCCATTATTGTATGCTGTGTTGAATTCTGCAGGGCTCTGCTAACCAATCGCATATGTTGTGTTCTGTCTATGCTACTTTTGATAAGAGTAAACGGTTATATTTAATCTCTGCCCTCAGTGTGTTGTCTTACTGTAGGAGATTATTCCTTGCAATAACATTTAAATGTGATATACATATAACCCCTAGACTAGCTGTGCCAGAGTGGGTCGAGTTGGCCAGTCTTGTTGGTTGGAGGGTAGACAGTGGAGACCTTGCGTGGAGAGTGAAGAAGTTTCTGCTTTTGACTGCTGGGTTGCGTTTTTGGTTATTTTTAGCTCTTTTTCCTTGCAGCTTTTTAACACCTTTTTCTGGCACATTTTAAACAGCCTTTTTTTTCTCTTTTTTTCCTTCAGCCTACTAATTAAGGGGAGTGGTTAATTGGTCACAGGTGCTTGAGGCCTATATAAATTTCTGTAGAGCTCATTTAGAGCCTGCTCATTTTGAGTTGCTGGAACTCTGTCCAAGTGGAACTGGACTTAGTGCCGGTTCACACTTGTGCGATGCGATTATGAGGGTTTTTTTTTCATTGTTTGTTTATTAATTACCAGCGCGATTGCAATGCGAATCCAATGCGAATGTAATGCGCTTACAATGTAAATTAGGCACAGATGCGATTTCTGCTCAGGCCAATTGAAAAACCAAGAAAAAAATGGGTGTTAACTTCCTGTGCTTTCCCTGTTTTATCTTGTGGGGAGAGTATTGTCGTTGGAGGAGTGTGGTTTTTGTGAGTAGTCAGTGAGGATTTTGTTTTTTGGTCATTATGTTTCATCATGTGCCGTTGATAATGGCAGCAGTTGTTACTGCTACTGCTGCAGTACTGATGGACAAAGCCCGGAGGAAGAGGAGGAGGAGGACCAAGAGACTGATGAGTACAAGAAGATATTGGGTCCATCCAATTATTCTAAATAGGGAAGAGAGAGGTCAGTTTAGGATCCTCTACAATCATCTCAGGCAGCATGAGGAGAAGTTCTTCAACTATTCCCGGATGTCAGTAAATAGGTTAGTACCTGTACCCCACTTCCTTCTCCTCCTCCCTCCTTTTTTCTATCTATCACTGACATGCATACCACTGACCACCAATTCCAATTACCACCAATCCCACTGACCACCAATGTAAGGGCAATCCCAATGACCACCAATCCAACTGACCACCAATGCCACTGACCACCAATCCCAATGACCACCAATCCTACTGACCACCAATGTAAGGGCATACATCCCACTGACCACCAATGCCACTGACCACCAATCCCAATGACCACCAATGTAAGGGCATACATCCCACTGACCACCAATGCCACTGACCACCAATCCCAATGACCACCAATCCAACTTTCCATCTCTTTTATCCTTTCACTAGTACTCTTGCCTCTTACCATGTCATTTTGTATGGGCTTTAACTTGTCACTTACATTGGTTTTGTGGTTTTATTTCTTAGTTTTGATGAATTACTTTGGTTGCTTGGTACACGATTGGAGTATCAGAACACCACCTTTCGGAAAAGTGTGGAGCCAGCGGAAAGGTTGCTTGTAACATTAAGGTAAATTTCATCGATATACTTTGTGAATTTTATGCTATGCACCATAGTAAGCTATAGGAATGCAAAGAATGCAGACATAAATCACAATAAAATTGTCTTCCAAAATAAGTATTTTATTTATTTTTTTCAAAAACTTCTAATCAGTTTGTGACTACATGCTTTGCACCAACCATTGGAGAAACTTTCAAATTTTTTCTTACATATCAAGAACAACATAAAGAGGAGACAACACTCTCCTTCACTTTTTTTTTACTTTTTAAACACACTATGCATTTTTTTCCATCACCTTCTAACTTCCTCTGCCTCTCTAACTTCCTCTACCTCACCAACTTACTCTGCCTCTACAACTTTCTCTGCCTCTACAACTTTCTCTGCCTCTACAACTTTCTCTGCCTCTACAACTTTCTCTGCCTCTACAACTTTCTCTGCCTCTACAACTTCCTCTGACTCTCCAACTTTCTCTGCCTCTACAACTTTCTCTGCCTCTACAACTTTCTCTGCCTCTACAACTTCCTCTGACTCTCCAAGTTTCTCTGCCTCTACAACTTTCTCTGCCTCTACAACTTTCTCTGCCTCTACAACTTCCTCTGACTTTGTAACTTCCTCTGCCTCTCTAACTTCCTCTACCTCACCAACTTACTCTGCCTCTACAACTTACTCTGCCTCTACAACTTACTCTGCCTCTACAACTTACTCTGCCCTTCTAACTTCCTCTGACTTTCTAACTTCCTCTGACTCTCTAACTTCCTCTGACTCTCTAACTTCCTCTGACTCTCTAACTTCCTCTGACTCTATAACTTGCTCTCACTGTCTAGCTTTAACTTAAAGTAACTTTAATTCTAACTTACAAAAGTTTACTAACTCTACCTCTCCACCTTATCCTCCCTGTCATATCCAACTCTCTCATCCTCCCTTCCTCGCATCTTCATCTCCAATTTCCCCACTACCTTTTTTTCTCTCCGTCTCTTTTTCCCTGAGATATTCAAAATAGGATATATAATTTAACAAAATACATAACGTTTACTAAGAAAGTATTGAATTTCCACATGAAGTTGGTAGTGAAATTAGCAGGTAGTCCTCTACAAATTCAAAAAAACTTGGTGAACTATGTTCACCAGGCTTGTTGAAATCATGCCGTTGTAGTGTTGAAGAGCTTGGTGGTGTTAGCAAGGCTTCATCTTGTGTTGAGGGATATTTCCTCAATGGCACAGGTGGGGATATCTCGGTATCCGGTGGTACACTTGGGGGCCCATATTGTCTATAGGGCATATGCATATTAGAGGCAACTTCAATCGACTGATTGTGATATAGATAAGGATTTTGAATTAGCGGTTTGTGCTGTTCAATTGGTCTTGCTACAGGTGGAAATTGCTTTGCCACGGACGGTATTTGCTCGTAGAGCTGTTGTGGTCTGTTTTGTGATGGCACATGGTAAGATGTTGACTCAAGTGGTCTCATATCCATTGGTCTACTAATATCGGCGGTTGTATTTGGGGGTGAAATTACTGAGGCAACTGGTGAAGGAATGGGATATGGGATTCGTGATCTGGGGGTCTCATAGATGCTAGTGGGTTCCGCAAAACTAGAGGGGTAAGGGTTTGGTGCAGTGTTTGAAGCAGTAGAAAGACTCTGGTGCGTTGGCACAGAAACATGGCGTGGCACAGTAAATGAATGGATGCAATGTTCCACTGCAATCCTCATATTAAAGTAATAGTCTGGCAAGACCTCTTTCAGAAGAGGCACCAAACTAATGGCAAACATTGTATGAGGGCATCGCTGGGCATCAATTTGTTCAGTGATCCCTGACACAATGTGTAGCAATTTCTTGGTCTGGTCTTGGTCTTCAACCTGTTCAGCTGCCCTGCAGCTTTGCTTTCTGCGGGAAGTAGATGCCTGTCTTTGCCTTCTGCTGGAAGGTGTCGAAACGTCTGTATCCTCGTTATCCAGCTCATGAGAAGAGGACTCGTTAACCTCAATCACCTCACCCTGGAGCTCCATAGCTAAATCCTCATGATTTGAGCTAGCAAATGATACTCCTTCATCAACGTCAACAGTAGCAGCATGCTCCTCCCCCTCCTCCTTCTCTTCCTCCTCCTCCTCCCAACTTGCTTCTGTGCTGCAATACAAAAATTAGAACTCTTTTTTTAAAATAAATAAAAAGATAAGGGGAGAAGTAAAGGTTAGGGCTAGGACAGGATAATTAGATAGAGATGGTAGAGTGACCGATTCATAAATGATAACTTACTTCCTCAATTCTAGAACAGGCCTCAAAAAATCCATGTATCTGGCGAAGGCGTAGGGACGCTTTGGGGGGGCACCAGACCCACTCCTTGCTTCACGCTCCAGTCTCTGGTGTCTCTGAAGTGTGTCTTTAAGGCTCCGCCACCTAGTGCGTATGAGTCCTTCTGTAAAAAAAAAATAACACTAATTATTTTTCTATCTTTTACAGGTACCTAGCAACGGGAAATTCATTTGCCAGCTTGCAATACGAGTTCAAACTGGGAAAATCTACGGTCAGCACAATTGTACGGGACACCTGTATGGCCATCTGGGAGGTCTTAAGAGATGTGGTCATGAGAAAACCAAACAAAGACGAATGGAACTCCAAAGCTCAGTTATTTTGGGATCGCTGCAACTTCCCTAACTGTGTGGGGGCAATCGACGGAAAGCACATCAGAATTGTTAGGCCAGTCGGTAGTGGGACAAAATATTTTAATTATAAAAAATATTTTTCTTTCGTGCTTCTGGCAGTGGCTGATGCAAACTACTCGTTCACATACATAGACATTGGTTCTTATGGGAGTAGTTCTGACTCCAGCATTTTTTCCCACTCTAGTTTTGGAAGAATGATTCGGGAGAACACACTGGACCTCCCAAACGAACGACCACTCCCTGGAACATCTGAACCCTCTCTCCCTTTAATATTTGTCGGTGATGAGGCTTTCGCTCTTTCGGAAAAAATGCTAAGGCCATATGCCAACAGGTCACTGTCTGTGGAGAAAAGGGTCTTTAACTATCGGCTAACAAGAGCCCGAAGAGTTGTGGAGTGTACTTTCGGAATCATGGCAAACAAATGGCGATTTCTGCACACCCCAATTACTCTAAACATGGAAAACGCCATAATTGCCGTAAAAGCTGCCTGTGCACTTCACAATTTTGTGCGGGAAAGAGATGGATACCTTTTCGAGGACTCTTTGTTGGATGAGATGGAAGGCGCAGATTGGACACATACAAGGGGCAATTACAGAGGGGCCAGCGTCCGTGAGAAGTTTACTGACTTCTTTATGAGTCCTGCCGGTCAAGTATCATGGCAGCTTGATGCCATTGCATAAAGATCAATAACTTTTTTACCAGTCAATGCTGCATCGTCTCATATCTTTTACTTTTTTCAATAAATGTGATAATGTTTTATTGTTCAACAGTGTGTACATGTATTTTATCTGCTTTGTGTCAACATATTGAGCATGCAATATCATCCCACAACATTACATTGGTGGTCAGTGGGATGCATGCCCTTACATTCGTAGTCAGTGGGATTGGTGGTCAGTGGGAAGCATGCCCTTACATTGGTGGTCAGTGGGATTGGTGGTCAGTGGGATTGTTTGGTGGTCAGTGGGATTGGTGGTCACCTTACATTGGTGGTCAGTGGGATGCATGCCCTTACATTGGTAGTCAGTGGGATTGGTGGTCAGTGGGATTGTTTGGTGGTCAGTGGGATTGGTGGTCACTTTACATTGGTGGTCAGTGGGATGCATGCCCTTACATTGGTAGTCAGTGGGATTGGTGGTCACCTTACATTGGTGGTCAGTGGGATGCATGCCCTCACATTGGTGGTCAGTGGGATTGGTGGTCACCTTACATTGGTGGTCAATGGGATACATGTCCTTACATTGGTGGTCAGTGGGATGAATAAATAGGAATGTACTTACGTTTAATTTTGCGAACATGAGGTGTGAAGTCATCCCAGTCTGCATACAGAGATTGACAAATTTCAACCCAGCCTCTGCTCTTCCGGGCATGATTTTTGTATTCTTCAATCCGGCTGTCCCATATATAAGGCCTGTCACGGACAAGCCTGATGAGCTCCTCATTATCAATGGTGTTCCGGCGCCTTGGGGCCATCTTCTCTGTTTACATATGGACATGAGACAGGAAACAGGAAGTGAGGGGGCAGAACTGGAAGGAGGAGCTGGAGGTGAAGTATTCGCACATATGTGAACCACCAATGTGATTCCAGAACGATTTACATTGATGTCTATGCAGACTAAATTCGCAACGCAGCGGTCTAAACTCGCACAAGATCCTTTTTTTCATCGCATCGCATTCGGAGAGGAATCGCAACGCATAGATGTGAACCACCATCATTGAAAACAATTACTTTTTGGATGACATGCGAATCTAGTTTGTGTTTGACGCATCGCATTCGGTATCAACTCGCACAAGTGTGAACCGGCACTTAGTGGTGAGTTAAAATCAAGAGTTTAAAACAGGGGTCATAGTAGATGTGTAGTGTGAGTACCTGGGTGTTGTCTGAGTAGTGTGTGTGGATCGTTAGTACTTGTGTATTGTAGGTGCACGCTGGTCTGCGAGTGCACGCTGGTCTGCAAATGCACGCGGGTCCGTTGGTCTGCGGGTGCATGTAGGTCTGCGTGGTACCTGTGTATTGTCTTGTTGAGTACCTGTGTATTGTCTTGTTGAGTACCTGTGTATTGTCTTGTTGAATAGTTGGGTCAGGAAGCTAGTGTTAGGTAATTTGGACAGGGTATAATCTCGAATCCTCATTAAATTAATAGGTACAATGCCCGGCGGGTGTGGCGAAGCGACTCGGTGTACATCTTGCAGCATGTATGCGTTCCTTGATCATCTGATCAAGGGCGATTACTGCTGTGCAAAATGTAAGCACATTGTTTCCCTGGAAGCCCAGGTTCTGAATCTAGGGAAGCAACTGTCAGCACTGGGAAGACCCTCCACACTAAAGGAGAGCTGGATACGTACCTGGCAGTTGATGGCATGGGCCAGCACAGATGTGGGTGGAGACAAAGAGGTGCAGGCACTAGAAAATAGTAGATGGGTGACAGTCAGGAAGGGTAGAGGGCAAAGTGCCAGGGAGGCCAATCCAGGGCTGGAGCATCCCAATAAGTATGCTCCATTGAGTGACATTGGTGAAACCAGTCAGGGACTAGCACTGCTGGAGCTGAGGGACTCTCCTAGCTGCCAGGGGAAGAACTCCTCCAGTGAGAGTGGGGGGGAAGCGAAGGGAAAGGAAAGACAGATTCTGGTGGTAGGGGACTCAATTCTTAGAAGGACAGAGAGGGCAATCTGTAACAAAGACCTGAAGCGCCGAACTGTATGTTGTCTACCGGGCGCTCGGGTTCGGCACATCACGGATCTGGTGGACAGATTACTGGGAGGGGCTGGGGAAGACCCAGCTGTCATGGTGCAAGTTGGCACCAATGACAAAGTCAGAGGCAGATGGAGTGTCCTAAAGAACGATTTTAGGGACTTGGGAGCTAAATTGAGGAAAGGGACCTCCAAGGTAGTATTCTCGGGAATACTACCGGTACATCGAGCCACACCAGAAAGGCAGAGGGAGATTAGGGAAGTGAACAAGTGGCTGAAGAGCTGGTGTAGTAAGGAGGGGTTTGGGTTCCTGGAGGACTGGGCCGACTTCTCAGTCGATAACCAGTACTATAGAAGGGACGGACTGCGCCTAAATGAGGAGGGTGCAGATCAGCTGGGAATAAGGATGGCCAAAAAGTTAGAGGGGTTTTTAAACTAGGCGACGGGGGGGAGGGTCCAAAGATAGTGAGAGTCAGCGGGGAACATATTCTAGAGGGTAGTATTAGGGGCATTAGTGGTAGGGTAACCAAAGCACATAAACCCAAGGTAAGTATAGTAGCAAGTCCTAGTTGCAATCTGGGAACACCCAAGAGGATAGTATGTGATCGGTCAAAATATATTAATGCATTAAAGTGTCTGTTCACCAACGCCAGAAGTCTGCCAAGCAAAATAGGTGAGTTGGAAGCTCTGGTGCATGAGGAGAGCTATGATGTAATCGGTATTGCTGAAACTTGGCTTCATTCCTCACATGACTGGGCTATTAATATTCCTGGCTATGCACTCTTTCGGAAAGACAGGGTAAAAAGGAAGGGTGGAGGGGTCTGTCTCTATGTGAGAAGTGATCTCAAAGTGAGTGTGAAAGAGGACCTGGTGGATGGAGAGTGTGATGAGTCGGAAGCATTATGGGTGGAACTGCATACAGATGTGCGTAGTTCAAAGCTAATCATTGGAGTTTGTTATAGACCACCCAATGTTAATGAGGAGTTAGAGACTCAGCTCCTTGCACAGATGGAAAGGGCTGCAAGGGCTGGGACGGTGATAATAATGAGGGATTTTAGCTACCCAGAAATTGACTGGAGTAATGGAACTGCTGGGACAGTTAAAGGGCAAAAATGTATAAACCTATTGCAGGACAATTTTATGGTCCAGTTTATTGAGGCCCCAACTAGGAATGATGCTCTGTTGGACCTGGTAATCTCAAACCATGCAGAGCGTATTACTAATGTTCAGATAAAGGAACACCTGGGTAGCAGTGACCATAACATGATTTCATTTGATGTTAGTTGTAAGCAAAAATCACATACAGGAAAGATAAAAACACTTAATTTCAAGAGAGCAAATTTTCCAAGGATGAGCGCTGCTCTCCAGGACTTAGACTGGGAAGGAATATTGGCATCAATTGGCACAGAACAGAAATGGGAATTCTTCAAAAAGACTGTTTGTGAACTCACTGCAAAGTATATTCCCATGGGCAATACGTTTAAAAGGCTAAAAATAAAACCTATGTGGCTCACTGCCAAAGTTAAAAAAGCTATAAACTATAAGAAAAGAGCTTTTAAAAAATATAAAAATGAGGGAACACTAGTGTCATTTAAATGTTACAAAGAATATAACAGGATATGTAAAAAGGAAATCAAGGATGCAAAAATTCAAAATGAACGACAGATTGCAAAAGATAGTAGGACAAACCCCAAAAAATTCTTCAAATATATTAATAGTAAAAAGGTCAAGTCTGAGCATGTAGGCCCTTTACAAAATAATCTAGAGTGGGTGACTGGGGACAAAGAGAAGGCTAATTTATTAAATACTTTCTTCAGTTCTGTGTATACAAAGGAGCATGGGGGAGCTCATGTCCAAAATGGGGGTGGTAGTGACACAGCCCCAAATCCACAATGGCTCAAAAGTGATATGGTCCAGAAATATTTAGATGGAATAAAGGTGGATAAAGCACCTGGACCAGATGGCATACACCCACAGATCCTAAAAGAATTGAGCTCTGTAATTTCAAAGCCATTGTATTTAATTTTTAGGGACTCATTAATGACAGAAATAGTACCACTGGATTGGCGCAGGGCCAATGTGGTGCCTATATTTAAAAAGGGAATTAAGTCTTTACCAAGTAACTATAGACCTGTTAGTTTAACTTCTATAGTTGGGAAAATACTGGAGAGATTAATAAAAGACCACATAGATGAGTTCTTGCTGGAAAAAAACGATTTAAGCAACAGACAGCATGGATTCATGAAAGACAGAAGTTGTCAAACAAACCTGATTTCTTTTTATGAAGAGGTAAATAAGACCTTGGATAGAGGGGTGGCTGTGGACGTGGTATACTTGGATTTTGCAAAAGCGTTCGATACAGTTCCCCACACACGGCTCATGTGCAAGGTAAAGTCTACAGGATTGGAAATATCAGTTTGTAAATGGATAGAAAACTGGCTAAAAGACAGAATTCAGAGAGTAGTGGTTAATGATTCTTACTCTGAATGGTCCAAGGTTATCAGTGGTGTACCCCAAGGTTCAGTGCTGGGACCCTTACTTTTTAATATGTTTATAAATGATATTGGGTCTGAGATCAAAAGTAAAATTTCTGTCTTTGCAGATGACACCAAGCTATGCAGTGGAATAACGTCCTTACAGGATGTCGCCAATTTACAGGCCGACCTCAATGCTCTGTCTAATTGGGCGACTATGTGGCAGATGAGGTTTAATGTTGATAAATGTAAAGTTATGCACTTGTGGGCTAAGAATATGAATGCATCATACATACTAGGGGGAGTACAACTGGGGGGATCCGTAGTGGAGAAGGATCTGGGGGTTTTGGTAGATCATAAGCTCAATAATGGCATGCAATGCCAAGCTGCGGTTTCCAAAGCGAGCAAAGTCCTTTCTTGTATTAAGAGAGGCATGGTCTCCAGAGAGAGAGATATCATTTTGCCCCTGTTCAAATCATTAGTAAGACCTCATCTGGAATATGCAGTTCAGTTTTGGGCCCCAGTTCTCAAAAAGGATATTGGGGAACTGGAGAAAGTGCAGAGAAGGGCAACCAAACTGATAAGAGGGATGGAGGAGCTCAGCTATGAGGAAAGATTAGAGGAACTGAATTTATTCACTCTTGAGAAGAGGAGATTAAGGGGGGATATGATCAACATGTACAAATACAGTATATAAGGGGTCCATATAGTGAACTTGGTGTTCAGTTATTCACTTTACGGTCAACACAGAGGACAAGGGGGCACTCTTTGCGTCTAGAGGAAAAGAGATTTCACCTCCAAATACGGAAAGGTTTTTTCACAGTAAGAGCTGTGAAAATGTGGAATAGACTCCCTGCAGAGGTGGTTCTGGCCAGCTCAGTAGATTGCTTTAAGAAGGGCCTGGATTCTTTCTTAAATGTACATAATACAACTGGGTACTGACATTTATAGGTAAAGTTGATCCGGGGAATATCCGATTGCCTCTCGGGGGATCAGGAAGGAATTTTTTCCCCTGCTGTAGCAAATTGGATCATGCTCTTCTGGGGTTTTTTGCCTTCCTCTGGATCAACTGTGGGTATAGAATTGGGTATATGGGATTGTACGATATATTTATTTTTTTATTTTTTTTATGGTTGAACTGGATGGACTTGTGTCTTTTTTCAACCTGACTAACTATGTAACTATGTAACTATGTAACTATGAGTAGATTGCTGGGGGTTGGTGGTGCTGCACACAGGGCCCGAAAACAAATCCAGCGGCTCTCTTAACTGGGGGTAGTGCTACAGTTACATAGTAGGTGAGGTTGCAAAAAGACCATCAAGTCCAACCTGTCTTTGTGCTTTTATGTCAGTATTACATTGTATATATGCCTACGTTGTGGTCGTTCAGGTGCCTATCTAATAGTTTCTTTTTAATTATGGATGCTCCCCACTGAAACCACTGCCTGTGGAAAAAAATTCCACATCCTTACCGCTCTTATGCCCCGTACACACGACTGGTTTTCCCGTTGGAAAAAAACAATGGTTTTCCCGACAGGATTCCTCTCAAGCCTGCCTTGCAGGGCCGGTACTAGGGGTGGGCGGGAGGGGCGAGTGCCCTGGGTGGTACCATTTGCTATAGGAGGGGGGGCGCAGGTGAAGTTCTGCCACGGCCGCCAGTGTGTACACCTGTGTGTCAAAGCCAGCGGGCAGCGGCACTGTACAAATTGTGTGTGCCGAGTCACGAGTGCGCTCCTGCATCCGTCACCTCTCTCCCTGCCCTGTCAGCTTCACTGTTTACTCCCGCTCCCCCTACGGAGGAGTCTTGTGGTCCCTGCCAGCGGCGTTACGTCACTCACGGCCGGAGGCGAGGTGAGTGATGGAAAGTCTGAAAGGTGCGGCTGCGGAAGCTGTAAAAAGTCTCCGGTTTGGAAATGCTGCCTGCACGGCTTATGACTGCTTAGCCATGCTACAAGAAGAGTTTGATCAGTTGGAGAAAGTAACGGAACTGGTGTATCAGTTCGAATACACCTTTCAGCAGCCAGGAGAAAAGCTGTCGGAGTATGTCAGAAGACTGAGCAAGATGCTTTGTCAAATCGTGCTAAAAAAAGGGATGGTACCCCAAGCCAAAGATGCGGCAAGGATAAAGCAGATCTTAAAGGGAGCGCTACGCTCGGATCCAGTCTGGCTCCACTTGAAAACCTCTGGAGGAGGCATGTCACTGAATTACCCTGATCTGGTAAAGATCATTAGAGATGAAGAGGCCCTGCAGAAGGATCAGAAAGCGATCATGGCGCATACCCCTTCTACACCGTTAAAGATCAGATCAGCCATGACTCCTGAAAGAGACTCAAAAGTAGATACCCTGAAGTTACAGATGTCTCAGGTGTTGGAGATGCTGACCTCTTTGATGGCAAAGGATCCAAGGGTCGTAGAAAATAGTGGACCAAAGAAGGAGTTGTTCCCAGATACCTCAGCACCCACTTCCCTACAAGAATGGGGGGATGTGGTCTGTTTTAACTGTGGAGTAGGGATGAGCTTCGTGTTCGAGTCGAACATACGTTCGACTCGAACATCGGCTGTTCGATCGTTCGACGAAGATCGAACGATTTGGGCCGTTCGCGCCAAATTCGAGTGACGCGAACGGCCCACAATGCACTACGCCATCGCAGTGTCATCCAGGCGCTGTGATTGGCCAAGCATGCACTGTGACCCCGCATGCTTGGCCAATCACAGCGCCGGCAGCGAGGAGAGCAATGATTGGCCACAGGCAGGATGCCTGTGGCCAATTATTGCTGAGGGGGTTTAGTACACGCCCCACACTATAAAAGGCCGCCAGCACAGCGGCCTAGTGTAGTGTGTTCCGGAGCAGGGATAGAGCAGCATAGGCAGGGACAGTGACTTTTATTTCTTTCTTGCTTAACCTGGATTCCTTTAGTTTAGGGAAAGAGAAGGATAGGTAGGGAGAGTGTCAGTGTGTTTTGTGCTTGTGCTATATTGTGCTTAAAAAAAACATTTTTTCTAGGGACAGAAAACTGTAGGTAGGGAGAGTGTGTCAGTTTCTTTCACTGTCAAAGTCCTTGTTTCCAGGGACCTGGAAGAACAGTGAGTGAATTCTCCTTGTGCTATATTGTGCTTAAAAAAATCATTTTTTCTAGGGACAGAAAACTGTAGGTAGGGAGTTTCTTTCACTGTCAAAGTCCTTGTTTCCAGGGACCTGGAAGGACAGTGAGGTAATTCTCCTTGTGCTAAATTGTGCTTAAAAAAAACATTTTTTCTAGGGACAGAAAACTGTAGGTAGGGAGAGTGTGTCAGTTTCTTTCACTGTCAAAGTCCTTGTTTCCAGGGACCTGGAAGGACAGTGAGGTAATTCTCCTTGTGCTAAATTGTGCTTAAAAAAAACATTTTTTCTAGGGACAGAAAACTGTAGGTAGGGAGAGTGTGTCAGTTTCTTTCACTGTCAAAGTCCTTGTTTCCAGGCACCTGGAAGGACAGTGAGGTAATTCTCCTTGTGCTAAATTGTGCTTAAAAAAAACATTTTTTCTAGGGACAGAAAACTGTAGGTAGGGAGAGTGTGTCAGTTTCTTTCACTGTCAAAGTCCTTGTTTCCAGGGACCTGGAAGGACAGTGAGGTAATTCTCCTTGTGCTAAATTGTGCTTAAAAAAAAACATTTTTTCTAGGGACAGAAAACTGTAGGTAGGGAGAGTGTGTCAGTTTCTTTCACTGTCAAAGTCCTTGTTTCCAGGGACCTGGAAGGACAGTGAGGTAATTCTCCTTGTGCTAAATTGTGCTTAAAAAAAAACATTTTTTCTAGGGACAGAAAACTGTAGGTAGGGAGAGTGTGTCAGTTTCTTTCACTGTCAAAGTCCTTGTTTCCAGGGACCTGGAAGGACAGTGAGGTAATTCTCCTTGTGCTAAATTGTGCTTAAAAAAAACATTTTTTCTAGGGACAGAAAACTGTAGGTAGGGAGAGTGTGTCAGTTTCTTTCACTGTCAAAGTCCTTGTTTCCAGGGACCTGGAAGGACAGTGAGGTAATTCTCCTTGTGCTAAATTGTGCTTAAAAAAAACATTTTTTCTAGGGACAGAAAACTGTAGGTAGGGAGAGTGTGTCAGTTTCTTTCACTGTCAAAGTCCTTGTTTCCAGGGACCTGGAAGGACAGTGAGGTAATTCTCCTTGTGCTAAATTGTGCTTAAAAAAAACATTTTTTCTAGGGACAGAAAACTGTAGGTAGGGAGAGTGTGTCAGTTTCTTTCACTGTCAAAGTCCTTGTTTCCAGGGACCTGGAAGGACAGTGAGGTAATTCTCCTTGTGCTAAATTGTGCTTAAAAAAAACATTTTTTCTAGGGACAGAAAACTGTAGGTAGGGAGAGTGTGTCAGTTTCTTTCACTGTCAAAGTCCTTGTTTCCAGGGACCTGGAAGGACAGTGAGGTAATTCTCCTTGTGCTAAATTGTGCTTAAAAAAAACATTTTTTCTAGGGACAGAAAACTGTAGGTAGGGAGAGTGTGTCAGTTTCTTTCACTGTCAAAGTCCTTGTTTCCAGGGACCTGGAAGGACAGTGAGGTAATTCTCCTTGTGCTAAATTGTGCTTAAAAAAAACATTTTTTCTAGGGACAGAAAACTGTAGGTAGGGAGAGTGTGTCAGTTTCTTTCACTGTCAAAGTCCTTGTTTCCAGGGACCTGGAAGGACAGTGAGTGAATTCTCCTTGTGCTATATTGTGCTTAAAAAAAACATTTTTTCTAGGGACAGAAAACTGTAGGTAGGGAGAGTGTGTCAGTTTCTTTCACTGTCAAAGTCCTTGTTTCCAGGGACCTGGAAGGACAGTGAGGTAATTCTCCTTGTGCTAAATTGTGCTTAAAAAAAACATTTTTTCTAGGGACAGAAAACTGTAGGTAGGGAGAGTGTGTCAGTTTCTTTCACTGTCAAAGTCCTTGTTTCCAGGGACCTGGAAGGACAGTGAGTGAATTCTCCTTGTGCTATATTGTGCTTAAAAAAA
The DNA here is from genome assembly GCA_029206835.1 of Rana muscosa. NCBI lineage: Eukaryota > Metazoa > Chordata > Amphibia > Anura > Ranidae > Rana > Rana muscosa. The sequence continues at coordinate 374,976,185 of CM055122.1, read as the reverse complement.
ACATTTTTTCTAGGGACAGAAAACTGTAGGTAGGGAGAGTGTGTCAGTTTCTTTCACTGTCAAAGTCCTTGTTTCCAGGGACCTGGAAGGACAGTGAGGTAATTCTCCTTGTGCTAAATTGTGCTTAAAAAAAACATTTTTTCTAGGGACAGAAAACTGTAGGTAGGGAGAGTGTGTCAGTTTCTTTCACTGTCAAAGTCCTTGTTTCCAGGGACCTGGAAGGACAGTGAGGTAATTCTCCTTGTGCTAAATTGTGCTTAAAAAAAACATTTTTTCTAGGGACAGAAAACTGTAGGTAGGGAGAGTGTGTCAGTTTCTTTCACTGTCAAAGTCCTTGTTTCCAGGGACCTGGAAGGACAGTGAGGTAATTCTCCTTGTGCTAAATTGTGCTTTAAAAAAAACATTTTTTCTAGGGACAGAAAACTGTAGGTAGGGAGAGTGTGTCAGTTTCTTTCACTGTCAAAGTCCTTGTTTCCAGGGACCTGGAAGGACAGTGAGGTAATTCTCCTTGTGCTAAATTGTGCTTAAAAAAAACATTTTTTCTAGGGACAGAAAACTGTAGGTAGGGAGAGTGTGTCAGTTTCTTTCACTGTCAAAGTCCTTGTTTCCAGGGACCTGGAAGGACAGTGAGGTAATTCTCCTTGTGCTAAATTGTGCTTAAAAAAAACATTTTTTCTAGGGACAGAAAACTGTAGGTAGGGAGAGTGTGTCAGTTTCTTTCACTGTCAAAGTCCTTGTTTCCAGGGACCTGGAAGGACAGTGAGGTAATTCTCCTTGTGCTAAATTGTGCTTAAAAAAAACATTTTTTCTAGGGACAGAAAACTGTAGGTAGGGAGAGTGTGTCAGTTTCTTTCACTGTCAAAGTCCTTGTTTCCAGGGACCTGGAAGGACAGTGAGTGAATTCTCCTTGTGCTAAATTGTGCTTTAAAAAAATTTTTTTTCTAGGGACAGAAAACTGTAGGTAGGGAGAGTGTGTCAGTTTCTTTCACTGTCAAAGTCCTTGTTTCAAGGGACAGAGAAGGACACCTGAAGGTAGCCCTTATTGCTTTTTTCCCATCTCCCTGCAGGCCATCTATTAGAATGTCTGGAAGGCAAACAAGGAGAGGCAGACAGTCAGGAGGCAATAAAAGAGGGCAAGCAGGCTCTGTGTCTGGGGGCAACAGTGCTGGTCGTGGACGCGGTGCATTGTAATCAGCACATGGCCATGGGACACGCTTGTCCTTCTTTTCGGCAGCTGGACATGTTGAGCCACATCATGCCGAAGACTTGGTAGAGTGGATGACCAAGCCCTCCTCCTCCTCCTCATCCTCTCTCACCCAGGCTCAGGGTACTGGAAAAGCAGCTGCCAAAGCGTCCTCTTCCCTGGTATCAATGTCAGACTCATCATCAGTCACTCCTTCCCTAGACCCACCATGTCCTCCTCCTGAGGAGTCCCCCGAACTGTTTCAGCACAGTGTTGGGTACATGCTCCAGGAGGATGCCCAGCGTTTCGAAGGGTCTGATGATGAAACCCAGCTAGAGGAAGGCAGTAGCGTGAGAGCAGACAGAGGGGATGCTCAAGAAGGACACCAATCTGGCAGTCATGTTCCAGCAGCTGCAGCATACTGCCAGATTGCCTCCAGTGATGAGGAGGGAGGTGATGATGAGGTCACTGACTCCACGTGGGTGCCTAATAGGAGAGAGGAGGAGGAGGAGGATGAGGAGGAGGCACATCTCCAACGAGGCAGGATGCCCTTTGGTGGCCAGCGTAAGGGCAGTACACCGACGGAATCACACCGCAGAGCTCCGCCTGTGCAGGGCGCTGCCTCTGCCCGTCATTCAAAAAGTTCTTTGGTGTGGGCCTTTTTTGAGGCTAGTGCATCAGATCGCACAGCTGCTGTTTGCAACATATGTCTCAAGCGTATATCGCGTGGCCAAAACATCAGCCGCTTGGGTACCACATGCCTGACCAGACATATGTTGACCTGCCATGCAGCTCGTTGGCAAGCCTACCTCAAAGACCCACACCAAAGAACAAAGCGGACCTCTCCTTGCACCGCATCAGCTGGGATCTCCAACCCCACTATAACTTCAGTCCTCTCTGAAACATGCACTGAGAGGAATGAAGGTGTAGAATTAGGTGTGTCACAGCCAAGTACTTGCGGCCACTCTGCTAGCAGTACACCGACGTCCGATTCTAGCAGGCAAATTTCCCTGCCCCAGCTGCTGGACCGTCGAAAGAAGTTCACTCCCAGCCATCCACATGCCCAGCGGTTGAATGCTAGCTTGGCTAAATTGCTAGCGCTTCAACTGCTGCCTTTTCAGTTGGTAGACTCGGCCCCCTTCCGTGAGTTTGTGCAATGTGCGGTTCCTCAGTGGCAGGTTCCCAAACGCCACTTTTTCTCACGGAAGGCTATTCCGGCTCTCTACCGGCATGTGGAAGGCAATGTCTTGGCCTCGCTGGACAGGGCGGTCAGCGGTAAGGTGCATATTACCGCTGACTCATGGTCCAGCAGGCATGGACAGGGACGTTACCTTTCTTTCACGGCCCATTGGGTCACTCTTTTGGCAGCTGGGAAGGATGCAGGACAAGGTGCAGTAGTGTTGGAGGTTGTCCCACCGCCACGCCTCCAAAATGCTACTACTGGTTGTGACACACCTCTCTCCTCCACCCCCTCCTCTTCTTCTTCCTCCATGGCCTCTTCCTGTGGTTTGTCCTATGAACCAGCGGTGCTCCGTAGCCGTTCACGGGGCTACGCAAGTACGCAGGCAAAAAGATGCCATGCCGTGCTTGCGCTGGTGTGTTTGGGGGACAGAAGCCACACTGGGGCAGAGGTCCTGTCTGCTCTGCAGGGCCAGGCCGAGAGGTGGTTGACGCCACGCCAGCTTAAGCCAGGAATGGTGGTTTGCGACAATGGCACCAACCTCCTCTCCGCCCTCCGACAGGGACAACTGACCCATGTGCCCTGTGTGGCTCACGTCCTTAACCTGGTGGTGCAGCGGTTCTTGGGCAGGTACCCGGGCTTACAGGATGTCCTGAGGCAGGCCAGGAAAGTCTGTGTGCATTTCCGCAGATCTTATAATGCCAGTGCTCGCCTGGCTGAGCTGCAAAAGGAGTTGAACCTGCCCAAGAACCGCCTTATATGTGACATGCCCACCAGGTGGAACTCAACGTTGGCCATGCTGCAGCGGCTGCACACGCAGCAGAGGGCCATCAATGAGTACCTGTGTGACTACGGCACCAGGACAGGGTCAGGGGAGCTTGGTTTTTTTTCTCCACGCCAGTGGGGCATGATCAGGGATGCATGCACTGTCCTGGCACCATTTGAGGAGGCCACGAGGATGGTGAGCAGTGACAGTGCATGCATCAGTGACACTGTACCTCTTGTCCACCTGTTGGAGCACACGCTGCGTGGAATAATGGACAGGGCACTTGAGGCAGAACAGAGGCAGGAAGAGGAGGACTTCCTTGCCTCTCAAGGCCCCCTTTACCCAGACAGTGTTCCTTCTGTCCCACCCATCGCACAGGAAGAGGAGGAGGAGGAGGAGGAGGAGGATTGTGTCAGCATGGAGGTGGAGGCTGGCACTCAGCATCATCAGCAGCAGTCTTTTAGGGATGATTTACAGTCCCAAGAAACCAGTGGACTTGTACGTGGCTGGGAGGAGGTGGCTGCGGATCATGTCGTCCTTAGTGACCCAGAGGACTCCGGAGCGAATGCCTCAGCAAACCTACGCTGCATGGCCTCCCTGATCCTGCAAAGTCTGCGGAAGGATCCTCGTATTCTTCGGATCAAGGAGAGGGACCATTACTGGCTGGCCACTCTCCTTGATCCACGGTACAAGGGTAAGGTTGCGGACCTTATGTTACCGTCGCAGAGGGAGCAGAGGATGAGACAACTCCGGGAGGCCTTGCAGAAAGGTCTGTGCAACGCGTTCCCAGAGACTGGGAGGTTACAAACTCCTGGTCCTGGACAACGAGTTGCTGAGGCTTCGGCCAGTCAAAGAAGGAGCGGTGGGGAAGGTGGCCGTCTGACCGATGCGTTCAGACAATTCTTTAGTCCGCAGCCCCAAAGTATGATCGGTTCCAGCAACCATCGCCAGCGTCTGATAAACATGGTGCAGGAATATCTAGGGGCAAGGTCAGACTTGGACACCTTCCCCACCGAAAATCCTCTGGCTTACTGGGTCTTGAGGATGGATCACTGGCCAGAGCTTGCACAGTATGCAATTGAGCTACTGGCCTGTCCTGCATCCAGCGTTCTTTCGGAACGCACATTCAGTGCTGCTGGAGGATTTGTCACGGATCACAGGGTGAGCCTGTCCACCGACTCGGTTGATCGACTGACTTTCATCAAGATGAACCAGTCTTGGATCACCACCAGCTACCACACACCTGATGCTGATATAACAGACTAATTGATTTTAACATGTCACATCCCTTCAAGACTGATGCTGATGCTGAGTGCCTGTGCTGTTATGTTGACTGGCTATCCTCCTCCTCCGAGTCCTCAATGATACGATTGATGATGATAGCTTGGAAGATCATTTTTGTTTATGGGTGCCGCCACCAGTGGCTAAGGCCCAATTTTTCAGCCCCTGTTTTACAGGGGCGTGTAATTACAATTTTTTTAGCAATAATTTGCCATAGGGCTCATTGCTGTGCTCCAAGTACAGTATCTGTGAGGGGTTGGAGTGTTGTGGCACCAGTGCCTAAGGCCCAATTTTTCAGCCCCTGTTTAACAGGGGCGTGTCATTACAATTTTTGAAGCAATACTTTGCAACAGGGCTCATTGCTGTGCTCCAAGTACAGTATCTGTCAGGGGTTGTAGTGTTGTGCCACCAGTGCCTAAGGCCCAATTTTTCAGCCCCTGTTCAACAGGGGCATGCAATTACAATTCTTGATCTAATAATTCACAGCAGGGTCCATTGCTGCACCCACCAAGAGTAACTCTGAGGGCTTACAGTCTTGTGGCAACGCCACCACCACCACCACCACGAAAGGCCCAATTTTTCAGCCCCTGTTCAAAAGGGGCATGTAATTACAATTCTTGATCTAATAATTCACAGCAGGGCCCATTGCTGCACCCACCAAGAGTAACTGTCAGGGCTTACAGTGTTGTGGCACCAGCACCACCATCAAAGCCCCAATTTTTACTACCACTGTTCAACAATTATATGTAATTAAAATTCCTGATATAATAGTTGACAGCAGGGCGTTCCAGCACCAACCAAGAGTAACTGAGTGCTTACAGTGTTGTGCCAACACCAACAACTAAGGGGCCTATTTCTGCAGAGTATATACGGCAGGTCCCTACTTTCAAACATCCAACTTACAAACGACTCCTACTTGCAAACGAAAGAAGACAACAGGAAGTGAGAGGAAATCTACCCCTAGAAAGGAAAATTCTCTCCTGTAAGAATAAATATGGGAGAAAGGGGTCTCATCTGTACTGATGCTTTATCAGCAATCCTTGTTTCAAGAAAAACACCACATTTCAAAAACAGTTGTCATTGGGACGGAAAGTGAGGTGAAATGTTCTGAACAGGGGCACAGACAGCAAAACAAATGTTACAGGGGTGATAACCCTTACCTATGTTTCCCAAAAAGTTTAAAAATAGATTTTTGGGCTGGAGCTACACTTCAACAATGTACCTGTTCAAAATTACAAACAGATTCTACATAAGAACAAACCTACAGTCCCTGTCTTGTATGCACCGCCTGTATACGGCTGTTCAGAGTATATAGGGCCTTTTTTATTTTATGTGCGGGGTTCCCCTTAATATCCATACAAGACCCAAAGGGGCTGGTAATGGGCTGGGGTAGGGGGGGGGTCATGGGGTAGCTATGCCATTTTTCTTAAAGAATTTCATCCATATTACCGGGACCAGACATTACATTAAAGCCGCAAGCAGTTTTAAATGGCTTTTTTTTCCTTTAGAAGTGTCATTTTGTGCAGGGACAGTTCTAAACACGGGAAACACGTGGCACTTCACAGGCATACTTTAGACACCCCCCAGGTACGATATTTAAAGGAATATTTGACTTTTTTTTTTCACTTTATGCATCATTAAAATGACTGCTCCCGAAAAACGACCGTTTTTAAAACTTCTTTTTGCATTGATACATGTCCCCTGGTGCACAACCCGGGTTCCCAAACCCTATTTATGACAATAACATGCATAATAGTTGTTATAATTAGCACTTTAGAATTCGAACGTTCGCATCCATTGTATTTAATAGGGTTCTAATGTTCGTTCGAACTTTCGGTCCGTTCGCGGGTTCTGGTGCGAACCGAACCCGGGGGTGTTCGGCTCATCACTACTGTGGAGGAATTGGCCATATTGCGAAAGTATGTTCTAGTCCCAAGAAAAAGAAGATAAATAATCGCAAGCCGGCGGAAAACTCCAGAGGGCCCCGGTGAAGGAGTCAACCGGGTGCCCATCATCTCCAGTGAGCTCCACTGTATCTAAATTGAATGAGAAGCCCATAAGAAAAAGGGGTAGACCCCCTCAGAAGAAGAACAGTGCTCCTCAGCGAGAATACACACCTAAAAAGAGAAATAATGTCCCTCAGCGGGAATATACACATAAACAGAGGAGGGAGATCAATGCATACCGAGCCCAAGAGGGACTAAAGCCAACAGCCAAACACAAGAAGGAAAGTTCCAAAGGAAAATGTAGGGATCAACAGAGAGAGACCACTTTGAAGTCTTATCCAGAAGAACTGATAGGCCCCTCCCCCGTAGTACCTATTCAAGTGGAGCGAGTCTACACGAGAGCCATCTTAGATACTGGGGCGCAGGTGACTCTGTTATACCGGGACTTCTATGATAGACATCTGAGTCACCTGCCCATCCAGAGAATTGAAGATTTGGAAATATGGGGAATCGGAACACAGAGTTTCCCCTATGATGGTTACTTGCCCATTAAACTGACCTTCGACCCCTTAGTAGCTGGGACGGCTGAAGTGTTCAATACCCTGGCAGTGGTGTGCCCCCGACCGCCTGGAGCCAGCAAGAACTCCTTAATAGGGACAAATACGGACTTGGTCCGGAGGCTTCTGGCCCCTCAGCCAGGAGGAAAGAACCCGACAGTCACCAGAATACACCCAATGTTGAAGACAGCCTATCAGCGCCTGGTCTTAGAACATAAGGCCCCAGAAGAGGGGGTGGGTAAAGTCTGGAGATTGGAGAAGAAAAGAATAGTATTGCAGCCCGGTTAAGTAACCTGTCTCAGAGCCAATGTGAAGCTTACTTGGGTGCAACCTGGCCCCTCTGTCATGTTGGAACCAGACCCTCTGGAAGAATACTCAGGCTTAGAAGTGATCCCAGAAATGGTTCCGGTGAGAGCTCTGAAGAAGGCACACTAAGGTGCCGGTGAGCGTCAGGAATACCACGGGTGTCCCCATGGAGATCCCCGCCAGGATGCTGCTGGGCCAGGTGAGCCCTGCTGCCCCAATTGTCTTATCAGATGTGGAGAAGACAGAGGGAGACAGGACTGTTTGGGAGAAGCTCTGCATGGAGAACCCGAACCTGCCAAAGGCCTGGAAAGAGAGGGCAAAGGCCCAGTTGACCAGATGGAGGAAGATTTTCTCTAAAGATGAGTTCGATGTAGTGTGTGCGAAGAGCGCCACCCATCGAATCCGCTTCCAGGAAGACAAGCCTTTCAGGGAGAGGGTCAGGCGAGTTCCTCTAGCCGACCTTGAAGACCTGAGAGAACAGCTCGCCGAGCTCAAGCGAACCGGTGTTATCCGGGAATCTAGGAGCCCCTATGCCTCTTCAATAGTGGTGGTCCGGAAGAAGAATGGGTCGTTGAGGTTGTGTATAGACTACAGGACTCTCAACCGGAGGACGATACCCGACCAGTATACCACCCCGAGGATAGAGGATGCCCTACAGAGTTTGTCTGGAGCCAGGTGGTTTAGCGTTATGGACCTAAAGAGTGGATACTATCAGAACCCTATGCATCCGGAAGACAAGGAGAAGACAGCTTTCATAACCCCTGTGGGATCCTTTGAATTTGACCGGATGCCCCAAGGTCTGTCTGGAGCCCCTGCCACCTTTCAATGCCTCATGGAGAAAACTGTAGGAGACATGAACCTCATCGAAGTTCTCGTGTACTTAGATGACATCATTGTCTTTGGGAAGACTCTAGAAGAACATGAGGAAAGACTGGAAAAAGTCCTGAGAAGGCTCAGCGAAGAGGGACTCAAGCTTTCGCCAGAGAAATGCCAGTTCTACCAGTCATCAGTCAACTATCTAGTGTCTGAAGAAGGGGTAGCCACAGACCCCGGGAAGCTGGAGGCAGTCACCTCCTGGCCCCGGCCCACCACTGTGACAGAACTCAGGTCCTTTTTGGGGTTCTGTTCCTACTATAGGAGGTTCATAGAGGGGTTTGCACGGATTGCCAGACCCCTGAATGAACTCTTAAAGACAGAAGGGGAAGAGGATGACTCGGGTCCCAGGAAGCCGGGAGAGTCAGTCAAAGGCCAGTGGAATGGGAAATGCAAAGAGGCCTTCCACATGCTGAAGAAGAGCTTAACCACTGCCCCTGTCTTGGCCTATGCAGACCCAAAGAAACCCTATGAACTCCATGTAGATGCCAGTCATGACGGTCTGGGAGGAGTGCTCTACCAGGAGCATGAGGGGCAACTGCGACCCGTCGCATATGTGAGCAGAAGTTTGACCCCCTCTGAAAAAAACTACCCCACTCACAAGTTGGAGTTCCTGGCTCTCAAGTGGGCTGTAGTTGATAAACTTAAAGACTATCTATATGAGGCAGAATTCACCGTGAAAACTGACAACAATCCCCTTACTTATCTGTTCACCACCGCAAAACTGGATGCCACAGGCCATTGATGGCTGGCTGCACTGTCTGGATTCAACTTCAGCCTGAAAGTCAGACCTGGGGCTGGAAATCGAGATGCGGATGCCCTGTCCAGAAGGTCTCATGCTCCCACTAGCTGCACAGAAGACTGGACCCAGGTGGCACCGGACGGGGTGCGGCCCTCTGTCAAGGGGCTGAACTCCAAGCCAGTGGGGGGTCCATAGCAGAAGAGATAGGGGTCACAGTAGTGGGGGTCCCCAAGCAATACTGTGGAGTAACTCAGATAGAGGAAGATGATTTACCCAAGCTGTCAAAAAAAGAATTGAGGTGTGACCAATTGTGACCAATTGGAAGACCCTTTGGGGAAATTGGCCCTAGAGGCCCTGGAGAATCAGGATCCAGATAGGCTCTTGCATCACCCTTCAAAGGAAGCTCGTCTGCTGCGGAAGGAGTGGGACAGGTTGCAGGTGCATCAAGGGGTGGTCTACCGAAGGGGCCTCTCTGATGACCTGGAAGACAAATGGCAATTGTTCTTACCCGAGAAGCACCGAGAGACTGTCTTGGCCGCCTTACACGACCATCATGGTCATTTAGGAGCTGAAAGGACCTTCCAACTTGTCAGAAGCCGGTTCTATTGGCCCTGCATGAGGGCTGAACTGGAGGGAGGAATAGTGCCATTCATGCGCACGCTGCATTCAGCGGAAAACCCTACCCCATCAAGCTGCCCCAATGGGCCACCTGCAAAGTCAAGGCCCAATGGATTTGGTGTGCATTGATTTCCTCTGCCTCGAACCCGACTTGAGTGGACTAGGAAATGTTCTGGTGATAACCGACTATTTCACCTGGTATGCCCAGGCCTTCCCAACCAAAGACCAGAAGGCTTCCACAGTGGCCAAGGTACTCATGGAAAAATACTTTGTGCACTATGGGCTACCACAGCGACTCCACTCGGATCAAGGGAGGGACTTTGAAAGTCGGCTGATCCAGAAGCTCTTGGACTCCTTAGGGATCAAGAAGACCCAAACCACTCCCTACCATCCGCAAGGGGATGCCCAGCTGGAGAGGTTCAACCGAACCATACTCAACATGCTGGGAACTCTAGAAAGTGAAAAGAAGCAGCATTGGAGCAGGCACATAGCAGCAATTGTGCATGCTTACAACAGTACAACAAGTGATGCTACAGGGTACTCTCCCTACCGACTCATGTTCGGGAGAGAAGCAAGACTATCCGTAGACCTGGCCTTTGGCACCTCCATAGACTATTCCTCAGCCATTTCTCACAAAGGCTATGTGGACCAGCTAAGGCACAGTTTACAGTTGGCCTATGAGCAGGCCCAAGCGGCTTCCGATCAAAGGGGAGCCCGCAACAAGAGAAACTTCAACCTGAAGGTCCGAATTCAGGATCTGCAACCAGGGGACAGAGTGTTGTTACGAAACTTGGGAGTCCCTGGGAAGCACAAGCTTGCAGACAGGTGGAGACCGGAGCCATATGTTATTTGCAAGAAGTTACCAGGCCTACCAGTCTACCAGCTGAAGCCAGAGGGAAAGGTGGGGCCTTTGAAGACTTGGCACCGGAACCACATACTTCCACTTGCCGAAGCAGTCCGGATACCCCCTGTGAAGGATTCCTCTGAGCCAACGTCCATCCTGGATACCCCTAGGCCAAATACTCAGTCTCAGGCATCTCGGTCTGAAGAAACAGGTGTCTCTGAACCTAGTGAAGATGAAAGGGAAGAGCTAGAATGGCTATGGCCCTCCCAGGCCCCAGTGACTTCTGCTATAGATCTCCCACCTTTGGAAGACACCATAGACAGTACACTGAATACAGAAGCTACTGAATTCGTCCCGTCCAGCCCTCTATCAGACTCATGGGAAGATGCTCTCGACTCACTTCCAGAGGAGAATCCAGGATGTTCTGTGTATTCCCCTGCTCCTGAGTTGAATGTTTCAGAAACAGTGGAAGCTGCCATGTCTGTTCCAGAAGGGGAACCTACGGTGTCCGAACCAGAAATCCCAAGGGAGCGGAGGGCGAAGAGGGCCATAAGGCCTCCCCGAAAGTTGACTTACCCACAAATGGGGAAGAGTTCGGAGGACACTGTGGCAACTGCCAAGAGGAGTGCAGAAAGCCCTGATCCCTCCACTGTTCATTTGGTGGAGGGCAACCCCAACTCACCCCCTGGCACAGTTAGGCAGGCCACCTATGACAGTGTGACCTGTGGGCAGGGAAGTTCACCCTCTCATTTTTGGAGGGGAACTTCCTCTGCTGACATCATACGCAGCTTTGTCTAATGTCGTGCGTAGTGTATGTTGACAATTATCTTTGGGGACCAAAGAGTTTAAGTGGGGGGAGTGTGTAGCGGGGTCTCCGTTGAGGCCCCATGGACTACGTTACCCAGAACCCCGTTTGGCACCCAGGGTGCATTGGTGCATTGCTTTAAATGTATTGAGGGATCGTACATGAACTGGTATAGAGCCATACATATATACCACCCCTAGACTAGCTGTGCCAGAGAAGGGTTGAGTAGATTGCCGGGGGTTGGCTGTGCTGTGTACAGGGCCCGAAACAAAACCAGCGCCTCTCTTAGTTTGGGGGTATCGCTACACTTGTATATAGTCCCTTATCATCCCGTCCAAGAGCATGCAATGCTATTGATGTTAGGTTAACTTGTCTGTAATTCCCAGGGATGTATCTTGGCCCTTTTTTAAATATTGGAGCTACATTGGCCTTTCTCCAATCTGCTGGTACCATTCCATTCAGTAGACTGTTTATAAAAATTAGGAACAATGGTCTGGCAATTACTTGACTGAGTTCCTTGAAGACCCTCGGGTGCAAGCCATCTGGTCCCGGTGACTTATTAATGTTAAGTTTTTCAAGTCTTTTTCTAATTCTATCCTCTGTTAGCCATGAGTGTACTTCCTGTGACGTGTCATGAGAATAAACATTGCAGTTTTGGTTACTGAAGCCCCCCGGTTCCCTTGTGAGGACTGAGGGGAAGAATACATTCACTACCTTCGCCATCTCTCCATCCTTAGTAACCAGATTCCCTTCATCATTCTTTATGGGACCAATATGATCTGACCTCCCTTTTTTATTATTTATATACTTAAAGAATTTCTTGGGATTCTTTTTACTCTCCTCTGCTATGTGCCTTTCGTGTTCTATCTCAGCCGCCCTGATTGCACCTATACATTTCTTGTGACATTCTTTGTAAAGTTGGAATGCTGGTGATGATCCTTCAGCCTTGTATTTTTTGGAGGCCTTCTCTTTTGCTTTTATATGCATTTTTACGTTGGTTAAGCCACCCAGGACTTTTATTAGCTCTTTTAAATGTATTTCCCATTGGGATGCACTTGCTAATACCCTTATTTAATATGTTTTTAAAGTATACACATTTTTCCTCTGTGTTCTTTGCTCCTAAGATTTTATCCCATTTAGTATCTAGCAAGGATCGTAGTTTAGGGAAGTTGGCTCCTTTGAAATTCAGTGTCTTTCACCTTTCCTGCTGGTCGCAAGCGGGCATAACTAAAATATGCGACCTTACTGCCAACTCCACTTTTAAATCATTCTTGGATCTCCAATCCAGCGCCACACTCCCAGCCTCTGAATCTTTCCGCTATCTTCAAGTACTCCATTTTGTCAAATCAATAGTCGGCCCTTGCACTAGTCTGAACACCCAATCTCTATACGAGAAAATCTGTGCAGCAGACCCTCATGCCCCAGGCATTATATCTAGCCTATATAGCCACTTCTCCACACCATCAGCTGTCCTCCCTTTATATGCTGCACAGTGGTCGAATGACCTAAATATTTCTCTCACTCCTGAAGAATGGTCCGATATTTGGGCCACTACCAAATCTTCCTCCCAAAATGTGGTAGCGCTTGAAACAAATTATAAAGTTTTAATGCGCTGGTACTTGGTTCCAGCAAGAATATCTAAATTTGTACCGAATTATCCCTCGAACTGTTTCCGAGGATGCAGTGACCATGGCACCCATCTTCATATCTGGTGGTCTTGTAAGATAGCACAACAATTCTGGAAGGCTGTCTTTCAAATGATTTCTATAATATTGCATGAAACAGTGATCCCTGACCCGGCCCTAGCACTCCTAAACCATATCCAGGGAGAATACACCAGAAATCAGATCAGTCTCCTCCTCCAGTTGACTACTGCTGCCAAGCAAACAATTGCCAAAGCCTGGAAAACCCCGAAACTTCACATAGCAGAAACAAAGAATAGAGTAACCCAAGCCATGATCCACAGCAAAATTGAGGCCACATTACTAGACCGTGTCCCTCGACACACTAAAATATGGACCCCATGGGTGGATAATTTTCTGCCCCCGGACTTTGATCCCAACCTCCTTATCCCATGATCTCCTATCTATCTCTACCTTTGCACGTGGTGGTCTCTTTGGCCACACCGCGGCCCCGCCGACGCCGTTCACCCTCCCCCCTTTCTCTTCTCTCTCTTCCTCTTTCTCCCCTGTGTGCCCTCCCTCTCCTTACTCGCCTTTCCCTTTTCCGCGAATCCCGCTTGTACCTCTGTTCCCTTACTCCCTCAGCAAGAACAAGCCTTTGAGGCTGTGACTTTACATATTTGATACCCTATGAACCTGACGTAAATGAATAATGTTACTTGTTGTCGCAGTTCTAGGGACCACTCCCGCTGATACATACTGATGCCACCGCGATAGCACCCTCCCTGATATTGATCAGCGACAAATGATAGCACTTAATTCACTAATCTTCTGATGTTTTGTAATGGTTATTCTTTGTATGTACCGTGAATGTTGTACATTCTCCATCTCTGACTACTTCTTGTTGTATTCTATATTATGTCCTAATAAAAAAAATTTGAAACCGAAATTCAGTGTCTTTGTATTCCCCTTATGTTTCCTATTTGTGTGATTTATACTGAAACTAAATGACCTGTGATCGCTGTTTCCTAAATTGCCCCGTATTTCCACATCTGTGATCAGGTCTGTATTGTTGGTAATCAGTAGTTCTAGTAACGATTTGTTTCTTGTTGGTGCATTTACCATCTGACCCATTAAAATGTTCTGCAAGACATTTAGGAAATGGCGAGCTTTGGATGAATGCGGGGTTCCTTCTGCCCAGTCTGTCTGGATAATTAAAATCCCCCATTATAATGACACTTCCCATCCTTGCTGCTAATCCAAATTGTGATAGGAGGTCTGCCTCCCCCTCCTCCCTCTGGTTAGGGGGCCTATAGCATACGCCCAGTATTACTTTCCCCTTAGCTTCATCCCTTTGTAGCTCTACCCATAAGGATTCCACCGCCTCCCTTGCTCCATTAGTGATGTGGTCTCTCACATTCACTTGTACATAATTTTTGATATACAGGCATACCCCTTTTTACCCTCTCTATCCCTGCGATATAGGGAATACCCATGAATGGTTGCCAGCCAATCATAACAGCTGTTGAACCAAGTCTCTGAAATTCCTACAAAATCGACATCCTCCTCCTACAACAGTAGCTCTAGTTCTCCCATCTTGTTTGCCAGACTCCTGGCAATGGTGAACATGCCACGTAGTTTAGACCGGTCGCATATTATCTCCTTATTCCCCTGGCATCTAGGGATGTCACTCTGCTCCAGTAATGCTGGTCCCTGACTGGTTTCACCAATGTCTCGCAACAGGGTGTACTTATTGGGGTGTACGTATTGGGATGCTTTCCCCTCTACCCTTCCTGACCGTCACCCATCTACTCTGCTCTGGTGCCTGCCCCTCTTTATCTCCACCCTCCTCTGTGCTGCCCCCTGCCGACACCTGCCTGGTACGATCCCAACTCTCCTTTTAGTATGGAGAGTCTTCTCAGTGTTGACAGTTGCTTCCCTAGATTCAGAACCTGGGCTTCCAGGGAAACAACGTGCTTACATTTTGCACAGCAGTATTTGCTCTCGATGGGATGATCAAGGAACGCATATATGCCGCAAGATGTACACAGAGTCACATCTCCACACCCGTCTGGCATTGTACCCACTAATTTAATGGGGATTATACCCTGTCCAAATTACCGAACAACTAGCTTCCTGACACTAATACCCAACAATACACAGGTACTCAACAATACAATACCCAGGTACTCGCAGCACAAGTGCACTCACAGCACTCGGGTACTCACAGAACACGGGTACTCACCATACACAGGTACTCTCCATACACAGGTTCTCACAATACACACAACACACAGGTACACACAATATTCAGGTACTCACAATACACAGGTACTCACAATACACAGGTATTTACAATACACACAATACACAGGTACACACAATACTCAGGTACTCACAATACACAGGTATTCATAATAGACAGGTACTCACAATACACACATAATACTCAGGTATTCACAATACACAGGTATTCACAATACTCAGGTACTCACAATACTCAGGTACTCACAATACACACAATACTCAGGTGCTCACAATACACAGGTACTCACAATACTCTGGTACTCACAATACACACAATACACAGGTACACACAATACTCAGGTACTCACAATACACAGGTACTCACAATACACAGGTACTCACAATATACAGGTACTCACAATACACACACAATACTCAGGTGCTCACAATACACAAGTACTCACAATACTCAGGCACTCACAATACACACAATACTCAGGTATTCACAATACACACAATACTCAGGTACTCACAATACACACAATACTCAGGTATTCACAATACACACAATACTCAGGTACTCACAATACACAGTCAGTCAGATTTTGTTGTTTGTGTCTGTGTCCCTCTGCACAGCCTCCCCTTGTATTCTGACACTAGCAGTCAGTCGGTAAGTAACTTTCACTGCCACCGCTTCTCCAATAGGTCTCTCACACTCTATTTTCCGGTCTGCACTTCACTTACCCCCCGCCTCTCCCTGTCAGCCTTCCACCTCCCAGTCTCTCTGGATTTCCTCCCGCCTCCTCTGTCCGTGTCTGTGGGGTGATACTGTCCCTAGTACTCCCGCTCCACCACCACAATGTCCCGATCTGCCACTACTGTAGGTCCGCAGGTCACCTGCCGCTGCTCTCAGTCGTGGGGGGTGGGGGGATCTGGTCCCACACTCCCTCTGACACCACGCTGTCCCAGCAACTGACTTCCGCACCAAAAAGCTCTGCAACAGAACCACCTAGCTGCTGCCTAGGTGGTGCCAATTACCATAAGTAAGTAATATACAAATAATTATTATATATTGTTTTTAATTTACTATATTTTCAAAAAGTGTACTAAAGCAGGTGGCTTAATGGACAAATTACTGAAGTTTGAAGTTATAACTTCAAACAAATAATTTCACAGTAAATAGATAAATAATAAATTATTATGTTATAACATATAGCATATTAATATATTATTTAGCTTGATTAAAAAGGTACCTTTTCAGCAGCAGCAGCAGCAGCAGCAGCAACAGCAGCAGCAGATTCTCCCTCTTAACTGTGTGAGAAAAACACGGGATTATGAGTAAACCTTATACCCATAAACCCATGTTTTTTCCTTGGAGTTAAAAAGGAGCTCTAGCCCCCCCACAAAAAATTAAAAGTCAGCAGCTACGAATACTGCAGCTGCTGACTTTTAATATTAGGACACTTACCTTTCCAGGGAGCCCGCAAATTTGGCACCCCAGCCGATCTTCGGATCGACTGTCGGGTGCTGCCGTCGCCATTCCTAGTAAGGGAACCCGGCAGTCAAAAAATGGGACCTATTCCCCCCTCCCCCCTGAAAGGTACCAAATGTGGCACCGGAGGGGGGGGAGGAGATGGATAAGAGGAAGTTCCACTTTTGTGTGGAACTCTGCTTTAAGAGGGCTGGGCTGGAAGGGAGCAGTTTTCTTTTAGACACATGTCCCCATTCTATGACACTGCAGTGGGAGGAGAGCCTCCACTGCAGCATTTTCTGCTTGGATCAATTGCGCTTTACCATTGGTCCAAGGCTCCAAGATGTCCATTGAGCTCAGTGCCTCTGAAAAGACTCCTTAAACAAAGCATTACTACAAACAGCAGACATAGTCGCTCCGAGACGCAGAGCACTCATTCGCAAAAACAACTCGGGCTGGTTTAATTACACTCTTACTCTACTGAAGCAAGAACGCAGAAGGGCCGAAGGAGCCTGGAGAAGGAACCCAACTGAGGAAAACCGCATTAACTACAAAGCACTCACTAAGAAATATCACAAAGCAATTTTCAGAGCGAAAAAGGAACATTTCTCAAACACCATCAAAAAAGCCCTAAACCGACCTCGTGAACTCTTCAAACTAGTCGCTCAGACTATGAACCCCACCTGCCTAGATCCTCCAGCAAGCGAAACCCAAGAGTTCTGCAATGAGCTATCGGATTTTTTTATTGACAAAATCTAAAACATTTGGGAAATAATTCAACAGAAAAAAACAACCAACCCCACTCCGCCAAAGCAAATCGAGGAAATCAATACGAACATTATACAATTGACAAAATTTTCGCTGGTCCCGATCACCATCGACACCACCAAAAACATAATCAGAAGCCTCAGAGACAGCACTTCTCCAAACAACATCATTTCTACAAAACTCCTGAAAGAATGTACCGACATTTTAGCACCTACCATAACACACCTCGTAAATCAATCATTCAAAGAAGGTATTGTTCCGAGCTTTCTCAAACAAGGCATAATCAAACCCCTCCTAAAGAAACCCAACCTCGACCCCAAAGACCCATACCACCGCAGACCGGTAACAAGCCTCAACACTATCTCCAAGATTATGGAGAAAGCAGTAGTACAACAGCTACAACTCCACTTGGACACTTACAAACTGTTGGATCCACTACAATCAGGCTTCCGCCCAGGCCATGGCACAGAAACAGTACTTCTTAAAATATGGGATGACGCCCTCGAAGCAGCAGATGATGGAGAATCATGCCTTCTGGTGCTGCTGGACCTCAGTGCAGCGTTCGACACAGTAGACCACAAAACTCAACTCATTCGCCTTAAAGAAGTAGCAGGAGTCGCTGACCCTGACCTATCCTGGTTCGCATCCTTCCTAGATAATCGTTCCCAGACAGTAAAACTAGGAGCCTTCACCTCTGAAACTTGCGCAATTTCTTGCGGAGTCCCTCAAGGATCACCCCTGTCACCCGTGCTCTTTAACATCTACCTCCGCCCACTCCTCAAAATCATCAGCAAACAGGACCTGTGCTACCACTCATATGGTGACGACACCCAACTCTACTTTCGTATCACCGGGAAAAAAGACCAATATCACAGATTGGAAAATTGCCTCACACTGATTGATGATTGGTTGACTGAGAGTTCCCTCAAACTCAACGGATCCAAAACAGAACTCCTTCTCCTCCACACAAACCGAAAGACAAAAACTAAACTTCTTGGACACTCCCCACCATCCTTGGACAGACCATTGCACCAAGCACCAAAGTCAAAAGTCTAGGAGTCATCTTTGACTCAGATGTCGATGGATGCACAAATAGGATCAGTAGTCAGCGGATCTCACCATCTCCTCCGCCTGCTGCGTAGACTCATCCCCTTCATCCCGGAAGAGGACACAGCAGTAGTAGTTGGAACAATTATCAACTCGCGACTCGACTACGCAAACGCCCTCTACCTCGGACTACCCAAATACCAGATTTCGCGCCTACAAGTCGTCCAGAACACGACTGCCAGGCTGGTAACGGGAAAAAAACCTTGGGAATCCATCACCCCATCACTGAGGACCCTTCATTGGTTAACCGTAAAGGATCGGATCACATTCAAGACCCTCTGCCTCACGCACAAGTGCACACAAGGAAACGTTCCTCAATATCTATGTGAGAAGATAAAACACTACACCCCCAATGGCACTCTCCGATCAACAAACCAAAACCTCCTTCGCATCCTCAAGTCCCGCTACAAAACAAAGGGAGAACGAAGATTTGCAGTCCAAGAACCACGGCTATGGAACGCTCCACCCACGGATATCCGCATGGAAGAAAACCATCGGGCCTTCAGGAAAAAACTTAAGACCCACCTCTTCTGATGGATCAGGACGTCACTGGATGCAAAGCGCCTTGAGGTGATTTAGTTCGCTTTTGTAGCGCTATACAAGTTATTCACTCACTCACTCACTGCGAGCTTATCCTCTCAGTTTGCTGCAAACAGCGTGTGCCAGCTTGTATTTAAACTGCTTGCTCTGTATATAGCTTCTGATAGGCTGTGCAAGGAGTCCCGTATCTCCGGAACTATAGGTGGCAGGTGCCCCAAATTTTAACCAGTGGTGGGGTAGGACTTCGGCTACCCCACATTGCCAATCTATGACCATCGAAGCTCGATATTTTTTTTTCTTTTTTTATGTTCATGGCAGGTGAGACTCTGCTTCACCTGCCTCCCCTGGCTGCACATCCATGTGTTTTAGTGTATTCAGGTTTTTGATTCTATACCATTCTTCTCCTCCTATAGAACTGCTCTTCTCCCCTTGCCTAGCCTAGGAAACAAACTCCTATAGTTTGATACAGTGAAAAAAAAGCCTGTAATACATTTGTAATATGCCTGAAAAATGCCTGTAAGCCTGAAAAATGTCTGGAAAAAAAAAGTTTCAAAAGCACCAGGAATATGCTTTGCTTACATTGTGTTCAGGTGTGACTGCAGACTAAGGGCCAGTTTACACTGGTCCGACATGTTCTCTGACTTCGAGAGCATAAGTCGCATGAGATGTCAAAATCAATGGTTCCCTATGAGAGCTGTCTTAACTGGTTCGACTTGTGTTGGTCCAACTTTGAAAAAGGTTCCTTCACTCCTTTGGTCTGACTTGGGCGTGATTTCAGTCCATTGATTTGAATAGAAGTCGCATCCAAGTCAGATCATTATCTTAACTAATCCAACTTGTGGCATGCGACTTGTGCTCTGAGATCAATTGTATGCAATGTTAGCAATGTAAAATCCCCTAAAAATATATTGTGGGGTCCCCCCAAATCCATACCAGGCCCATTGAGTCAAAATGTATAAAAAAATGGCATGCCCCCCCCCAAAATCCATACCAGACCCTTATCCAAGCATGCAGCCCGGCAGGTCAGGCAATGGGGGGACGAGTGAGTGTCCCCTCCTCCTGAACTATACCAGTCCACATGCCCTCAACATGGGGGGTGGGCGCTTTGGAGCAGGGGGAGCTTTTACCATCCCCATCCCAAAGCACCTTGTCCTTGGGGACAATGGCCTCTTCCCCACAACCCTGACCGATGGTTGTGGGGGTCTGCGGGCAGGGGGCTTATCGGAATCTGGAAGCCCCCTTTAAGAAAGGGAGCCCCTGGATCCCGGCCCCTCCATGTGAATGAGTATGGGGTACATTATACCCCTACCCATTCACCAGAAAAAAAAAAAGCAGTGTAGTGTTACAAGAAGCAAGAAACTTTTTTTTGACAAGTCCTTTATTAAAAATGAAGAATGTCCCCGTCGTAGCTCCAATGTCAAGCACAATGTTTTCTTTCTCCACTTCCTCCACCAATATCTTCTTTCACCTTATTCTCCGCTGATGTTTTCTTTCTTGGGATGGCTGCTGAAACATTGTACAAGTTCTTTTTTTCCTGCAGTATTCAGCCTATTCACAACAGGTGTTGTTAGATTGTAATACTGTTGTGCACTCTTTAACTGAGCAATTTGAGCAAGGGAAAGACGAACTGGCCTACAAGCCTGGTCAGAGAGCCTATCCTTAGTGTTAGATGATTCACACAAAGTCAGATCTGCCGCTAAACATCAAGGATCTCTTCCTTTGTTACCCCTAGCAATCACAGCTGCTACTGAGCGTTCTCTGCCTCCTGTAAATCAGTTCCCTGCTATCAGGAACCACACTTCCTCCGCATTTAATCCATTAAAGGCTCTCCCCGCAGTACCCATAGCAACCTCTCCCTATACCAAAATCTCTTTCTGTACTTCTGTTACTCATTTCTCTATGCTCCCCAGTACTGTTACTACTTTTTCTTCAGCAGTACACTCTGGACAGCACAATGCAACTACTTGCAGGCCTCCAGCATCTATGCCAAAAAAGAAACATACATTTTCTCCTGCTCACACCATCCTGCCACTATCCACTGCTTCTTCAACCATTATTCAGCCAGTTCCCGCTGCCTGCTTATGGGGGCCATCCCCCTCTATGTTGCCTGTTGATGGGGTCCATTCCTCCTCAATGCTGCCTGTTAATGGGGTCAATTCCTCCTCTATGCTGCCTGCCGATGGGTCAATTTCTGCTCCATGCTGCCTGCTGATGGGGTCCATTTCTTCTCCATACTGCCTGCTGATGGGGTCCATTCCTCCTCCATGCTGCTTGCTGATGAGTCCAGCCAGCTTCTATGCCTGCCGATGTGGTCCAGCCTGCCTCTATGTTTGCCAATGGGGTTCAGTCAGGGCCGGACTGGCCTACTGGGATACCGGGACATTTCCCGGTAGGCTGCCTGCCATGTGGCTGCTTTGAGCTACGCTGTGGCTGCAGCATAGCTCAAATCGGAGTCACGCTGTATCACTGTGACAAAAGTCCCGCCCTCCTCCTAGACGAGCTCGTGTGATAGATGCAGTGTTCTGTCTATCACACGAGCTGGTCTAGGAGGAGGGCGGGACTTTTGTCACAGCACGACCGAACAATTCTGACTGAGCTCCGTGACAGCGGGAGATGCGCGCTATGCCTGTGCGTAATCCACTGGCACTGACTGGCGAGGCGGCAATAATTGGCACGGTGAGGCGGCAATAATTGGCATGATAAGGCAGCAATGATTGGCACAGTGAGGCGACAATGATGGGCACAGTAAGGCTGAAAAGATGGGCATAGTGAGGCTACATTGATTGGCACGGTGAGGCGGCAATGATTGCCACGGTGATGCGGCAATGATGGGCATGATGAGGCTACATTGATTGGCACAGTGAGGCGGCAATGATTGGCACGGTAAGGTGGCAATGATGGGCACAGTAAGGCTGCAATGATGGGCATGGTGAGGCGGCAATGATGTACACAGTGAGACTGCAATGATGGACACAGTGAGGCTGCAATGATGGGCACAGTGAGGCTGCAAAGATGGGCACAGTGAGGCTGCAACGATGGGCACAGTAAGGCTGCAATGATGGGCACAGTAAGGCTGCAATGATGGGCATGGTGGGGCTGCAATTATTTGCATGGTGAGGCAGCAATGATGGGCACGGTAATGCTACATTGATTGGCACGTGAGGCTGTAATGATGGGCACGGTGAGGCTGCAATGATGGGCACAGTGAGGCTGCATTGATAGGCACAGTGAGGCTGCATTGATGGGCTGCAATTATGGGCACAGTGAGGCTGCAATGATGTCCACAGTGAGGCTGCATGGATGGGTACAGTGAGGATGCATGGACTGGCACAGAGGCTGCATTGATGGGCACAGTGAGGCTGCATTTATGGGCACTGGTGAGGCTGCATTGATCTCTTGTATTATGTCTGCAGTCTCTGACCATCTCCTGTATCATGTCTACATTCTCTTACCATCTTTAGTATCATGTCCTCAGCCTCTAATTATCTCCTGTGCCATGCTCGCAGCCTCTGACATCTTCTGTACTATGCCCGCAGCCTCTGACATCTCCTGTACTATGCCCACAGCCTCTGACCATCTCCTGTACTCAGGGCTGGTGCAAGGATTTTTGACACCCTAGGTCAGGGATATGCAATTAGCGGACCTCCAGCTGTTGCAAAACTACAAGTCCCATCATGCCTCTGCCTCTGGGTGTCATGCTTGTGGATGTCAGAGTCTTGCAATGCCTCATGGGACTTGAAGTTCTGCAACAGCTGGAGGTCCGCTAATTGCATATCCCTGCCCTAGGTGAAACCTAATTTTGCCGCCCCCATTTGCTCCGCCCCTGACTCCACCCCCATTGCCTTTGCAGTAGAGAGCAGAGCCAATGCTTCTTGTAGCACTCCTCTTACAGGTGGAGTACATTTGGCATCACTCATTGGCTATGCATCCTTTAGTGCCTGCTCCGTTCATCACAGTGATGCTCGGGGATGGCGAGTTGGGAACCCGTCATCCCAGAGCAGGAGGTGGTTGGCCACATCAGAGGGTGCTGCAGGCCACATGCGGTTGGGCACCCCTGCTGTAAGGGATGCATTGTGTGTTTCTTTGTGGAGGACTACACTGCTCCACCGGGAAGGTCGTCCTGTATGTGGAGGAGAAGGAGGAAGCCTCCATAGGTTAAGAATAGACCCTTGCAGCATAACATCACCCATCCATATGAAGCAATGTATGGACAGACACCCTATACCAGTGCAGAAGGGGGAGAAGGGGGGTAGGTGGGGAGAGGAGAGGAGGGGGGGAGAGGATAGGGGGAGAAGGGGGGAAGAAGAGGGGGAAGGGGGGAGAGGAGAGGGGGGAGAGGAGAGGAGGGGGAGGAGGGGGGGAGAGGAGAGGAGGGGAGGAGGGGGAGGAGGGGGATATATACAAGTAAAAGGCGCAAATATCTAATACAAGGTTATCTTATAGATGTATTATTATGTGCTGGATGCATAAATAAACCACGTATGCACAGTATGGTACTAAGTCTACAGTCTCCTTAATAGGTGTCCACAAGGACTTGAGTCTTTCAATGATAGTTCATGAAGAGTTAAAATTGGAGGGGGGGGGGAGGAGAGGGAATGAAAAAATAAATTAGTGAAATAGGATAAAATGGAATGGGAATGGACCACACTCAGGGCTGCCATCAAGGTGGAACAGAGACCATGTTCCCAGCGCTGAAAAGACAAAAGGGGAGAGAAGAGGCGCCTCTGGGTGCAGATCTTTCAACAAGTTTAATATACAATTAGATTTCCTTATAGTGCACTCACATTTAAGTAGTTAAAAGCAGGCATTGAGTCATGTCCCAAGATGTGGGGCTGTCCTTGGTAGAGTCGATCCCTCTCCTTGATCTCCTAGGCTGTGATTGTAATGGAAGCTCTACACCGCTGGATGGTGTGCAGCAGGTTTGCGGTGGAGCAGTAGAGCGTGTCCTCAGTGCGAGGCTTGGAGCGCAGGGTGAAGTCAGGAGGAGGGGGATGACATCATCGGTATGCGACCAGGTTTCGTGATGGAAGAAACAGCCGCGCTCCTTTCTCAAGGGGGAGGAGGGGGGGGGAGAGGAGAGGAGAGAAGAGGGGGGAGAGGAGAGGAGAGGAAAGGAGAGGAGGGGAGAGAGGAGAGGAGAGGAGAGGAGGGGAGAGAGGAGAGGAGAGGAGAGGAGGGGAGGGGGAGGGGAGGATGAGGTGACATCACACATGTGAGGAGTCTCAAGACAGATCAGTCTATACTCACACACTATATAGAAATAGAATAGTGTTCTTTACTCACTCTGCTCTGCATCCAATGACTCTCTCTGCCAGGCTCCAGTTGTGTTACTGTCACCGACCCTGGAGCGCCCACTACTCCAATCAGCTATAGGCTAGCAGGTCACGTGATGCTGCTGCGGCGCTGCTATACAGGACAGGCCGACCGGGAGGGAGAGCGGCCTCTAGGAAAAACAGAGCTGCTGTATTGGTCTGGGATGGGGAGTGGCGCGAGTGAGACCATCACCAGAGAGTCTCTGAGAGAGACAGTTAGATCATAGAGGCGCGCAGCGGCGATGGCAGGGGATGTTTGCTTCTGTCAGACTCAGGACATGTCCTCCTGTGCTGCGCTGCGCCCTAATGATCTATCGGACGGCTGCCTGAGATGGAGTTAGTTAGTTGCATGGCTGCACCGCACAGGCGGGAAAGTAGGGAAAACCAGCGGCCGGGCGCCCTAGGTGGCAGTGCACCCTAGGCGGGTGCCTAGTCTGCCTAGTGGTAGCACCGGCCCTGCCTGTACTATGCTCACAGCCTCTGACATCTCCTGTACTATGCCCACAGCCTCTGACCATCTCCTGTGCTATGCCCGCAGCCTCTAACCATCTCTTGTATCATGTCCACTGTAACGGGAGGGCCCATGGAACCCAGAAGCTCTTAGAAAGTATGAGCCAGAAAATAATGGACATTCAGAATATGTCTTGGATTGCTTTAAAATGGGTCTGTAATATTACCTCAAGGACTCTACCCTCAAGGACTTACTGGAGAAACGGGGCCGACCGGCCAACAACCGTAAGAAGAGGGGCCGACCGGCCAACAACCGTAAGAAGAGGGGCAACCTGTGGCCTGCCAGGTTGCGTGCTCGGATAAGGGTCTGGTATGGATTTTTGGGGGGACTCCACACCATTTTTTTTTAAATTTGGGGTGGAGTTCCCCTTAAAATCCATGCCAGATCTGAAGGGCCTGGTATGGATATTTGGGGGAACCGCACGCTTTTTTTCTTTTTTTTATCAATGACTTTTGTATGTATTGCCGGGAGCCGACAATTCATTAATAGCCGCGAGTGAGTTTTAAATGACTTTTTTTCCTTTAAAAATGACATTTTATGCAGGGACAGTTCTAAGCAGGGGAAACATGCGCCACTGTACATGCATATTATACACAACCCCCAGGTACGAAATTTAAAGGAATATTTCACTTTTATTGTTTCACTTTAAGCATTATTAAAATCACTGCTCCCGAAAAAACGGCCGTTTTTAAAACTTTTTTTTGCATTGATACATGTCCCCTAGGGCAGGACCCGGGTCCCCAAACACTTTTTATGACAATAACTTGCATATAAGCCTTTATAATTAGCACTTTAGATTTCTCCCATAGACTTTTTGAATTTGCCGCAAATACCCCAATTTGTTTGCTGTTGGGCGAACAGGCAATGTTCGAGTCGAACATGAGTTTGACTCGAACTCGAAGCTCATCCCTAGTCCTAACCCTACAGCGGAGATAATAGACCGAGTTATAGCAGCTGTGGACGCAAATTGGCTACAGCAAAGAGGTTCTGCAGCAGCAGAAGTCAGAGCAGCACCAACTGAAAGGAGAAAGATACATTTTGCTGCTTTTAAAAATTTAATTGAAACTGAAGGGGAGATTGATGGGTACCTTGCCGATTTTGAATGGCAATGTGCCCTACATCGGGTGCCCACAGAGGAATGGGTTACCATTTTGTCTGGGAAATTGTCCGGCCGGGCCAGTGAAGCGTTCAGAGCCATCCCAGACGAGGATATTATGAACTGGTAAAAGAAGCACTGTTGGCCAGGTATGCCGTCACACAGGAGGCATACCGGAAGCGGTTCCGAGAGACGAGCAAGCAGACTGGAGACTCGTATACCGAGTGGGCATGCCGCCTACACCGCACAGCA
The DNA here is from genome assembly GCA_029206835.1 of Rana muscosa. NCBI lineage: Eukaryota > Metazoa > Chordata > Amphibia > Anura > Ranidae > Rana > Rana muscosa. Next base: position 374,950,158 of record CM055122.1, on the reverse strand, counting down.
TCCCACTGGGTCGCTGGATGCCAAGCAGAATCCGGGGAAGAGGTGCTGCAGGTGTTCCTGCTGGAGCACTTCTTTGACAAACTGTCTCTGGAAGTCAGAGAGTGGGTCTGGGACCGAAAACCTTTCACCTTGCCTGAAGCAGCTTGACTTGCGGACGAATACACAGACGCCCGCAAACTGGATAACCCTGTGGTCAAGACAACAGCTCGGGTGGATTATTGATCAGCGGCACCCCCTCCGGCTATCGCCTACCAACCACAGTCGTACCGCCCTACAGCACCACCTCCAGCGGCCACTTATTCTCAGCAGCCCAGGTTCAACACCCAGGGCTACTCACAACCCATCAGGTGTTTCGGGTGTAAACAGCTAGGGCACAAAAAGCCAGACTGTCCGTTGAATCCAGCCAGGCAGTCCCAGTTATGGAGACAGCCAGCAAGTGGGAACCCCCGCACATCCATGCCTGCGGCCCACTGCGTTGAGGAAGAACATTGGGGCGTCCTGCACGAGGCTGATCCAATACAAGCAGCTAACCGGGAAAACCGGCAGAAACACAGGCAGACTGTCTGGGTCAATGGAAAGGTAGCCAATGGCCTACGTGATACTGGAGCCACCATGACCCTACTACAGAAGAACCTCATCCCAGAGAGCCAACACACCCAAGACTTTGTAGCCGTAAGAGTAGCGGGAGGCACCGTCTTCCGGCTACCCGTTGCCCGTGTTCACCTGGATTGGGGGGTTGGTTCGGGACACGTGAATGTGGGGGTGATGAAGGATTTGCCAGCGGATGTACTACTGGGGAATGATTTGACCCCCCTCTTTTCTGCTTACGCCCCGATGGGCCCCGCTGAAGCCAACCCAGTGACTACCTGTGCCCAGACCCATGCTGCTGGAAACGACCCGCTTGCTGCTGAGACCCGGGTAAGACTATCTCCCCCGAAATGTACCTTAGATCAGGCACAATATCACAGTCTAAAATTGTAATGTGACAAGTTTGCCAGGAAGAAATCGGAGATGCAACGACACTACGTCATGTATTATGAGATGTCCCATGGCTTGAACACTGAAATGCACAAACAGGCTGAAATTGTCAAAAGGTTAAATGGGATTTGCGCCCAGGTTTTGCCTTACCTCTCCCAAGAGCATCAGCAACAAGTTTTGGGAGCCATTGAGAGAGCAAAGCAAGTGACTGTTCCAGAACTGAATTCCATTATTCGCCCTGCAGCCTTACAACTTCACCATCAGCTACCAACCCGGTAAGCAAAATGGCAATGCTGATGGGTTGTCCAGGCATTAGAGGAATGGAACTATGGACTAACTTCGGAGTCAACCCGTCTGGGGTCTCCTCCTGTGTTAGTCTCCTGCCGAAAGGGGATAGATGTAACGGGAGGGCCCGTGGAACCCAGAAGCTCTTAGAAAGTAGGAGCCAGAAAATAATGGACATTCAGAATATGTCTTGGATTGCTTTAAAATTGGTCTGTAATATTAATCCACAATATTCCCCAGGATATAAGTAAAATAACTATTTACTGATTGTTGATTCTGAACACAACAGGTTAATTGAAAGATGTTAATGTCATCACCTCCAACCACCTGGCTGCCTATGTAATGTAAATGAGTCCAGGCTAACTTCTAAAGATCTTTTCATTGTGGATTGTGATAATTAACTCTGTAGTTGTATAAAGGGATTAGTTAATGAACTCACCTGTTGTCTGCTAAGGGATGTCAGAATAATGTGTATTGGGGGCTCGTTATGTAACTATTGTGTGATGTTGTGGGTGGAGTTGGGTCATTGTTCATTTGGACTACAGTATTCTTTTAGTGTGTATATAAGAGCCTGCTTTCTCAATAAAGATTGTCAGACCTGCTGGAAACCTAACAACAGAGCTGTGTCTCGTTATTAAGGGGGAATTATCATTATGGGTCTCGTTCGCCTGACTGTGGAGTGTCAGTAGCTGCCTTGGTGTTCGGGAATGGCATATCATAAACGGCTTTAACCCCTTTCATACTTGGGGTGTCGTTACATCCACAACCTCTCACCATCTCTTGGCTTATATCATGTCTGCAGTCTCTGAGGGAGTCTGGAAAGGAGTCAAGAATGGGAACACCGCCAGGATGGGGGTCATGGGAAAAGTCAGACATGTGTTGACTGTGGAGAGGAGACTATAGGAATACCAGAGCCACCAAGCTGGAGCCAACTGACTGAGCCCTGCACAGTGCACCTGAGAGGAGGTCAGTGACAGCGCCACCAGCCCAGTCTGAGGGGGGTCACTGATGTAAGGGGGGGAGTGAATAGAGTAATGTACAGGGGCACTGATATAAAGGTTCTCCCCTATATCAGTAACCCACCCCCCTCACCTTAGTGTATTCTTTCTGCGGAAGGAAGTCTCTGGTCACCAGAGTTGTCCTTCCCCCCCACCATGTTCCCAAAGTCCCAGTTGTCCCCCTTGATGATTGCTCAACTTTTACTACTTTTAACTGAAATTTGCTTTTATATATATACTGTATATATATATATATATCCCTAGCCCTATGTGCTTTCATATCTGTCTTATCTATATATTATAATACGCTCTACAAATGTGATTTAAAATACATGGTTTTTCCTTTTATGAACAAGAAATTATGATGCTATGCTGTTGGGCTGGTATAATAATGCTATGGGGCTGGTATGAAATTATTTCCAGGGCTGGTTTTTATTCCCAGTCCGGCCCTGGGTTAAGCCTGCCATCATCTGCCAAGCTTGCCGCTGGTAAACTGCCATCCTCTGAAAAGCCTGCCGCTGGTGACCTGCCGTCCCCTGCCAAGCCTGCCGCTGGTGACCTGCCGTCCCCTGGCAAGCCTGCCGCTGGTGACCTGCCGTCCCCTGCCAAGCCTGCCACTGGTGACCTTCCGTCCCCTGCCAAGCCTGCTGCTGGTGACCTGCCGTCCACTGCCAAGCCTGCCGCTGGTGACCTGCCAAGCCTACCGCTGGTGACCTGCCTTCTGCTGCCAAGGCTGCTGCTGGTGACCTGCCGTCCACTGCCAAGCCTGCCGCTGGTGACCTGCCATCCACTGCCAAGCCTGCCGCTGGTGACCTGCCATCCACTGCCAAGCCTACCGCTGGTGATCTGCCATCCCCTGCCAGGCCTGCCACTGGTGACCTGCTGTCCCCTGCCAAGCCTGCCGCTGGTGACCTGCCGTCCCCTGCTAAGCCTGCTGCTGGTGACCTGCCTTCCGCTGCCAAACCTGCCGCTGGTGACCTGCCTTCCCCTGCCAAGCCTGCCGCTGGTGACCTGCCATCCCCTGCCAAGCCTGCCGCTGGTGACCTGCCATCTGCTGCCAAGCCTGCCGCTGGTGACCTGCCATCCGCTGCCAAGCCTGCCGCTGGTGACCTGCCGTCCGCTGCCAACCCTGCCGCTTGTGACCTGCCGTCTGCTGCCAAGCCTGCAACTGGTGACTTTCCGTCCCCTGCCAAGCCTGCTGCTGGTGACCTGCCATCCACTGCCAAGCCTGCCGCTGGTGACCTGCCATCCACTGCCAAGCCTACCGCTGGTGACCTGCCTTCTGCTGCCAAGCCTGCCGCTGGTGACCTGCTGTCTGCTGCCAAGCCTGCCGCTGGGGACCTGCCGTCTGCTGCCATAGCCTGCCGCTGGTGACTTGCTGTCCCCTGCCAAGCCTGCTGCCGCTGACCTGCTGTCCGCTGCCAAGCTTGCCTCTGGTAAACCGCCGTCTTCTGCCAAGCCTGCTTGTGATCTGCTGCCAGCTGCCCAGCCGGACTATACCGATTCCCGAGCTGCCGCTCAGCCGGACTGTGCTGATTCCTGGGCTACCGCCCAGCTGGACTATGCTGTTTCCCAGGCTGCCACCCAGCCGGACTTTGCTGATTGCCAGGCTGCTGCCCAGCCAAGCTATACTGATTTACTATTTGCTGCTCAGCTAGACTGTGTTGATGGGGTACTCAGCCAGCCTCCAGACCCCAGCGGTGGGGTACCTAGTCAGCTTCCAGACCCTGACGGTGGGGCATGATGGGGTGTCCAGAGGCAGCTCCTTAAAGTGGATGTAAACCCTTACATATACCCAGTGAAGTGAACAGCCTCGGATGATACACAGAGATGAAACAAATCTCCTTACATGTATATCTGCAGTCTTTCACTTTCTATATTCTTTGAAAGTGCACATTGTGTTAGACATTTTTCTTCTTGCTTCGGCAGTGGGAGGAAAGTCTGGGCACACACTGTATGCGAGCTGATTGGACGAAAAGCACCCCCCCCCCTCCACATAGGCAGATGATTGAAGAAACTTGCAGAGCTGTGCTGTGAATAGACAAGCTCTCTGCTTATTTGTCTCTCAGTTACCTTCTCGACACAAATTTCCAGCTGCTTTTATCTCCTGTGTCAGAGAGCTTGTCAGACGTTATCATGTTGATAACAGAGGAACGGAGAAGCAGAAAAACACAGGACTTAGGGCTTTGGATAGAGATAAGTAAACACTACAGATACATGTGCCCAGCTCTGATTTTCATGAATGGGGTTTACATCCATTTTGAGGGGGGGGGGGGCTGTTAGGATAGAGTTCATGGTGTTTTAGGCTGAAAGCTGCAGTTTTAGTGTCCACCAGCATGTGTCTCCCAGCAGCCAGCAGGTTCCAGCTATCAGCTCCACCTGGCCACACCTGCTGAAAGGGTACTTAAGTTCCACCTTTGCTACTGCTCCTTGTCTCAGCTTTTGGCTGCTCCTGCTTGTACCCTGTTTGTCGTGCTGCTGCCAGACTCTATAGCAATTTTCTTTTGACCTTGCCCTGTATCCAGTAATCCGCGGCACTGTTCCCATCCCAGTTTTGTTTTCCCCCTTCCCATCTGCACCCTGCTCTCCCCAGCCTTATGTGTTTCTCATTTGTACATTTGTATATACGGTATATATACAGTAAGTGTGGTTAGGATTGCTGGGTAGGCATTTGTTATTTACTTTTGCGTTTCATGTGTTCTTATGTTTATTGTTTGCTGATGTGTGATTATCTTTCATTCACTATAATAAATCTCACTTTAACCACTTCAGCTCCGGAAGGTTTTACCCACTTCCTGACCAGGCCATTGCTGCGTTGCTTTAACTGACAATTGTGAAAATTGTTGTGCCTTTTCCCCCACAAATAGAGCTTTCTTTCGGTGGTATTTGATCATCCCTGTGGTTTTTATTTTTTGCGCTATAAACAAAAAAAAGACCGTCAATTTTGAATAAAAAACATTTTTTTTACTTTCTGCTATAAAACATTCCCAATAATTAAAAAAAAAAAAAATCTAATTTCTTCATCAGTTTAGGCCAATATGTATTCTGCTGCTTAAAAATCACACTAAGTGCATATTGATTAGTTTGCGTAAAAGTTATCGCGTCTACAAACTATGGGATATATTTATGGCATTTTTTAATACATTTTTTACTAGTAATGGTGGCGATTTTTAGCGGGACTGTGACATTACGGTGGACAAATTGGACACTAAGTGACACTATTTTTGGGGACCAGTGACACCAATACAGTGATAAGTGCTAAAAAATGCACTGATCACTGTATAAAGGACAATGGCATGGAAGGGGTTAACACCAGGGGAGATCAAAGCAAACTTATTTGTCTATGAAAGGCAAAACAACAGGTTTGCTTTAAAGTGTTTGTTACCCCAACACTTCATATTTCGGATATGTGCCTGCTGTACCATGTACTTTTATGATAAAGTATTCTGTTCTCTTTGTATTGCTTCCTTTATGTAAAATCCCTGGTATTCCTGCTTTTCTATTGAAAACTGACCACACTAGGCAGGAGAGCACAGGGTGGTCAGTTCTCTAGCTATGCTGGGAACTCAATGTACTCTCCTTCATTAATCAGACTTGTCCTGACACGCCATCCCCCCCTGCACAGCCATTCACTAAGAAGCTCAGTGTGCTGCTGCTTCTCCTCCCCCAGCTCTTATACAGCTGAGAACAGAGGGAATTTGGTCACTTCTAAAAAAGGAAAAAAAAAAGGATTTATATATTTTTTCAATACAGTATCTATACTAAAATGTTTTGCCTTTGATTTCTATTTTAAACTGATTGGGTTGTTTTACAAGGTGATCATTTACAATCACTTTAATGTCCATCTATCCAGTAGCCCATACCTTCCGTTCCATCTCTTGGAGCAAGTAGCCTGCTCCGAGTTTCAATAGTTGGACCTTTCACAGCACTAATTTTCCCCAAGCAACTGAATAGAGATGTAGCACTACCCCCGTAGGAGCTGCTGGTTTAGATTTGGGCCTGTACTCTGCCTCTCAACCCCTATAATTTAGCTTGATTCCCCCTTGACACAACTGGACAATAATGTGATTGTGGGCCCCTAAAAGGGCTATAGAGGGCCACAATGATACCACACAACAATAAATGTAGTTAAATAGTGTTACCTTAATGTGGTTCACCTGCCACACAAAATGTAGTTCAACCAAAAGGTAATACGTTTACTTGGTAGAGAGAATAAAATAGAGATTACACAAGCAACATTTGACTCAAAAAGGTCTCTGTGAGAGTCAACTGACATACATAGGCATAACAGTTCCAGGATTTCACCATACAAAAAGGGACCCAATTGACACAACTTAGGGTCAGACCTGAGGAAGTGCACGGTGGAGGAATCTCCCAATACAATGATGACAGCAATGAGGTACTTCTCCACCAAGTCCCACCCAGCTCACTGAGATAGCACTTTAGTAATAAAATAAATGCAAACAGTTAGCTTACACATATGAGTTCAGTAAACTATTTGACTTCCCCTAGTGGGCAGCTCAACTGGTGCCTGTCCTGTTGTATCAACCTAAGCAATGAACTGAACTGATGATTGTTCCTAACAGTTTCCCGTAATCTTTGGCTAGCTTTGTTGGTACACTTGAATATTTGTAATCCAACGAACAAGGTAAAGAAAGAATGAACAATTAAAGTATGCAGTTTAAGGGCAAGGGAAACGCTGATCCTTCCAAGCGTTATATCGCTCCAGAGTGTAACGTGTCTCCGCTCACCGCACTGCAATTGCCAGCAAGCACAAGTGAAGCTATGGCAGTCACCTTCCTGCGACCCAGTTAGTTATGTTGGTGGGCAGGTGCCCTCTCACCAAATGAGGCCTTGCCTCGCCGGTATGCTCCGTCTGGACCCTCTTGGTTCTCAGCCTCCCTGCAGGTCGTGGTCCTTGGTCCTCCGCACAGGTGACAGTAGGTAGATGACTCTGCTTGCTGGGGAATGTAGAGCGGCCCCTCTCCCTGGTCCGATCAGCTGGGCTGTGGCCGGGATCCCTCTGTCAGGCGATCTGGTCTCCGTAACTTTAGGCCCAGGCTTCTCCGGCCTAAGCACACTCGCTGCAGGCCTCTTGCCTGTTGCAAGATGGTGTCCCAAGAGAAAGAAGCAGAAGCCCCGCCTTGCCTTAAATAAGCTCTCCCAGCAGGCTGTGCGTGGCACCAGGCACTTTGGCGGCACAGTGGCCTTGTGGGTAATGTAGTCTCAATTCTATCCATGCCAATAGAGTCTCTGTCTCTGATTCCACATTACCCATAACGCTTTATCCATGAATAACTGAACCAAATAACTTTAGTAGTCTAACATAAATGGACACCAGAAGGAGTTAAGTTCCTATAATGCACAAACTGTAGTCCGTAAGCTACGTGCAAAAGTGGCACCTTGCTACAGAGAAGTGAAGGGAGCAAAGTAAATGTAATTTTGTGCTGATGAGGAGGTGGGCATTGAAGCAAATCTTTGCTCTTTATGGGTAAACAGATTTGCTTTAAAGCTCCTCCACCTTGCATGTGTAGCGGCCTCACCTCTCTCTCTTTCTTTGGTGGTTATATGGCGGTTGTCTAGGGGTACCTGGGAGAGAGAGAGAAACACACCACGGCCCATGTCCTCCGTAACTGGGAGGTGAAGGCCAGAGATTGGGCTTTTGTGTAGGTGTCCTAGAGTCAAGTCCAGTCCTTCGTCCCTGACTCCTTTGCTTGAGTAACCCAAGTTCCACACAGTGAATAGGTACAACTCAGTTTTATTCTTCTTGCCAAGCAATAAAACAATCTTTCTCCTTTGGAAAATGAGGGGACAGATCGAGACACAATCCTTTCCCTTCTTGCTGCTGCCCACTGTGCTGTCACCAGTGGTGAATAGTCACTGCCACTGACTAGGTAATATAGAACGTGAATTTACCTTCGCTCACTTTGCCCCTGTCAGAGGAAGAAATCCGTCCAAGGGAGAAGTGGAGGCCCCTCTGTCACCAGCGATGCTGCGCCGGGCTCTTCAGAGAAGTTACTGCGCGCCAGTCCTCACGAACTCAGACATGGGCACCCAAGGAGTTAGGGCCCCCTCGGATTCCTCCACCCTCGCGGAACGCAGTCGAAGGTACTGAGCCCCAGGCATCCGCCATAGTACCTCACCCCAGGCTAAAGGTGCCTGAGATGGACTCCATCCCTGCTCCAGCTAGGCCAAGGGCGCCTAGGCCTGGAACACCGGAACGCCAGCACCCAAGCTAAAGGTGCCTGGGTGCGGCCGCGTCCTCCGACTCTCCTCCCAAAACAGGGCGTCCGCCCCTTTTATGACCTCTCCCTTTGCGTCCCAGCGGGTTCCCCGCCCCGCTGTACCAGCTCCAGGGGAGGACAAAAAGGCACGGTTCGCGGTGTGAGTTCAACTCCGGCCCCAGGCAACAGCGCCACCCAGGGGCCCCAAGGAACATCACACCACCAGAGTCCTCACATAATTCAAATACCCACTACACATGTATTTGTGTATTTTTTACAGTGTGGAACAGGACAACTGAATTATACCCAACTGCTGCCAGTAACCTGTTTACCTAGCCCACCATGTGCTATACCCTTACACTAGGGAAACTACAAACTCTTATTCTATCAATTTTCCTCATGATATTGCCCTGTTTTCTCCACATGTTTAGGTCTTCCTGTATTATAGCATTTACTTTTATGAGATGGGCTGCTCTCCCAGCTGGTAGGGGAAGCAGTTGCAGTTCAACTTTTTAGGAAAGTTTAGTTGCTTAAAGCGGAGTTCCATCCAAAAGTGCAACTTCCGGTCTAAGTACCCCTCGCCTCCTGACATGCCACAATTGGCATGTAATTTTTTTTGGGGGGGTAGCAGTTTTGATAGGTACCCAGCTCCCACTACCTGGTCTCGTCGCCTGGCCGCTTAGCCGACTCCTCCTCTCCCTCTAGGCGACCCCTCCCTCCCTACAATCTTCTCTGACACGTCACAGGTCCCAGAAGATTGCCTGGCCACTGACAGAGCGCAGCGTGACTCGGGCCTTCACAGTGCGCGCCCGGCTGTGAAGCCGCAAGCTGTCACAGCCAGGTGCCCACACTTACAAAGTCGGCGCCGCGGAGAGGCAGGGGAGAGGAGCGAGGCATTAGGCGGCCGCATCGCTGGACCGTGGGACAGGTGAGAGTGTTTATTAAAAGTCAGCAGCTACACTTTTTGTAGCTGCTGACTTTTAATAAACTTAACAACCAGTGGAACTCTGCTTTAAAGACAGGAAAGACCTTCATTTTTAAAGAATTGTTGCCACTCCCTCTAACTACTGTAAATCAACCCCTATGCATCCATCCCATTAATTGTTTATTTATCTCTTCATATTTAAATCTATTGGTACAAACAATTAAAATGTAAAATACTACTTGAATTCACAAGTATGCTAATGGTTGTATATTGAATAAATTTCAATTTTCCTATAACAAAAACAGTACATTTCCATCTCAAGTCTATTGCAGGTCAGCTATTATGACATGTTTTATAATAACACATTTGAAAACAGCCATTTATAAACCAAATCAAAGCCTTAAAGCGGAGGTTCACCGGAAATATTTTTTTTTAAAAGCCAGCAGCTACAAATACTGCAGCTGCTGACTATTAAAAAATGGACACTTACCTGTCCAGGTCGCCCGCGATGTCGGCAGCCGAAGTCGGCTTCCCCCGCCGCCATCCTCGGTGAGGGAATTGGGAAGTGAAGCGCTGCGGCTTCACTGCCCGGTTCCCTACGGTGCATGCGCGAGTTGCGCTGCGCTGTCCTCACTGGTCCCCGTTGTGTTCTGGGAGCGGGAGTATATACCCGGAAGTGGTGCAAATACCTGTTTTATACAGGTATCTGCACCCCCTCCCCCCTGAAAGGTGCCAAATGTGACACCGGTGGGGGGGAGGGTCCTGAAAAGCGGAGGTTCACTTTTGGGTGAACCTCCACTTTAAATTTCGATTTTATCTTTATTTTTGTTTGCTCTTCACTCTCTTGAGTTTATAGCATCTGTCGTGAATGTTCTTCTGTTCTCCACTTACTCTGAAGCCTCGTACACACAAGCGGTTTTCTCGGCAAGAAAGCTGCTGGGAGAGCTTTTAGCCGAGAAAACCGTTCGTGTGTATGGTTTCTCGTCGGGAAAACTGCCGGGAATCTCGACGAGAAAAATAGAGAACCTGCTCTCTATTTTTCTCGTCGGTATTCTCGGCAGAGTGTTTCCTGCCGAGAAAAGCGTGAGTGTATATGCTTACCTGTCCATGGAAAACCCGGGCATGCTCGAAAAGACTTCGACACATGCGCGGTAGCATACAAGGGTAGTGTAGGGTGTAGCAAGATGGCGGTGACGGCATTGAATGTGACGATCGCAGGCTCGTCGTAGTCGATGACGTCACTGCGTTCTTGTCATTCAAAAGAATGGCGGTTCTTTTGAATGCCCGTGTGTACACTCGGCGTGCAAGGCAAGGTTGCCAGGAATCCCGTCGGGAAAACCAACGTTTTTTTTCCCGATGGGATTCCCACCCGTGTGTACGAGGCTTTAAAGGGTTGAGCATGTTGTGAAAAACATGCCTATGCTTTTCTTTCTTTTTTTTTTTTTTATTTCCTCACTTTCCTGTTATCAAAATTATGATCTTGTTGTTATATTAAACTATACCTGAAAAAATATCCAGTTCTTCCTCAGTTTAGACCAATATGTATTCTTCTATATATTTTTGGTAAAAAAAATATTGCAATAAGCGTATATTGATTGGTTTGCGCAAAAGTTATTGCGTCTACAAAATAGGGGATAGATTTATGGCATTTTTATAATGATTTTTTTTTATTAGTAATGGTGGCGATCTGCGATTTTTATCGTGACTGCGACATTGCGGGGGACAGATCGGACACTTTTGACACATTTTTGGGACCATTAACATTTATAGAGCGATCAGTGCTATAAAAATGCACTAATTACTGTATAAATGTCACTGGCAGGGAAGGGGTTAACACTAGGGGCAATCAAGGGGTTAACTGTGTGTTCCCTCACTGTGTTCTAACTGTGTGGGGATGGGACTAACTAGGAGAGATCACAGATCGCTGTTTCTACTTTGTAGAAACACACGATCTGTCTCCTCTCCTCTGACAGCACAGGGATTTGTGTGTTTAAACTAGGGATGAGCCGAACACCCCCCGGTTCGTTTCGCAGCAGAACATGCAGAAAGTTTGTTCGAACGCGCAAACACCGGTAAAGTCTATGGGACATGAACGTGAAAAATCAAAAGTGCTAATTTTAAAGGCTTATATGTAAGTTATTGCCATAAAAAGTGTTTGGGGACCCAGGTCCTGCCCCAGGGGACATGTATCAATACAAAAAAAAGTGTTAAAAACTGCAGTTTTTTGGGGAGCAGTGATTTTAATAATGCTTATAGTGAAACAATAAAAATTTAATATTCCCTTAAATATCGTGCCTGTGGGGTGCCTGTAAAGTGGAACATTTTTCCTGTGTTTATAACAATACCACAGCAAAATTATGTTTCTAAAGGAAAAAAGTCAATTAAAACTGCTTGCGGCTGTAATGTAATGTCGGGTCCTGGCAATATAGATGAAAATCATTGAGAAAAACGGCATGGGTTCCCCCCCTAGTCCATTACCAGGCCCTTTGGGTCTGGTATGGATATTAAGGGGAAATAAAAAAAAAATGGCGTGGGGGTCCCCCAGGCCCCTAGGCAATATATACTCTGAACATATACTATACGGCCTGCCCTATATACTCTGCAGAAAATTGGGCCTCAGGTGTTGGTGGTACCAGAACACTGTAAGCCCTCACAGTTACTCTTGGAGGGTGCAGGAATGGGCCCTGCTGTGAAATATTACATCAAAAATTGTAAATACATGCCCCTGTTAAACAGGGGCAGAAAAATTGGGCCTTGGGTGGTGGTGGTGGTGCCAACACATTGTAAACCCTCACAGATACTCTTGTTGGGCGCAGGAACGGGTCCTGCTGTGAAATGTTAGATCAAAAATTGTAATTACATGCCCCTGTTAAACAGGGGCAGAAAAATTGGGCCTTTGGCAGTGGTGGTGCCCTAAACCAAAAATATTCTTAGAAGCTAGCATCATCAAGATTGAGGAGGAATAGGATAGTCACTCAGCATAGGCAGTCTTCAGGGGATCACACATCCATAGAAAATTCAACCGGGTATATCAGCATCAGGTGCTTCATAGCTGCTGATTCAAGACTGATTCATTTTTATGAATGTGAGCCTATCAACGGAGTCTGTGGACAGGCACACTCTATGATCCATTACAAACCCTCCAGCAGCACTGAATGTGCGTTCAGAAAGAACGCTGGATGCAGGACAGGCCAGTAGCTCAATTGCATATTGAGCAAGTTCTGGCCAGTGGTCCATCCTCAAGACCCAGTAACCCAGTGGATGCTCTGTTGAAAAGGTCTCCAAGTCTGCTCTTGCCCCTAGATAATCCTGCACCATGTAATGTAGACGCTGGCGATGGTTGCTTGAACCAATCAGACCTTGGCGCTGAGGACTGAAAAATTGTCTGAAGGCATCGGTCAGCCGGCCACCTTCTCCACCGCTCTTCCTCTGACTGAACGAAGCCTCAGCAACATGTTGTCCAGCACCAAGAAATTGTAACCTCCCAGGGTCTGGAAATGCATTGCACAAACCTTTCTTCAAGGCCTCCTGAAGATGTTTCATCCTCTGCTCCCTCTGCGAAGGCAGGAGGAGTTCTGCAACCTTACCCTTGTAACGTGGATCAAGAAGGGTTGCTAGCCAGTAATGATCCCTCTCCCCGATACCAAAAATCCTAGGGTCCTTTCGCAGGCTTTGCAGAATCAGGGAGGCCATACAGCGTAAGTTTGCTGAGGCATTAGATTCTGAGTCCTCTGGGTCACTAAGGATCACATGATTCGTAACAACCTCCTCCCAGCCACGTACAACTCCTTGGGTTTCTGGGGACTGAAAACGATCCTTTGATCAGTAGCCACTGGCGTGGCGAAAAGAAGCCAAGCTCCCCTGACCCTGTCCTGGTGCCATACTCACACAGGTACTCATTGATGGCCATCTGCTGCGTGTGCAGCCGCTGCAGCATTGCCAACGTGGAGTTCCACCTGGTGGGCATGTCACAATGAGACAGTTAGGGAAAGGGAGTCACCGCTCCAGGTTGGTCTAGTTTGTAATTACCCTCTTCTCAGAAGCCACAGGTGCTGGCAATGCGTATAGCAAATAAAAATAAAAGGATGTTTCTGGACAGCCGCACTCCAAAAAATATTGCCTTTATTGGTAAAAAAGGATCAAAAACTACAAGCCACAGCAAAATCTGAACACACAACTGACGCGTTTCACACTAATACTTATTGCTTAATCATAGCTGCATCACCAAATTCAGGACGTGTGCCAAACATGGAACATGGGTCAAGTGTCCCTGTCGGAGGGCGGAGAGAAGGTTGGTGCCATTGTCGCATACAACAATTTCTGGCTGAAGCTGGCGTGGCGTCAACCACCTCTTAGCCTGCCCCTGCAGAGCTGACAGAATCTCTGCCCCAGTGTGGCTCCTGTCCCCTAAGCAGACCAACTCAAGCACCACATGGCATCTTTTTGCCTGAGTGCTTGCGTAGCCCCTTAAATGCTCGGTTCAGAGGACAAATCTGCAGAAGAGGCCATAGAGGAAGAAGAAGAGGAGGGGGTGGAGGAAAAAGCTGTGGCAGAATCACCACTAGCCTTTTGTAGGCGTGGTGGCGGAACAAGCTCCAACAATACTGAACCCTGTCCTGCATCCTACCCAGCTGCCAGCAGAGTTACCCAGTGCGCCGTGAAAGAAAGGCAATGTCCCTGCCCATGCCTGCTGGACCATGAGTCAGCGGTAATATGCACCTTACTGCTGACCACCCTGTCCAATGAGGCCAAAACATTGCCTTCCACATGCCGGTAGAGAGCCAGAATGGCCTTCCGTGAAAAGAAATGGCATTTTGGAACCTGCCACTAAGGTACAGCACGTACGTATCGTCATGACGTTAGGATCAGCACAGATACACCGACAGCTGCAGGAGAGGAGACGAGCTCGGCGTTCGTATGAGATTGTTATTTCCCTTATCTATGAAATGTGAGTGTTTTACAAGTTTTATAATAAATGCCCCAGTGGTCACAAACCTACACTATGTGCACCTTGTATGTTTCTCATACATGTTCCACTGGCACTCTGAGGTTGCTGCAAGCTTGAGGACCACATGATTGGAATCATCATAGCCTGCATATATACGAGCTCGGCATTCGTAGGATTAATGTCCACGCTCACTAGTTTGATGTGAGTGTGAGAATACATCCTTTGGTCACTTGTTTGCTGTACCCACAGAGTTACGCTATAAATTTCTTTTTTGTTTGTGTATTTCTATGCATCCATGTGAGTGAGATCATACTTCCATGCAAGATTGCTGCATCGCTGTCCACATTAGAAGCCCCAGTGCATGCCGTCTCTTCCCAGCAGGGAGGTTGCTGCAAGCTTGAGGACCACATGATTGGAATCATCATAGCCTGCATATATACGAGCTCGGCATTCGTAGGATTGATGTCCACGCTCACTAGTTTGATGCGAGTGTGAGAATACATCCTTTGGTCACTTGTTTGGTGAACCCACAGAGTTACGCTATATATTTCTTTTTTGCTTGTGTATTTCTATGCATCTATGTGAGTGAGATCATACTTCCATGCAAGATTGCTGCATCGCTGTTCATATTAGAAGCCCCAGCTCATGCTGTCTCTTCCCAGCAGGGAGGTAAGCTGCTAGTGTGCACTGGGTGGATTTGCATCAGAGTTTCTTCTTTCAAGCACTCTACGGGTGATGGGACTTGCTACACATTGGATTTTTTTATATTATTTACAGGAAGTTTTTGGAGGATTTCTTTGTTCACAGTTCTGTGCTATACACTTTTACCATATACCGTCACCATTATTTTCAGGAATTTTTGGGAGATTTTCACTATTTTCAGTTTTGTGCTATACACCTTAATTTTATTGTTATATATTTTTTCTTTGTTATTATATGCACAGGTTGATCACTTCGAGTGATACACGTTTTGGCATTCATCATCAATTGTCGACTGTTGGTTACACACCTTTCAGGTGTACAGGTGTGATTCATTCAGTTTATGTACATAATATTTATGTTACACATTGGTTGTCAACACGCTACTGCATCTGGTTGGTTTACATTAGATTAATTTATTTGGTTAGTATTAGGTAGTTTTCTTTTCCAGATCCTTCTCTTCACTACCTTCATTAGTTATAATCACAGCGCAGCCACCATCACCCTTTTTCATTTATTCACTTTTGTCTGTTTGGATCAGACTCCCTGGTGACTGCTGCAGTGTCCCTAGCCCTTTCTCTTCCCTTCATTTCCATTCCCCTTCACTAGTTAAATACCCAGCTAGCGCGGGGGTTTCTTCTTTTTATCTCTCACATTGGCGCTGCCTAACGTGCTTTGGATGGATTCGTACATTCGTAACTTTTTTTGGTTCTTTAATTCGTAATTTTCCGTGTCTCTCTCACAATGCCACTGCCTAACATGCTTCAAATGGATTTGTACTTTTCTAAATACATTGCGGTTATTTGTAACGATTCGAAAGATCGTATTTTACTTTCGCTTTTGACATGCGGCTATAGCCTCTGCCCCTGTACACCATTTTGAGAGGGAGTTCAGCACGGTGAGGGAGGGAGGAGCAGAGAGCAGAGCAGAGTGTTATTGTGCTTCTAATTGATACGTACATTCGTAACTCTTTTTTGGTTCGTTGATTTGTAATTTTCCGTGTCTCTCACAACGGCGATGCCTAACGTGCTTCGAATGGATTCGTACGTTCGTAACTTTTTTTTGGTTTGTTGATTCGTAATTTTCCGTGACGGATCACAACAAATTGACTTGCTGTTGCATTAGGCCGCATTAACACAACAACGAATTATGTCGAAGGCATTCGGGCATTCGCTATTTGCGATATAATTTATTTCGGATTCGGTTTTATTCGTAATTGCTTTGTTCGGAAATATGAATGCTTCCAAACGTCCGAAAGTTGCTAAATTCGTATGAATTTCGATTCGTGATGAAACGAATTGCACAAGCCTAGTGGGGCTACGGAAGGAGTGACTGTGGACAAGGAGCCGGTGGAATAGGCCACTTTGGCAGCTGCATTGGAAGGCAAACTACTCTGAGCCTGGGTGACAGAGGATGAGGAGGATGAGGACGGCTTTGTTATCCACTCCACCAACTCTTCTGCATGTTCTGGCTCAATAACACGGCCAACACCAGAAAAAAAGGACAAGCGTGCCCCACGGCCACCTACAGAGGATGCACCATGTCCACGACCAGCACTGTTAACTATAGACACAGAGCCTGCTTGCCCTCTTTTAGTGGCCTGTGAGCATCTGCCTCTCCTTGGTGGCCTTCCGGACATGATGTATATTTTGTTTTGCAACACCACACTACACTGTATTAGATACTGTGTACACCACCAGAAGTGTAGTAGCAACTGCACTACAGCTGCACTGTATTGTGTACACCACCAGAAGTGTAGTAGCAACTGCACTATGGCTGCACTGTATTGTGTACTGTGTACACCACCAGAAAAGTAGTAGCAACTGCACTATGGCTGCACTGTATTGTGTACTGTGTACACCACCAGAAAAGTAGTAGCAACTGTACTACGGCTGCACTGTATTGTGTACTGTGTACACCACCAGAAAAGTAGTAGCAACTGCACTACGGCTGCACTGTATTGTGTATAGGGATGAGCCGAACACCCCCGGGTTTGGTTCGCACCAGAACCCACGAACGGACCGAAAGTTCGCACAAACTTTAGAACCCTATTAAATACAATGGATGCGAACGTTCGAAATCTAAAGTGCTAATTATAACGACTAATATGCATGTTATTGTCCTAAAAAGGGTTTGGGAACCCGGGTTCTGCACCAGGGGACATGTATCAATGCAAAACAAAGTTTTAAAAACGGCCGTTTTTCGGGAGCAGTCATTTTAACCACTTCCATACTGGGCACTTAAACACCTTCCTGCCCAGACCAATTTTCAGCTTTCTGCGCTGTTGCACTTTGAATGACAATTGCGCGGTCATGGTACACTGTACCCAAACTAAATTTTTATCATTTTGTTCCCACAAATAGAGCTTTCTTTTGGTGGTATTTGATCACCTCTGCGATTTTTATTTTCTGCTAAAAAAAAAAAAAAAGACCGAAAATTTTGAAAAAAAAAAGTTTTTTTTTGGTTTCAGTTACAAAACTTTGTAAATAAGTTAGTTTTCTCCTTCACTGATGGGCACTGATGGGGCTGCACTGACGGGCACGGATAAGGCGGCACGGATGGGCACCAATGAGGTGGCACGGATGGGCAACGATCATCGGCACGGATGGGCAACGATCGTCGGCACGGATGGGCAACGATCGGCGGCACGGATGGGCAACGATCGGCGGCACGGGTGGGCACAGATAGGCGGCACGGGTGGGCACAGATAGGCGGCACGGGTGGGCACAGATAGGCACGGATAGGCGGCATGGATGGGCACTGATAGGTGGCATGGGTGGGCATGGGTGGGCACTGATAGGTGGCATGGGTGGGCACTGATAGGTGGCACTGTACTGTACTAATGGATGCCAATCAGTGCCAAACAATAATGCCTGCCAATCAGTGGTGCCCATTGTGGGCACTGATTGGCATCTATTGTGGCACTGATTGGCATCCATTATCCCTGGTGGTCTAGGGTGGCATACCTTATTGTGGGCTTCCCTGGTGGTCTAGTGGCATCCCTGGTGGTCTAGTGGCATCCCTGGTGGTCCAGTGGGCATCCTCGGGGGGGCTGTGCTGATAATCGATCAGCACGAACCCCCCTGTCAGAGGAGCAGCCGATCGGCTGTCCTCTACTCGCGTCTGACAGACGCGAGTGAGGAAAAGCCGATGACCGGCTTTTCCTGTTTACGCTGTGATCAGCCGTCGGAGACTCTTTACCTAGATCAGTGTTGCGGGGTGTCAGACTGACACCCCGCAGCAACGATCGCCGCGATGCGCGCCCCCGGGGGCGCGCAGCGGCTCAAAATCCTGAGGACGTCATATGACGTCCAGTCAGGATTCTGCAACCATTTTGCCGACGTCAATCCGCTATAGGGCGGGCGGCAAGTGGTTAATGATGCATAAAGTGAAAAAAAAAAGAGTCAAATATTCCTTTAAATATCGTACCTGGGGGGTGTCTAAAGTATGCCTGTGAAGTGGCACGTGTTTCCCATGTTTAGAACTGTCCCTGCACAAAATGACATTTCTAAAGGAAAAAAGGCCATTTAAAACTGCTTGCGGCTTTAATGTAACGTCTGGTCCCGGTAATATGGATGAAAATCTTTGAGAAAAAAATGGCATAGCTACCCCATCACCCCCCCCCCATACCCCAGCCCATTACCAGCCCCTTTGGGTCTTGTATGGATATTAAGGGGAACCCCGCACACAAAATAAAAAAGGCCCTATATACTCTGAACAGCCGTATACAGGCGGTGCATACAAGACAGGGACTGTAGGTTTGTTCTTAAGTAGAATCTGTTTGTAATTTGGAACAGGTACATTGTTTAAGTGTAGCACCAGCCAAAAAATATATTTTTAAGCTTTTTGGAAAACATAGGGAAGGGTTATCACCCCTGTAACATTTGTTTTGCTGTCTGTGCCCCTGTTCAGAACATTTCACCTCACTTTCCGTCCCAATGACAACTGTTTTTGAAAAGTGGGGTTTTTATTGAAACAAGGATTGGTGATAAAGCATCAGTAGAGAGGAGACACCTTTTTCCCATATTAACTCTTATGCCGCGTACACACGACCGTTTTTCTCTACGTGAAAAAAAACGTTGTTTTTATCGACGTTATTTTTCGTGTTTTCTCTCAAGCCTGCCTTGGCTACACACTATCGTGAAAAAAAATGATCTAGCAAAGCGCGGTGACGTCCAACACGTACGACGGCACTATAAAGGGGAAGTTTCATTATGTTCGCGCCACCCTTTTGGCTGCTTTTGCTGATTTCGTGTTACCGCGTGTTAGTAAAAGTTTGGGAAGAGACGATTCGCGCTTTTCAGTCTTCGTGCTTTAAAGATCGTTTTCGGGAGTTCAGTTTGTGCTTGTGGGTTCGTATCTGGCTTTCAGTGTGTGTAGTGAGTTCGTATCTGTTTTTGCAGTGCGTTCTTGTCTGCTCGTTACTGTTTTTCAGCTCGTTCTTCAGAGGCCTTGCTGTTCTTCAGTGCGTTCTTTTAGTTCGTTCTGATTAGACGACCATTTTGAAGCCATGTTGCGGATATGTTCTTGTCGCCGAGATCGTGCTGTGCTTGCTTCTGGGCTTGTTGCTATGTCCCAGATCCGGTTCATGAACAGGGTGAGTAGGAGTTCTTGGACCAAGAATTGGTTGCTCCAGCGGGACCAATTCTGTCACATGCCTCTGCTGCGGGAGATCCAGGAGAATAACCCTGATGACTTCAGGAATTTTCTTAGGATGTCTGACCCCATTTTTCAGCAGCTCTTGGCTTTGGTGTCCCCCTATATCACCAGGCAGGACACCGTTATGCGGGAAGCCATTACTGCTGAGCAGAGGCTCATCGCCACGTTGCGATACCTTGCAACTGGGAGAAGCTTGCAGGACCTCAAGTTCTCGACAGGCATCTCCCCCCAGGCTCTGGGCATCATTATCCCAGAAACCTGCTCTGCCATTATCCAGGTCCTTCAGGAGGACTATATTAAGGTAAGTTTTCTCCTTTATAAACATCACAATCTATGTTTTTTTATGCTTGCTAATGTATAGTATTTTTGGAACTGTCTCTAATTACCATGATTCGAATATGCTGTGAATGTCCCCTTTGTCCCCATGCATGTTGTAAGTTTTGAATGTTCCTTTTTTTGGGCCTACATGCATATTTTCCAAAACCAATCTCTCCAGCATTATATCCTGGGCCCAAACACACCTAGCCTAGTCACTCCCCAATGTTTTTTGGCCGCTCCATTGTAGTGCTTAGATTGCCTGAACCCCCCCCCCCCCCCAATTATTTGCTTTTGTCTAATCTAACAAAATAAATTACATAGTACTAGAGCTTTTAATTATGATGTCCCCAACTCATCTCAACACCCCCACCCTAAAAGAATTTCACAGGTCCATCAGAGTGGGTGATGTTTTTTGTGCTAATTTTTTGCTCTTATTAAAGTGGAGCTCCACCCTAAAGTTTATTTTCCGCTCATCGTAACCCTCCCCCCTCCGGTGTCAAAATTGACACCTTTCAGGGGGGAGGGGGTGAAGATACCTGTTTAAGACAGGTATTTTCACCCACATCCAGGAGTCATCTCTGCGGCAAATCTGCCAGAGACAAGTCACTTCCCGCAGAATACCCATAGTGTTCTTGTAGACACTTGGCTCCCAGAACACAGGAGGACCAGTCAGAACTGCGCAGCGCTTCTCGTGCATGTGCGCTAGGGAACCGGGCAGTGAAGCCGCAAGGCTTCTCTTCCTGGTTCCCTCACCGAGGATGGCGGAGGGGGCAGCAGAGTGACGAGCGATTGTTCGTCCTCTGCTGCGGACGTTGTTGGACTCCAAGACAGGTAAGTGTCCAATTCTAAAAACTCTGCAGCTGCTGTAGCTGGAGCTGCTGGGTAATTTGGTATTATTTTGGCTGCGGAGCTCTGCTCTAAAATCCTCCTTCCAAATTAATGCTATACTGATGTTTTGCCCAGAGTGTTTTGTGCTAACATGCTTGCAATGTTTAGTTAGCAAAGTATATTCATTTTTATTTTGTGTTTGACTCCACAGTTCCCATCGACGCCACAGGAATGGCAGAATGTGGCATCTGAGTTTTCTCAGCGGTGGAACTTTCCCAACTGTGGAGGAGCCATTGATGGCAAGCACGTCCGCATCGTGCCACCACCCCAATCGGGATCCTTTTTTTATAATTATAAAGGGTTCCACAGTATTGTGCTGATGGCGGTGGTGTCTGCCAACAATGAATTTCTCTATCTTGATGTTGGGAAAAATGGGCGGATGTCTGACGGTGGTGTTTTTGCCCAGACCGAGTTTGCCGACCGGCTTCTTTCAGAGGACCTGGCATTGCCACCTGCTGAAGAAAATGAACATGGCCTCCCCTTTGTTTTCCTGGCAGATGAGGCGTTTGCGTTTGGACCCCATTTGATGAGGCCTTTTCCACAAAGGACCCTCACCCCTGAGAGGAGGGTCTTTAATTATAGGCTGGCCAGAGCGAGAAGGGTGGTCGAAAATGCCTTTGGCATCATGGCCAGTCGTCTCCGCATTTTTCAGACTGCTCTCAACATGGCGGAGTACAAATGGAACCATTTA
This sequence comes from Rana muscosa, assembly GCA_029206835.1. Lineage (NCBI taxonomy): Eukaryota > Metazoa > Chordata > Amphibia > Anura > Ranidae > Rana > Rana muscosa. The sequence goes on along the minus strand of CM055122.1, from coordinate 374,928,545 downwards.
ATCATGTGCTGTTGCATACTCCACAATTTAAAAAAAAAAAATTCAAACAATTATCTCTCTTCAGTTGCCCTTCAGGGCACACAGTTCTTGGATGGACCATTGCCAGCCCAGGTAGCTGGCCCTACAGGCTTGGCCCCCCAAAGCGGCCGTGATGTGCGGCAACGCTATGTGGAATATTTTATGGGTAGGGGGGCCATTGCCATGCCTGATCATTTTTAAAATTATTTTTGGAATAATAAAAAAAAATATAATGAAAACATCTTGTTTGCTTTTATTTTGTTGGATTTGTTATTTCTCCTAGGTCAGTGATGGTGAACCTTGGCACTCCAGATGTTTTGCAACTACATTTCCCATGATGCTCAACTCCACTGCAGAGTGCCTTAGCAACATGGGAAATGTAGTTCCAAACCATCTGGGGTGCCAAGGTTCACCATCACTGTCCTAGGTTATACTAGTGCAGTTGTAGTGCCATGTGTTTTTGTAACAAGTAAATTACCATCATTTAGAGTGTAAACACACACATTTTTTATGGGGGGGGGGGGGTGAACCATTGATATAAGAAGCCACACATTGCTTATTTTAAAATATTTTTTATAGGAGCATAAAATTTGTCTTATTTTTTATAAAAATGTAAAATATTTTTTTTTTTTTTTTTTAAAGAACATTTTGGGGATAAAACTCATACCAAAAATGTACAACATGTACAATATTAATTTTCAAAATTAAAAGATTCCCCAAAAATAGTGCAAATCTACAATTACAAAAAAAAGAAGAAAACAGAATTTGAAAACATATCAAATTTTTAAACCCTCCCAAGAACATGTTCTATTTTTAGTATTCTTTGCTCCATCTGCTTAGTGTTTTGCCTCATCTGGAACAAGTTCTCTTTCATTGTTTCCAGCTCACGAGAGCAGACCCTCAGTTCTTTCAGCAACATCTGGGCAGTGTGTCGGGTGAAGGTTGCTGGGGCCGCAGGCATTAAAGTACCTTAAATTAGAAAAATACAAACGTCTTACTAAATATACAGGCCTACATCTATTACCTGAGGCTGTGGTGTATGACACTGACCTGTTGAGTTGTAATTTCCCTCTTCAGCCACATCCTGCGGTTGTGGGTCTTGGGTTGGTGGTGCGGGGTTTGCAGCCTCCTGTCTCTTAGCTCTTTGAAGCCCTAGGAGATAGAACCCAAAGGTAGACTTGTGTAACTAAATATATTTAGGCCTGAAAGAGGAATATTAATAATTCTTTGGAAGTGTGTTACAATTGTATTTATTGAAATTATTTCCCAAGCTGGTAGATTAATCTATTTTGGTCATGTTTCACACATGGAAACACACCAAGTATCCACTGGATCACCTGTGTGTGACACCATCAAAAGGTTGTTCTTGTGGCCCACACTTGTGCTAATGAGTCCAGATGTGTAAGCAGCTGCTGAGCATACTCTCGTAACTGTACACTGAATCCAGTTACAATAGTTAAATATAGTTACCAACACCTACACAACCATGTTTATAATTAATTATCACATAAACAGTTCAAGATGTCCTGTTTCATGTTCTTCGTCCCAAGAATCATCAGTCGTAGAAATCCTCGTTCAAACGTTCACTAAATGACGATCTTTTGGTCCGAATCAGTGTTAACTACATTTGATCATTCCTAATAATAGGCATGTTCAAATTTAGTTAGCACTGTATTGAGCGTGGAAACAAAAAGTGTAGCGTTAATCAAAAAAATGAACAAGAATGCATGACGCACTCAAATGAGTATATAAAAATGGTGCAATATGAAAAAAGACACTCAAATATTAAGTAAAAACAGTAAGAAGTCCTCATATATACAAAATGTCTATATGTGAAATACAAGTGAAAACTTGTGCAACTGAGTGTCCTAAAGTAATTCAAAAATGAAGGCAATGGTGAAATTCAAAAGTGGGTGAAGACTTTGAAGGGAAAGGTGACGGTGAGAAGATGAAGAGAACCACCACCAATAGGTAAGGAGCTTACCAGATAGTTTGAACCCAGAGGAACATATATGTTCAGTGGGTCAAACGGGTTTGGTGTGGTGGAACCACGATGGAACCAGGACAATCTGTATGCTGCAAATTGCTGTGCTGGAAATGGCCAAACATCAACATAGAGAGAGAAACCGCAGAAGAAAGATGACCTCTTAGCAGATAACCTCATATGCAGTAGTAGTCCGGGAAAATCCCAATCAATATGAGCAGGTAAGTATCATGTAATAGAGAAAAAAAACAGCCACATAGCGTAACTCTGTATATAAATCAAAATTTAATGTAGTGGAAACACTTACATTTAAGTTGATATAAAAGCGCTTTGCAAAGAATGTGGCAACAATGGAGTCCTCCCGACGCATTTCGTCTCCTAGGACATCATCTGGGGTGTCCCTCCACTGTTGCCCCCCTTGTATATATAGGAAAAGTGACCCCAATCAAGAGAGTTCATCCCCGGCCGCATTGTCAGTGGAAATGGCATTACTTCCTGGTTTTCCTAAGATAGCCGCCGGGCTTGTGTTTCAAGCCTCCATCTGGGTGCCTCTGACAAGGCCAAGCCTCGTTTTGGTCTCTGATATCATGTGACTCCCTGACTGAATGCCAGGAAGCTCTCACTGTGTGGATGATGTATCCAAGCCTCGTCCTGGCTGCAGAGACATGTGACATGATGAGTTCCAAGCCTCGCTCCGGGAAAGCCTGATACAGTGTAATAATCAGAAAGACAGAGAACTTAAAGGGGAAGTACCTTAATTGGATCAAATATGACATATATATCGCCACTCTTAAAATGGTCAACATAAATGATAAAAATTTTTAAAAAATTGTATAATAAAGAAAAAAACCTTATATAATAGGAAAAAGGTTATGTAAAAACATTAGCCAATCCTGTTAAAGGTGCTATTAGATATTAAGTAAAAACCGTATATAAAATATATGCATAAATATATAAAAAATTACACTGTCAGCAAAATACTATAATCGCATCCCTAGGTGAAAATCTCACGGTTGCTGGTATAATCACATGAGAATGCCCGTGAAATGAACTCTCCTGTATGGGTCATAAACATTATGATAGACCTATCTGGCATAGACAGTGACTCAGTTATAGAGCATATTACATGTATAAAAATCTCTTATACATAAAATGTATGATATAAAATTACATATAAAAATACATATAAAAAGAGGGAATAAAGAATGAAATAAAAAAATAAAAAAATAAAAGAATGGGAAAAAGTTAGAGTACCCCATTTAGCAATGCCCGATGTTCATTAAGATTTATTGATAAATGAATTGATATCCCACTCAACGTTTAGACCTGATGGTGTGTGGGACTGTAGTTCGTATATCCAAAAAATCTCTAATTGGGAGACCCCCCTAGTCAGAGCTCCGCCCCTCCAGGGTGGAACGAACTGGTCAATAACCAGAAACTGGGTGCCTTTTGGGTTACGATCATGGTGTAATTTGTAGTGTCTGGGCACGGCATGGACGAGGCTTGGATACATCATCCACACAGTGAGAGCTTCCTGGCATTCAGTCAGGGAGTTGCGTGATATCAGAGACCAAAACGAGGCTTGGCCTTGTCAGAGGCACCCAGATGGAGGCTTGGAACACAAGCCCGGCCCTATCTTAGGAAAACCAGGAAATAATGCCATTTCCACTGACAATGCGGCCAGGGATGAACTCTCTTGATTGCTTCCACAGTGAGAGCTTCCTGGCATTCAGTCAGGGAGTTGCGTGATATCAGAGACCAAAACGAGGCTTGGCCTTGTCAGAGGCACCCAGATGGAGGCTTGGAACACAAGCCCGGCGGCTATCTTAGGAAAACCAGGAAGTAATGCCATTTCCACTGACAATGCGGCGGGGATGAACTCTCTTGATTGGGGTCACTTTTCCTATATATACAAGGGGGGCAACAGTGGAGGGACACCCCAGATGATGTCCTAGGAGACGAAACGCGTCGGGAGGACTCCATTGTTGCCACATTCTTTGCAAAGCGCTTTTATATCAACTTAAATGTAAGTGTTTCCACTACATTAAATTTTGATTTATATACAGAGTTACGCTATGTGGCTGTTTCTTTTCTCTATTACATGATACTTACCTGCTCATATTGATTGGGATTTTCCCGGACTACTACTGCATATGAGGTTATCTGCTAAGAGGTCATCTTTCTTCTGCGGTTTCTCTCTCTATGTTGATGTTTGGCCATTTCCAGCACAGCAATTTGCAGCATACAGATTGTCCTGGTTCCATCGTGGTTCCACCACACCAAGCCCGTTTGACCCACTGAACATATGTTCCTCTGGGTTCAAACTATCTGGTAAGCTCCTTACCTATTGGTGGTGGTTCTCTTCATCTTCTCACCGTCACCTTTCCCTTCAAAGTCTTCACCCACTTTTGAATTTCACCATTGCCTTCATTTTTGAATTACTTTAGGACACTCAGTTGCACAAGTTTTCACTTGTATTTCACATATAGACATTTTGTATATATGAGGACTTCTTACTGTTTTTACTTAATATTTGAGTGTCTTTTTTTATATTGCACCGTTTTTATATACTCATTTGAGTGCGTCATGCATTCTTGTTCATTTTTTTGATTAGCGCTACACTTTTTGTTTCCACGCTTTTTACTATTTGTCTACTTGTTGTGTTAGCAGCTTATCCAGAGGGCAGCGCGGAATTATTTTGTATGCTAGTTAGCACTGTATTCCCCCAAAACATCGTTTTGGTGGTATTGAACGAGGATTTCGACATTTGATTTGTGTGCCCAAGAACATGAAACAGGACATCTTTTACAGTAAAAGATGTCCTGTTTCATGTTCTTGGGCACACGAATCAAACGTCGAAATCCTCGTTCAATACCACCAAAACGATGTTTTGGGGGAATACAGTGTTAACTAAATTTGAACATGCCTATTATTAGGAATGATCAAATGTAGTTAACACTGAATCAGACCAAAAGATCGTCATTTAGTGAACGTTTGAACAAGGATTTCTACGATCGATTCGTGTGCCCAAGAACATGAAACAGGACATCTTTTACTGTTCAAGATGTCCTGTTTCATGTTCTTGGGCACACGAATCAAACGTCGAAATCCTCGTTCAATACCACCAAAACGATGTTTTGGGGGAATACAGTGCTAACTAAATTTGAACATGCCTATTATTAGGAATGATCAAATGTAGTTAACACTGAATCGGACCAAAAGATCGTCATTTAGTGAACGTTTGAACGAGGATTTCTACGATCGATTCGTGTGCCCAAGAACATGAAACAGGACATCTTGAACTGTACTACATACATTAAAGAAAAAGCACATGCAGCACCACGCTATTAATAAAAATCACAGTAAATGTAAATATACTTACTTTTTCGGATCACTTTTTTAATTTTTTTATATTGCTCCGGCTCACGCAATTTAATGTCCGACCATCGTTTGCGGATTTGCTCCTTCGACCTGCGAACCCCAAATTTCCGGAACAGCGTTTTGACCACTTTATCCATAATCTGGCCCTTCACCTGATTTGGCTTTTTGTAGGGCCCATGTTTGGCGTCATAATCCTCCCTCAGCAATATGGTGACCATATCCACCATCTCCTCAAACGACATGTTAGTGGCTTTATATCTTCTGTGTCTGGGCCTGCCTCCTTCCACACTTTCCACTTCATCTGGGTGATTTTCTGCCATGTTGTCGTTCTCCGTCATTAAGGACGAGCGAGAAGGGGCGGGGAAAGTAGTCTAATGAACGTCAGGGGTGGGAAAGCGTGCGGAGCGTCACGCATGCGCACTGTATATAACGTAGAAAAACATTGTTGAAAGCGACGTTCAGTGAGTGGAAGAAGGTCGGAAGCAACGAATGTGTAGATCGCGGGTACGTAACATTTTTCATACTTGATATGTCGAGGGTTGAGCGGCCCCGAACAGAAAATTTAGTGACCGTACAGGCCTATTTTTTGGGCTGTGTCCCTAAGCAGAAACCTAAACATTCACTGTATGTTCGGGGCCGGTGTTGGGCAATATGCATGTAACTTCGCGCTTGCTTCCCGTGCTGTTAGTCCTGGCCCTGCACAAAGTGTCATTTTCGACTTTGGAAAAATCATTTAAAAGTCAATCGCGGCTAGAATGAATTCTCGGCTCCCGGCAAATGGCAATACATTGAAAACTCAGTTTTATCGCAAAAAAAAACGTGGGGGTCCCCCCAAATTCTATTTGCAGGCCCTTCAGGTCTGGCAGGGATTTTAAGAGGAACTCCACCCCAAATTCTTGAAAAAAATGGCGTGGAGTCCCCCCCAAAATCCATACCAGACCCTTATCCGAGCACGCAACCTGGCCGGCCACAGGGGAAGAGGGGGGGACGAGAGAGCGGCCCCCCCTCCCTCCTGAACCATACCAGGCCACATGCCCTCAACATGGGGAGGATGTCCCCATGTTGATGGGGACAAGGGCCTCATCCCCACAACCCTTGCCCGGTGGTTGTGGGGGTCTGCGGGCGGGGGGCTTATCGGAATCTGGAAGACCCCTTTAACAAAGGGGACCCCCAGATCCCGCCCCCCCCTATGTGAATTGGTAAGGGGTACATTGTACCTCTACCATTTCACGAAGAAAGTGTACAAAATGTAAAAAATTACAATAGACGGTTTTTGACCATTCCTTTATTTTTTGTTTTGGCTTTCTTCCATCTTCTTCTTCCATCTTCTTCCTTCTTCTTTTCTCGATTTGTGTTTCTTCCTCCATCTTCCTCTTCCTCTTCCTCTTCATCTTCCTTCTTCCTTCGGTGTTCTCGTCCGCATCTTGCTCTGGCATCTTGCTCCGGCTTCTTCTTTCTCCGGCCGCTCAGTTTGAATTGGAGGTTCCCGCTGTGTGACGCTTCAGTTCATCAGTTCTCCTCTTGGTCCGGGGACCCCGCCCCCCTCTGACGCACATGGATTTCACGGGTACTTTCCCCGTGCTGTCAGGGGGGGCAGGGCCGCCTGCTCGCAGCGGACCTAGAGGAGAACTGCATAACTTAAGCGTCACACAGCGGCAAAATCAAATTCAAACGGAGCGGCGGGAGAAGAAAGAAGAAGCCGGAGCAAGATGCGGACGAGAAGCCCGAAGCAAGAAGGAAGAAGGAAGATGAAGATGGAGATGAAGAGGAAGAGGAAGATGGAGGAAGAAACTCGAATGCAGAAAAGAAGAAGGAAGAAGATGGAAGAAAAACAAAAACAATAATAAAGGAATTGTCAAAAAACGTCTATTGTCATTTTTTGTATTTTGTCAAGTTTTGGGGTGAAATGGTAGGGGTACAATGTACCCCATTACCATTTCACATGGGGGGGCGGGATCTGGGGGTCCCCTTTGTTAAAGGGGTCTTCTAGATCCCGATAAGCCCCCCACCCGCAGACCCCCACAACCACCGGGCAAGGGTTGTGGGGATGAGGCCCTTGTCCCCATCAACATGGGGACATCCTCCTCATGTTGAGGGCATGTGGCCTGGTACGGTTCAGGAGGGAGGGGGCGCTCTCTCGTCCCCCCCTCTTCCCCTGTGGCCGGCCAGGTTGCGTGCTCGGATAAGGGTCTGGTATGGATTTTTGGGGGGACTCCACGCCATATTTTTCCAGAATTTGGGGTGGAGTTCCCCTTAAAATCCTTGCCAGACCTGAAGGGCCTGGTATGGATATTTGGGGGGACCACACACATTTTGAAAAACATGGGCGGCGGGTTTACCTTAATATCCATTCCAGACATGAAGGGCCTGGTAAGAGAATTTGGGGGAACCACAATACTTTCTCAATGTTTGTATCAATGACTTTTCTATGTATTGCATTTGACGGGAGACAACAATTCATTATACCCAGGAGTGAATTTTGAGTTAATTTTGGAAAAGCACAAATGACACTTTGTGCAGGGACAGTTCTAGGTACTCCTTTACTTTTTTGGAGTCCTTTTAGTCCGCAGATTTTCGGGGCAACATTGACGTCAATGGGGTTTGGGTTCGGGGTCAAGTTCGGGTCAAGTAACGTCACGAACTGTAGCTTTTTACCAAGTTTCCAAAAAAGAGTTCAACACAAACATCCAGGTGTCCACTCAATTCTATGATGACTGATCAATTGCTACGTTAGTGGCCTATATATGGTGAGAAAGATTTGGAGTAGTCTTGACTGACATTCGATTTTTGGTGTGTTTTTTGACTTGCAGCAAAAATGCAGATATTTAAGGACCCCGACTTCATGTTGGAATTCCTGCAAAGATGGAAGAATCTTCCTGTTTTATGGGAGACCAAAAACAAAAAAAGTAAAAATAAAGAAGCCAGGAAGAGAGCACTGGAGACCTTGCTGGAATTTGTGCAAACTCAGATCCCCACAGCAACACTACAGGATGTGAAGACGAAAATTGGGACCATTAGGGGGACATACCGGACTCAACGAAACAAAGTCCGAACATCTATGCGGTCAGGAGCAGCTGCAGAGGACAGATATATTCCAAATCTCTGGTACTACCAGCATCTCAGTTTCCTCGATGACCACCTGGAATCCAGGGAATCCCTTTCCACCCTTTCACCCAGAACGAGCTCCAGCCTTCCCTGCAGCCAACCCTCCAGCCTTCCTTGCAGCCAACCCTCCAGCCTTCCCTCCAGCATTCCCTGCAGCCAACCCTCCAGTCAAGTTGAGGTCTCTTTGGAGGAACAAGCTCAACTCCTGGAGGAGCCGGATTTGAATATTTGGAGCCAGGTATAATATTTTGCAAAAGATTTCTAGTAATAAAAGTCTAATGTTGTCAAAGTTGCAAAAATTGTGTGAAAAATGTTACCAGTTAAACCAAAGTGTCTGACATATAAATAGACAGCAGTGGCCAAAAATCAGGGGGACAAGAATGAAAAATGCTGGTGTCAGAATGATTAACTTTAATATTTATTAGCATTCAATTAGCAAATGTCATGAGGTGACAAATGTGTGTGAAAGATGAAGGCTAAAATAACTATATGTAACTTTTTTTAACAGGATGAGGAGGCAGGCGTCAGTGTGACACACAAGGAGGCAGGTGCCAGTGGAACCCAGGAGGAGGCAGGCCCCAGTGTGACCCACGAGGAGGCAGGTGCCAGTGGAAGCCAGGAGGAGGCAGGCCCCAGTGGGACACAGGAGGAGGCAGGCCCCAGTGGGACACAGCGCAACACCAGGCCCCAGATACCTCCGCTGCGGATTCCACCGAAAAGGGCAAGGAGGCTACTTCAAATGGAGGAGGAGACCCAGGCCCTAATTAGGGAGGCTACTGCTGCCCTCAGAGAGCCCCCCACCGCTGCAGAGGGATTTGCTGCCCTTATTGGGGACAAACTGCCCTAAATGGAAATGGCCCAGCGTCTGAAAAGCGAGACCCTGATATTGAAGGTTGTAAATATGGGCATGTTGGGGAAACTGAATGATTTTATGGACGTTGTGGACGTTTCTTATGTCCTTGCTCCAGTTCCTGCCCCACTCCCTGCTCCTGGCCCACTCCCTGCTCCTGCCCCACTCCATGCTCCTGTCCCAGTCCCTGCTCCTGTCCCAGTCCCTGCTCCTGCTCCAGTCCCTCCTCCACAGACACAGCCTCCAAGGAAGGCTGCAGGGAAGCCTGCAGGGAAGGCAAAAACGAAAAGCAGAAAATGAGCCCAGGATATGTCCCTCAGATGGTCCCAATTTTCGTCTTCTCATCCTTTGGTGTTTGCTGTGGTGATCTGGGTCTGCACTAATTTCAGCAGGGTCTCCAGTGCTGTCTTCCTGGCTTCTTTAGATTTACTTTACATCTGGTTTTGTTTTGGCTTACCCTTTAATTTGTTTTTAGGCCAGAATAAATGGAATTTTTGTTTGATGTTACAAAATGAACATGTGTTTTTATTCTAAATAGACAGTTTGGTAGTGAGTAGGCAGGGACAGTGGATAAAAAATTTGTAAATTAACAAGGGACACTAACCTCCTTGAGGGTAAATTAGAATAAATAATAATGTTGTTGTGGTAACTTGACACACTCAAAAATATCAAATAATATGGAAAAACAAATGTAAGGAGTGGTTATTCCTGCGCTACCAATCTGGAGGAATGTGGAGGTTAATGAAACTGTCGCAGGTACCTAGCGGGTTAATCCTAACCTGATAAAGTGAGAAATATAAAAAAAGGGGGGGGGTGGTGCTGCGCTGTTTCTAATGTTACATATATTGGTACAATAGTAGTGCACAATGGCTAACTTATACCAATACACAAGTTTTATAAGATAAATAAATTGAAATGATGAATTACAGTAATGTATAAATACTAGAACCATAAAACCAATAATTAAAATATGAATATATATATAATCCATAAGGTAAAATAAATAAATATAAATAAACCTGTGAATAAATACCAAAGTAAACGTTGCTGTGCAAATATGCTATGACAGTGCATAAACGAAAAAGGCCTGCAAATTGCAGTGTAGTAATAAGTGCACAGATGTGACTGCTAATGGGCAGAGTGCAGTAAAGTGCTACAGTGAAAAGTAAAAGTGAAAAAAATAATATATAGGTGAAAAAATGTCCAATAAGCAATGGAACACAAATGGGATATTGAACTCCAAAAGTTCATAAGAAGAGAAAGTGGTACCCGTGCTGATTGTTTTTAACAATTTCTTCTAGGTGACAATCCTGCAACTTCACATATATAAGTGGTGCTGTGGTGAAGGGATGTGTGAATCTTGACTTCTGGTGTCACACACTAGGGTAATAGGTGGTCTCTTTCCTTGCGGTAATGAGGTAACCGCTTTTTTTTAATAGGGGTCAGTGAATCCTCTGTCGCGATCCTGGCGTCCAATGGGGAAGCCTTTGTATCAAACCGCTGTTGTTCCTCACATGTGGAATAAACCTATGTTGGATCCTAGGGGTTGCTCACATCTCCCAATAATGGCAGGGTTAGAAAGAAAAAATGGGGTCTCGATCATGAAGTACGTTTTTAAAAACCAAATGGTATGTATTTAATGATGCATAAGGTTGTACATATATTGCTTACATAAACTCACATAAAAAACAATTGTGAAGAAGGAAACCGTTTTTAAAAATAAACCAGCTGAACTCACCATATATAAACGCTATATCGATGATATTTTTATCCTTTGGAATGGAGAGCCTAATCAACTTATATTATTTTTAGAAACCTTGAATGTAAATGACAGAAACATCAAGCTTACATGGGAGATCAGCGAAACAAGTGTCACATTTTTAGATCTTGATATCATACAGGACACTTTAGGTTTTAAAACACAGACACATTTTAAAAATGTTGACCGGAACAGCTATTTACCGATAGAAAGCTGTCATCATAGAAATTGGCTCTTCAATGTTCCCAAGGGTCAACTTGTACGTCTAAGGAGAAATTGCACTAACCTAGACATGTTCAAAGAACAAGCTGAAGCTATGGGTCAAAGATTTGTCGAGAAAGGATATAGCAATACCTTTATAGAAGAGAAGATAGTCGAAGTGACAGAGATGAACCGGGATGAACTGATCAGAGATAAAAATAAACAACTATCCACAAAACCATTGACATCCATTATTCTTGATTATAACGTACAATACAAGAAAATCGAAAGAATTATCAAAAGGCATTGGCATCTATTATTGGCAGACAAACAGTTACAAGATTCACTACCAAGAAACCCCAGATTTATTTATAAAAGGGCACCAACCATACGGGATAGAATAGTGAAGAACGTACCAGATCCACCTAACAAACCATTCTCCTTCTTCACAATGAAAGGCTTCTACCCTTGCAAACGATGTTTTGCATGTAAGAAAACAAAGAGACCTAATGAGAAGAAAATTAACTTCACATCCACCAGCACAGGAGATACCCATGAAGTTAAAGATTTTATATGCTGCAACACGGAAGGGGCGGTGTACGCCCTAGAGTGTAGTTGCGGCCTGCAGTATATAGGGCGCACAAAAAGACTTCTCAGGATCCGCATTAAAGAGCACGTCCAAAATATAATGAAAGGTTTCGACAAACACAATGTATCAAAACATTTTTTGTTACATCACAACAAAGACCCCTCACAGCTCAAATTTTGGGGCATTGAGCCATATATTAGACACTGGCGGGGGGGGGCCATAAGGTGAGGACGCTCAGTCAATTAGAATCCAAATGGATATTCACCCTAGATACCTTTGTGCCAAGAGGACTCAATGTCGAGTTCGACCTCAATTGTTTTCTCAGTGATTTTTAGTGCATTCTTCCCCTCATATACTCATTTATCTAGTAGGGTATATGTCGCTCCCTTTATTATTCCCATCACACATACCGGGATACTTAGTTCCTCTGGCACTTCCATTTTATTTTATTATTTTATATATTTTTATATATATGGTATATATATATATATATATATATATATATATTTCTATTACTTATTAACTTACCCTGTAGACCTCTATCTTCACCATTATATTTATCTCTCTATTTAATCTGGTAGGAATAAACACATCCTGCATAGCCTATATTGCATACGTCTGCCTGATGTCCACCAGACCTAAGTTTTGGTAAATTTTGGGGAACTGGTTTAATCATTTACCCCATATCTACTCGGGAGATTTATTCATTTAAATTGCCGATAAACATAATTTTTTATATTGTGTATTTTAATGGATCATTTTTTTTTAAATATATGGTATTTAATTCTATTTTATATATAAAACTTTTTTACCGATCGTTTTTATTCTTATTTTTAATCATTTTTATTGTGGTTTTGCACAACTGGAATGAGATGCCCCCTCAATTCTGAAATAGCTCTGCAATATGCATGTAGTCACGTCCTTGCTATGTTATGTGTAGATACCTGATATCACACTATACCATTACAAGGACTTCAAAAACATGGCCGCCAACCTTATCATTAAAAAACCGCAAGGAAAATGGCGGCGCAAGTGTTGCCGTCGTTACTAACTTGTCATTGTTTTTTAACCACCATAAAGATGGCCGCCGCCATAACTAAGACAGGATCTCAAAGAAAATGGCCGCCAATGGAGATTAATATAGGGCTCCGAGAAAATGGCCGCCGCATTAAGTTCAATACAAACAGTATTTAAAGACCATCATATTGCCTTCCCATCAATCCCTGATGAAGTCACGTGACCGTGACGCCACGCGTAGGGACGGAGAGGCAATCAGACAGACGGAGGCACACGAGCTCGCCGCTCGTCCAGGAGATAAGTTCTTCACAATTGTTTTTTATGTGAGTTTATGTAAGCAATATATGTACAACCTTATGCATCATTAAATACATACCATTTGGTTTTTAAAAACGTACTTCACGATCGAGACCCCATTTTTTCTTTCTAACCCTGCCATTATTGGGAGATGTGAGCAACCCCTAGGATCCAACATAGGTTTATTCCACATGTGAGGAACAACAGCGGTTTGATACAAAGGCTTCCCCATTGGACGCCAGGATCGCGACAGAGGATTCACTGACCCCTATTAAACAAAAGCGATTACCTCATTACCGCAAGGTAAGAGGCCACCTATTACCCTAGTGTGTGACACCAGAAGTCAAGATTCACACATCCCTTCACCACAGCACCACTTATATATGTGAAGTTGCAGGATTGTCACCTAGAAGAAATTGTTAAAAGCAATCAGCACGGGCACCACTTGCCAATTTCATTGTTCTCTTCTTATGAACTTTTGGAGTTCAATATCCCATTTGTGTTCCATTGCTTATTGGACATTTTTTCACCTATATATTATTTTTTTCACTTTTACTTTTCACTGTAGCACTTTACTGCACTCTGCCCATTAGCAGTCACATCTGTGCACTTATTACTACACTGCAATTTGCAGGCCTTTTTCGTTTATGCACTGTCATAGCATATTTGCACAGCAACGTTTACTTTGGTATTTATTCACAGGTTTATTTATATTTATTTATTTTACCTTACGGATTATATATATATTCATATTTTAATTATTGGTTTTATGGTTCTAGTATTTATACATTACTGTAATTCATCATTTCAATTTATTTATCTTATAAAACCTGTGTATTGGTATAAGTTAGCCATTGTGCACTACTATTGTACCAATATATGTAACATTAGAAACAGTGCAATATGGAAAAACAGTCTAAAATATTATAAAAAAAACTCCTAAAAAATACATCTTCAAAACAAGATGGAAAATCTAAAATATTGGGTATTTAGGGAGATCTGGCTTACAATAAATATAGATTAATCATGAGAAAACAATAAATACTAAAGACCAAACTTTTTCCTAACTCTGTGAGAATATCAGCAGCAAGAGAATTGGATTATTGCAGCATTAGAACGAAGAAAAGAATGCGCTGCATTAAACAATGCAATAATTTCCTGCATGACGAATGTGCCATCTCCATTCTGAACGGTAGTTTTACTAGAACGAGCGCTCCCTTCTCATCACTTGCTTCTGATCATGCACGCTTTTTTCACGTCGTTAAAGCCTACACACGACCATTTTTCATGACGAGAAAAACGACGACGTGCAAAACGGCGAGAAAAATTAGAGCATGTTCTAATTTTTCTCGTCGTTTTTAATGCAGTTTTTCTCGTCGAGAAAAACGACCTAAAGCCCACAGACAATCGTTTTTCTCGTCGAAAGGAAAAAATGCAGTTTTCACGTCGAGAAAAACGGTCGTGTGTACGCGGCATTACAGGAGAGAATTTCCCTTCCTAGGGGTAGATTTCCTCTCACTTCCTGTTGTCTCCTTCCGTTTGCAAGTAGGAGTCGTTTGTAAGTTGGATGTTTGAACGTAGGGGCCTGCCGTATATACTCTGCTGAAATTTGCCCATTACATGTTGGTGTTGCCAGAACACTGTGAGCCCTCACAGTTACTCTTGGTGAGCGCTGGAACGCCCTGCTGTGAACTATTATATCAGGAATTATATTTACATGCCATTGTTGAACAGTGGTAGGAAAAATTGGGCCTTTGGTGGTGGTGCTGGTGCCACAACACTGTAAGCGCTCACAGTTACGCTTGGTGGGCGCATAAATGGGCCCTGCTGTGAATTATTAGATCAAGAATTGTAATTGCATGCCCCTGTTGAACCGGGCTGAAAAATTGGGCCTTTTGGTGGTGGTGGTAGTGGTGTTGCCACAACACTTTAAGCCCTCACAGTTAGTTCTGGTGAGCGCAGGAATGGGCCCTGCTGTGAATTATTAGATCAATAATTGTAATTACATGCCCCTGCAGATGCATGTTAGTGTAACACAAAAGAAAAAAACCACGAGCAATAAGGGGTAGCTTCAGGTGTATATTTTTCAGGAATCACACTACGCCTGCTTTAAGTGCTGCAAATGCCTGTTAGTGTAACACAAAAGAAAAAAAACTACGAGCAATAAGGGCTAGCTTCAGGTGTATATTTTGCAGGAATCACACTACGCCTGCTTTAAGTGCTGCAGATGCCTGTTAGGGCTCTTTCACACGGAGGGTCCGTTCAGGTCTGCCTGTCAGTTTTTTAGGCGGACCTGAACGGATGCTACATGTCCTCCTATGGAGCCATGGATGTCAGCGGTGACATGTCCGCTGACATCCGACCCGCTCCGCAAAAGTGTGACGGAGGAAAACCCTATTTTTCCTTCCGTCTGCGGATCGGATGACAACGGACTCTACGGTCCGTCATCATCCGATCCCCCCATGGGGGAGAGCAGCGCTCTGACAGGGCGGTCCCTGCACAGTGTGCGGGAACTGCCCAGTCATCCGCCGGCTCAGCGGGGATCAACGGAGCGATCCCCGCTGAGCAAGCGGAGCTTCATGGGGCGGATCATTACTGATCCGTTCTGTGTGAAAGAGCCCTTAGTGTAACACAAAAGAAAAAAAACTACGAGCAATAAGGGCTAGCTTCAGGTGTATATTTTGCAGGAATCACACTACGCCTGCTTTAAGTGCTGCAGATGCCTGCCTGTGTTACACAACAGGAAATCACAGCAATAAGGGCTAGCTTCAGGTGTATACTGTGCAGGAGGCTTAGCAAAAATATCACTGACACTGTCCCTACCTATCCTTCTCTCTCCCTGAACACAATATCACTGACACTGTCTTTCCCTGCACGCCAACACACTACACAAGGCCGCCGCGCTGGCGGCCTTTTATAGTGTGGGGCGTGTACAAAACCCCCCTGAGCTATAATTGGCCACAGGCATCCTGCCTGTGGCCAATTATGGCTCTCCTCGCTGCCGGCGCTGTGATTGGCCAAGCATGCAGGGTCACAGTGCATGCTTGGCCAATCACAGTGGCGGGATTTTGGGCTGTTCGTGTCACTCGAATTTGGCGTGAACGACCCAAAACGTTCGATCTTCATCGAACGATCGAACACACGATGTTCGAGTCGAACGTATGTTCGACTCGAACGCGAAGCTCATCCCTAATTGTGTACACCACAAGTGTAGTAGCAACTGCACTACGGCTACACTGTATTGTGTACTGTGTACACCACCAGAAGTGTAGTAGCAACTGCACTATGGCTGCACTGTATCGTGTACTGTGTACACCACCAGAAAAGTAGTAGCAACTGCACTACGGCTGCACTGTATTGTGTACTGTGTACACCACCAGAAAAGTAGTAGCAACTGCACCACGGCTGCACTGTATTGTGTACTGTGTACACCACCAGAAGTGTAGTAGAAACACCATGGAATGCACTGTAGATATAGGCTACACTGGATGCAGATTATATATATATATCTATATATATATCTATATATAGATATATATATTTATATATATATATACGAGACTGTATATATATATAATAACTGCTTGACGACTGGCTCACGCCGATATACGTCAGCAGAATGGCACGTACAGGCAGATTAACGTACCTGTACGTCACCTTAAAGACGCGGCATTGTGGGCGCATGCCCGCCTCGAGCTCCGTGAGTCCGACCGCGGGTCCCGCGGACTCGATGTCTGTGGGGATACCCGCGATCGTCTCACGGAGAGGAAGAACGGGGAAATGCTAATGTGAACAAGCATTTCCCCATTCTTCCTAGTGACAGGACACTGATCACAGCTCCCTGTAACCGGGAGCGGTAATCAGTGTAGTGTCACACATAGCCCATCCCCCCTACAGTTAGAAGCACTCCCTAGGACACACTTAACCCCTTCAGTGCCCCTTAGTGGTTAAACCCTTCACTGCCAGTGTCATTTTTACAGTAATCAGTGCATTTTTATAGCACTGATCTCTGTATCAATGACAATGGTCCCAAAATGGTATCAAAAGTGTCCGATGTGTCCGCCATAATGTCGCAGTCACGATAAAAATCGCTGATCGCCGCCATTACTAGTAAAAAAACAAAAAATTTATAAAAATGCCATAAAACTATCCCCTATTTTGTAGACGCTATAACTTTTGCGCAAACCAATCAATAAACGCTTATTGCGATTTTTTTTTTTTACCAAAAATATGTAGAAGAACACGTATCTGCCTAAACGGAGGAAAATGTTTTTTATATATTTTTTGGGGATATTTATTATAGTAAACACTAAAAAATATTGCTTTTTTTTCAAAATTGTCGCTCTATTTTTGTTTATAGCGCAAAAAATAAAAACCGCAGAGGTAATCAAATACCACCAAAAGAAAGCTCTATTTGTGGGAAAAAAGGACGTCAATTTTGTTTGGGAGCCACGTCGCACGACCGCGCAATTGTCAGTTAAAGCGACGCAGTGCCAAAATCGCAAAAAGTGCTCTGGTCTTTGGCCAGCCAAATGGTCCAGGGCTTAAGTGGTTAAGACACCACCTGAAGTGTATTAGAAATAGTACACCACGGAATGCACTGTAGATTTAGGCTACACTGGATGCAGAGTATATATATATATATATATATATATATACACGAGACTGTATACAGTGTGTGTGTATATACAGTATATATATTAATACACTGCCTGAGGCTACAGAGTTCCAGGTAGGCCCAGTACCTTCAACTGGGTCTACAAAACCAACCACTGGAGTCCCAGGGAACCCAAGGGAGGGTGGCCCGCTCTGAAACAGAGGAAACCGGGGAAGACCTGTCCGAGGGATTGATGAAGGAAGTCACGGTCTCGGGGAGACCTGGTTGCCTATCAGAGGGAAGGATTCGTGAGTTGCAAGATAGCTCCTGTAGTGTACCCCATTGGCACCTATGGTCTCTAATAATCTACAGGCGTTAGGAAGTTCTAAATTAAGGAACCAAAGGATTCTGTGGCAGAGGATCTCCTGAACTTGTCCGTGAATGGGACTTAACCACTTGACCACTGGGCACTTAAACCCCCTTCCTAACCAGACCAATTTTCAGCTTTCGGTGCTCTCACATTTTGAATGACAATTACTCATACAACACTGTACCCATATGACATTTTTGTCCTTTTTTTTCACACAAATAGAGCTTTCTTTTGGTGGCATTTAATCACCGTTGGGTTTTTAATTTTTTGCGCTATAAAAGAAAAAAGACTGAAAATGTTGTAAAAAAATGAATTTTTCTTAGTTTCTGTTATAAAATTTATCAAATTAGTAATGTTTCTTCATAAATTTTGGCCAAAATTTATACTGCTACATATCTTTGGTAAAAATAAGTACAAATTGTTGTATATTATTTAGTCTTTGTGAAAGTTATAGAGTCCACAAACTATGGTGTCAATATCTGAAAATTGATCACACCTGAAGTACTGAGGGCCTATCTCATTTCTTGAGACCTTAACATGCCTGAAAAGTACAAATACCCCCCAAATGACCCCTTTTTTGAAAGAAGACATTCCAAGGTATTTCGAAAGAGGCATGGTGAGTTTTTTGAAGTTGTCATTTTTTACCACAATTCTTTGCAAAATCAAGATTTTTTTTTCTTTTTTTTTTTTTTTTTTCACTAAATTGTCATATTAGCAGGTTATTTCTCACACACAGCATATGCATATCACAAATTACACCCCAAAACACATTCTGCTATTACTCCCGAGTATGGCGATACCACATGTGTGAGATTTTTACACAGCGTGGCCACATACAGAGGCCCAACCATAGGCGTGCGCACAGGGTGTGCCAGGTGTGCCCAGGCACACCCTATTCACACTGAGAAAAAAAAGATTCCCCCTTCTGCCCTGGCTCCCATCTTTCCCCCCACATCGCTGCCAGCTTCCCTCCTCTCCTATCGGCTGTTGCTGCTGGGATGTTTTAGGAGTGGGGAAGGGGCCCATAAATATGTAATTTACCAGCCCCTTCCCTTTCTGAATGAACATAGTGAGTGATCGGTAGTGTGTGTTTGGGCTTTGTGGTGCACACCCTAATGCAATAGGCTGCACACACCTATGGGCCCAACATGCAGGGAGCATCTTCAGGCGTTCTGGAGCACCCAGGCCAATTCTGACATTTCTCTCCTACATGTAAAAATCATCATTTGTTTGCTAGAAAATTACACCGAACCCCCAAACATTATATATGTTTTTTTAGCAAAGACCCTGGAGAATACAATGACGGTTGTTGCAACTTTTTATCTCACACGGTATTTGCGTAGTAATTTTTCAAACGCGTTTTTTGGG
Source organism: Rana muscosa (assembly GCA_029206835.1). Taxonomy (NCBI): domain Eukaryota; kingdom Metazoa; phylum Chordata; class Amphibia; order Anura; family Ranidae; genus Rana; species Rana muscosa. The sequence continues at coordinate 374,909,009 of CM055122.1, read as the reverse complement.
GAAAAAAACTGTTTTGTGCTTTAAAAAAAAAAAATGGTAAGGTTAGCCAAATATTTTTGCATAATGTGAAAGATGAAGTTACGCCGAGTAAATAGATACCTAACATGTCACCCTTCAAAATTGCAAACGCTCGTGGAATGGCGCCAAACTTCGCTACTAAAAAATCCCCACTTTACATTTTACATTTACATTTTTTTTACTGGTTACATGTTTTGAGTTACAGAGGAGGTATAGGGCCAAAATTATTGCTCTCGCTCCAACGTTCGCAGCGACACCTCACATGTGTGGTTTGAACACCGTTTTCATACGTGGGCGGGACTTACGTATGCATTCGCTTCTGCATGCAAGCACACGGGGGCAGGGGCGCTTTAAAAAAAAAAAAAATGTATTGTTCATTTTACTTTATTTATTTTAGTTTGACACTTTTTCCCCAAAAATACATTTTTTGATCACTTTTATTCCTATTACAAGGGATGTAAAGATCCCTTGTAATAGGAATATGGCATGACAGGTCCTCTTTACAGTGAGATATGGGGTCAATAAGACCCCAGATCTCACCTCTAGGCTGGGAAGCCTGAAATAAAAAAAATAAAAAACTATCCTGGCTTCGATCGTAACGGTAAGTCGGTAGAAGCACAGGAGGGTGGCAGGAGGGGGGGGGACGTCCCCTCTCGCCTCCCGTAAGAACGATCAAGCGGCGGAACAGCCGCTATGATCATTCTTATAGTGTAGGTGTAGGGAATCGCCGGCTGAAAAAGCTGATATCTGAATGATGCCTGTAGCTGCACCCATTATTCAGATATCCCCGCACAAATTCAAGGATGTCATATGACGGCCGGCGGGCGGGAAGTGGTTAAAACGCTTTTTTTTTTAACACAAAGTTAAGCATGGCCGAGTATGGCTGAGCATGGCTGGTATGGCCGAGTATGGCCAAGTATGGCAGGGTATGGCAGGGTAGTGCAGAGTAGTGCAGAGTATGGCTGGGTATGGCTGGGTATTGCAGAGTATTGCAGGGTATCGCAGTGTATGGGCAGGGTATCGCAGGGTATCGCAGGGTATCGCAGAGTATGGGCAGGGTATCGCAGAGTATGGGCAGGGTATCGCAGAGCATGGGCAGAGTATCGCAGAGCATGGGCAGGGTATTGCAGAGTATGGGCATGGTATTGCAGAGTATGGGCAGGGTATGGGCAGGGTATTGCAGAGTATGGGCAGGGTATTGCAGAGTATGAGCAGGGTATGGGCAAGGTATCGCAGAGCATGGGCAGAGTATCGCAGAGTATGGGCAGAGTATCGCAGAGTATGGGCAGAGTATCGCAGAGTATGGGCAGGGTATCGCAGAGTATGGGCAGGGTATCGCAGAGTATGGGCATGGTATCGCAGAGTATGGGCATGGTATCGCAGAGTATGGGCAGGGTATCGCAGAGTATGGGCAGGGTATCGCAGAGTATGGGCAGGGTATGGGCAGGGTATTGCAGAGTATGGGCAGGGTATTGCAGAGTATGAGCAGGGTATGGGCAGGGTATTGCAGAGTATGGACAGAGTATTGCAGAGTATGAGCAGGGTATCGCAGAGTATGGGCAGAGTATCGCAGAGTATGAGCAGGGTATTGCAGAGTTTGGGCAGAGTATGGGCAGGGTATGGGCAGGGTATTGCAGAGTATGGACAGATTATTGCAGAGTATGGGCAGAGTATGGACAGGGTATTGCAGAGTATGGACAGGGTATTGCAGAGTCTGGGCAGGGTATTGCAGTGATGGCTGAGCAGGGATGGATGGATCTGTGACTTCAGTTATCACAGAGCAGCGCTGTGGGCACTACACATCCAGCCCACAGCGCTGCTGCCATCCGCTCTCTCCCCTCTCCTCTCACACTGTACCGATCGGTACACAGAGGGGAGAGAGGAAACCGGCGTCATCACATCTCATTTGACGGAGCGATCACGTGGTAAACGGCCACGATTAGCGGCCATCTACCGTGATCCGTGATGCGTCGGGTCTTCCGGACCCGGCGGTCATGGATATTTCCAGGGGGCGCGCGGGAGCAAGATTCTGGGAGGACGTCCATGGACGCCCTCCCAGAATAACTCAACGGCGCTGTAGCCGTCTTTCGGCTATGGTGCGGTCGGCAAGTGGTTAAACTAAGTGTCATGTTCGTGCTTCAGTCCGGCTTCAGTCCGGCTGCTGGAAATGTGAGAGGGATCTATCCGGGTGAGCAATACCCACTCAGGCTTGAGTGGAGAATAGGGTGACTGGGTGCCGCGTGCCTGAACCGAATTCCCTACTAGATTCTATTGCTGTCTTCAACCTTCAACCTTTCTCCCAAAGTTATTTCAAACAAAAGAAAATAAACTCATTTGTTGGAGTTTAATTACTGTCTGGACATTGGCCTTCTTTCGGGGAAGAAGAGACTTTTCCCTACATTCGAGGTAACTCGCTGCAGGACCCAAAATTGCAAGAACACCGCTCAACCTCTTATACCAGGAGGATACGGGCATGTGGCATGGTGTGCCTTTTTGCTCCTGCAAGTGAAGGTAGGCAGGAAAAAAGGGTCTGTGTGCTACATATATATATATATATATATATTGTGACAGCAGGAAGGTAAAGTCACCTGGTTGCATCCAGGGGGGTAGATATATTTCTCCCAGATTCAGGCTTTATGCTGACTTATACAACTAGGGTGGAGAGTTGTATAAGCCCAGCTGAGGCTAGTAGGCTCATGGATGACTCATACCTCTAGGGAGAGTGTGGGGCGTCGTACAGACAGGGAGTTGATGAGGCCAGCTGAAGCTTGTCAGCTCATTTAGGCCTCTATAAGAACTCCCAGATTCATTAGGTGTTAGCTCATGCCTGGAACCAGACCTGTGTGGACTGTCTAGGGAGAGTGAACCCCTGTGCGGTGAGAAAAAGCCTGTGTGGCTATTTGCTTGGACATTTAAAACCAGGGACTTAGGGACTAGGACAGCACTAGGCTGATCCCAGTTGTTAGTTAGGAAACCTGTATGTTTAGTCAGAGGTCAAGTTGACCAGGATTTAATTTGTTTATGTTTCTTTTGGCTTTGCTGTGTTTTGTCACTGTAAATAGAAAATAAACCGCACCTTTTTTTTGATTTTGAAAACCACAACCTCCGTTTGCTGGGCCTGTTTTGTGTGGGGAGCCCATCCCGGGGGTCACACACACCCGCTGCCGAGCTAACCCCCTCACAATATATATATATATATATATATATATATATATATATTGTGAGGGGGTTAGCTCGGCAGCGGGTGTGTGTGACCCCCGGGATGGGCTCCCCACACAAAACAGGCCCAGCAAACGGAGGTTGTGGTTTTCAAAATCAAAAAAAGGTGCGGTTTATTTTCTATTTACAGTGACAAAACACAGCAAAGCAAAAGAAACATAACCAAAATAAATCCTGGTCAAGTTGACCTCTGACTAAACATACAGGTTTCCTAACTAACAACTGGGATCAGCCTAGTGCTGTCCTAGTCCCTAAGTCCCTGGTTTTAAATGTCCAAGCAAATAGCCACACAGGCTTTGTCTCACCGCACAGGGGTTCACTCTCCCTAGACAGTCCACACAGGTCTGGTTCCAGGCATGAGCTAACATCTAATGAAGCTGGGAGTTCTTATAGAGGCCTAAATGAGCTGACAAGCTTCAGCTGGTCTCATCAACTCCCTGTCTGTACGACGCCCAGCCCTCTCCCTAGAGGTATGAGTCATCCATGAGCCCACTAGCCTTATACAACTCTCCACCTAGTTGTATAAGTCGGCGTAAAGCCTGAATCTGGGCGAAATATATCTACCCCCCTGGATGCAACCAGGTGACTTTACCTTCCTGCTGTCACATACCCCCCCCTCTTGTTTTAACCTCGGGGTTGGAACACCAGCAATCAGGCATTCATGTACTCGAGACAAAGCATCCACATTCCCCATTTGAACGCCAGGGCGATGCTTTACTGTGAAGTTGAATTCCTGGAGGGCCAGGAACCACCTATTCACTCTTCTATTTGTTTCCTTGTTTTGAGCCATCCACTTTAACGGAGCGTGATCCGTAACCATGTCAAAGTGCCTACCTAGCAGGTAGTACCGAAGGGAATCTAGAGCCCACTTCACCGCTAAACACTCCTTTTCAACGGTGGCGTAATTTACCTCATGGGACTTCAACTTCCTGCTGAGGTAAATGACTGGGTGCTCTTCCCCGTTCCAGACCTGGGACAATACTGCTCCTAACCCCACATCTGACGCATCACTTTGTACGACAAAGTCTTTAGAGAAGTCGGGTGAGTACAACACTGGCTGGCTACATAAGGCTTGTTTCAAGAATTGGAATGCTGCCTCAGCCTCGGGGGTCCATTTAATCATGACCGACCCTTTCCCCTTCGTCAGGTTGGTTAGGGGCACAGCCTTAGAAGCAAAGTGGGGAATGAATCGCCGATAATACCCAGCGATTCCCAGAAAGGCTCGTACCTGCTTCTTGCTGTTGGGACGTGGCCAACTCTGGATGGCCTCGACTTTGTTGAGTTGGGGTTTTATTACTCCCCTCCCAATGGTGTACCCAAGATATTTGGCCTCCTCCTGCCCAATGGTACACTTCTTGGGGTTAGCCGTAAACCCCGCTTCCCGAACAGAGTCCAGGACTGCTTGCACTTTTGGCAGATGTGAGGCCCAATCTGTGCTATGGACAATTACGTCATCCAGGTAAGCCGCAGCATACTTCCGATGGGGCCTCAGCATCTGGTCCATTTTCCGCTGGAATGTGGCCGGCGCATTCTGTAACCCGAACGGCATTCTTTTATATTGGAACGCCCCGTCTGGGGTTACAAATGCGGTTTTCTCTTTGGCCGACTTGGCCAGGGGGATTTGCCAATACCCTTTTGTGAGGTCAAGAGTCGTCATGTATCGGGCTGTTCCCAGCCGGTCGATCAACTCATCTATACGTGGCATGGGGTAGGTGTCAAATTTTGTAACTTTGTTCAACTGACGAAAATCGTTACAAAATCGCCAGCTCCCATCCGGTTTAGGCACCAACACGATGGGACTAGACCAATCACTTTGGGACTCCTCTATCACCCCTAAGTTCAGCATTTTCTGTACTTCCTCCCGTATTGCCTCCCGTCGAGCCTCTGGGATCCGATAGGGTTTTAACTTCACCCTTTCACCGGGCGGGGTAATGATGTCATGCTCTACCCCAGATGTTTGTCCCGGCAGCTCAGAGCATACCTCCTTGTTGCGAAGCACAAACTCCTTAACCTCCTGTTGTTGGGGTTGTGACAAGGTGGCTGCTATTCCAACCTCAGGAATCACGCAACCAGTTTGAGCTGGTGACCAAGTGTCTGCGACTAGGGACTCTCTATCCCTCCAGGCTTTCAACAGATTAACGTGATAGATCTGTTCGGGCTTTCGCCTTCCTGGTTGTCTGACCTTGTAATTCACTTCGCTCACTTTTTCCATTATCTCGTAGGGGCCTTGCCATTTGGCAAGGAATTTACTTTCAACCGTAGGGACAAGTACCAATATCCTATCCCCCGGGGAAAAGGTACGGGTCTTGGCTCCACGGTTGTACACTCTCTGCTGTGCCAACTGCGCTTGGGCCAAATGTTCCTTCACGATGGGCATTACCTGTGCAATTCGATCTTGCATCAGGGCGACATGCTCAATCACACTCCTGTGGGGAGAACTCTCACTTTCCCAAGTTTCCTTGGCAATATCCAACAGCCCTCTTGGGTGTCTCCCATACAGTAACTCAAAGGGGGAGAATCCCGTAGAGGATTGGGGCACCTCCCTAATAGCAAACATCAAATAAGGAAGTAAACAGTCCCAATCCTTTCCATCTCTATCCACCACTTTCTTCAACATTTGTTTTAGGGTTTTGTTGAATCTTTCAACCAGCCCATCGGTTTGGGGGTGATACACAGACGTACGCAATTGCGTCACTTTGAACAATTTACACAGCTCTTTCATAACCCGGGACATAAAGGGTGTACCTTGGTCCGTAAGCAGTTCTTTACAAATACCCACCCGGCTAAAAACAAGAGATAGCTCTTTGGCTATGGTTTTGGCCGAGGTATTTCGGAGAGGGATCGCTTCTGGATAACGGGTGGCATAGTCCATTATAACTAATATGTACTGGTGCCCCCTAGCGGACTTGATTATAGGACCTACCAAATCCATGGCGATCCTCTCAAACGGGACCTCAATGATGGGTAGAGGGACCAGCGGGCTACGGAAATGTGGCATCGGGGCCAACCTCTGACACACAGGGCAGGAGGAACAATAATTTTCTACGTCCTTCATCACCCCCGGCCAATAGAATCTCTGTAATACCCTCTCTCGGGTTTTCTCTGTCCCCAGATGACCTCCAAGAATGTGCCCATGGGCCAACTCCAACACCAACTTCCTGTAAGGTTTGGGCACCACAAGCTGCTCAACGGTTTCTTCTGCCCTTTTTGCCACCCGATACAGTAGGTCCTTCTCTACGCTGAAGTATGGGTAAGTGCAGGTATTATCTGGGTTCACTAACTCGCCATCTATTTTCACTACGTTTTCCCGTGCCTTTATTAGGGCGGGGTCTTTCAACTGTTCTGTGGCAAAGTTTTCCCTGTGAACCTCAAGATCAGAAAACTCCACAGACGGTAGGTTTTCGTCTGAGGAGGTGGGCTCCTCTCCAGTTTCTTGAGTCTCCCCTGCCAATACTGATAAGGGAAATTCCGGAGAGTCCTCACCACTCTCAGGGGAGTTCTGGCTATCACATTCCTGGTACATAGGGGCACCAGTGAGGGGCTCAGGATCATCCCACAGTTCCCAGAACTTCGGAAAATCCCTTCCCACAATGGCGTCATGCGGTAACTGAGATACTAAGCCCACTGGATGAGAGAGGGTACCTTTGGGGGTCTCGAAACACACTGTAGTCACTGGATACTCTCGGGTGTCCCCATGCACACAAATAACAGCTACCTTGCTATTCCCAGAGACCTCTGTTTTAACTAACTCAGCCTTTATCAGGGTCACAAGGCTACCTGAATCCAGCAATACCACAACATTTCTACCATTAACACACATTTTGCATAAATGTTTCTCAGTTCCTCGAATGGCAGTGCATGCGACTGTCGCACACAGCGACTGACGTCTGCCCGTCAGAAAGTCACACTGCATGGGTTCCTCCACAACCGGGCAATTGGCTGCAATATGTCCCGCTTGCCGGCAGCGGTAGCAAACGATCCTTCTTGCCGCCTCTTGAGCCGCTGATTTCCCAGGCTGTTCTCGCCAAACTTGGGGTAGAGCTCCCACCCTCTCACTCTCTCCACCCTCACCCCTTGGAATCCTCTTATCCGCCCCTGGGGATGGTCTGGTCTTAGGGTGGAAAGTCCGAGTGTCTCTGGAAGAGGCTGTCAGGTTCTCTGTAGCCAAGTATTTCTCCACACGATCCACAAGACCATCGGCCGTCTCTGGGTCTCCATGGCTTACCCACTTTTGGATGGCAGTAGGAAGAGCTCTCAAAAACCGATCCATTACAACACGTTCCACAATCTTTGGTGCGGACAAAGTCTCTGGCTGTAGCCACTTTCTGCTCAGGTGAATGAGATCATACATTTGAGACCTGGGGGGTTTTCCAAGCTGGAAAGTCCAGTTATGCACACGCTGAGCCCGGACAGCCTGGGTGACACCCAGCCTTGCCAATATTTCAGCTTTTAGCATCACATAGTCTTTTGCTTGGTTAGGCTCTAGGTCATAGTAAGCTTTCTGCGATTCACCAGTTAACAGAGGAGCCACCAGTCCAGCCCACTGCTCCTCAGGCCACTTTTCTCTTTCAGCGGTCCTTTCAAATGTGGTCAAAAATACCTCTGGATCATCCTCTCCAGTCATTTTTGTCAATAAACGACTCACCCCAAAGGACGCGGTATTAGTGGGACGGCTTTCCTCACTGGTCTGCGGACGTTGCTGCATTACTGCTTCCATCTGTTGTTGTAGTCTCTGCTCTTGCTTCTGCAACAGGTCTATGAAGCGGGCCTCAGATTGCTGCTGGGCTCGTTGCTGAGCCTCCAGACTCTGTTGCAAAGTTGCGTTTGTCTGCTGCTGGGCTGCAAGGCTCCTTTGCAAACCTGCATTTGTCTGCTGTTGATTGGCATTTGCTAGAGCCAGCTGCTTCAGTATCTCCTCCATGCTGGCTTAAAAAAAAACTGCCACTGGTTCTCCACCAACTGTGAGGGGGTTAGCTCGGCAGCGGGTGTGTGTGACCCCCGGGATGGGCTCCCCACACAAAACAGGCCCAGCAAACGGAGGTTGTGGTTTTCAAAATCAAAAAAAGGTGCGGTTTATTTTCTATTTACAGTGACAAAACACAGCAAAGCAAAAGAAACATAACCAAAATAAATCCTGGTCAAGTTGACCTCTGACTAAACATACAGGTTTCCTAACTAACAACTGGGATCAGCCTAGTGCTGTCCTAGTCCCTAAGTCCCTGGTTTTAAATGTCCAAGCAAATAGCCACACAGGCTTTGTCTCACCGCACAGGGGTTCACTCTCCCTAGACAGTCCACACAGGTCTGGTTCCAGGCATGAGCTAACATCTAATGAAGCTGGGAGTTCTTATAGAGGCCTAAATGAGCTGACAAGCTTCAGCTGGTCTCATCAACTCCCTGTCTGTACGACGCCCAGCCCTCTCCCTAGAGGTATGAGTCATCCATGAGCCCACTAGCCTTATACAACTCTCCACCTAGTTGTATAAGTCGGCGTAAAGCCTGAATCTGGGCGAAATATATCTACCCCCCTGGATGCAACCAGGTGACTTTACCTTCCTGCTGTCACAATATATATATACAGTGGGTACGGAAAGTATTCAGACCCCCTTAAATTTTTCACTCTTTGTTATATTGCAGCCATTTGCTAAAATCATTTAAGTTCATTTTTTTCCTCATTAATGTACACACAGCACCCCATATTGACAGAAAAACACAGAATTGTTGAAATTTTTGCAGATCTATTAAAAAAGAAAAACTGAAATATCACATGGTCCTAAGTATTCAGACCCTTTTCTGTGACACTCATATATTTAACTCAGGTGCTGTCCATTTCTTCTAAACATCCTTGAGATGGTTCTACACCTTAATTTGAGTCCAGCTGTGTTTGATTATGCTGATTGGACTTGATTAGGAAAGCCACACACCTGTCTGTATAAGACCTTACAGCTCACAGTGCATGTCAGAGCAAATGAGAATCATGAGATCAAAGGCACAGATCTGGCCAAGGTTAAAAAAAAAATTCTGCTGCACTTAAGGTTCCTAAGAGCACAGTGGCCTCCATAATCCTTAAATGGAAGATGTTTGGGATGACCAGAACCCTTCCTAGAGCTGGCCGTCCAGCCAAACTGAGCTATCGTAGGAGAAGAGCCTTGGTGAGAGAGGTAAAGAAGAACCCAAAGATCACTGTGGCTGAGCTCCCAGAGATGCAGTTGGGAGATGGGAGAAAGTTGTAGAAAGTCAACCATCACTGCAGTCCTCCACCAGTCGGGGCTTTATGGCAGAGTGGCCCGACGGAAGCCTCTCCTCAGTGCAAGACACATGAAAGCCTGCATGGAGTTTGCTAAAAAACACCTGAAGGACTCCAAGATGGTGAGAAATAAGATTCTCTGGTTTGATGAGACCAAGATAGAACTTTTTGGCCTTTATTCTAAGCGGTATGTGTGGAGAAAACCAGGCACTGCTCATCACCTGTCCAATACAGTCTCAACAGTTAAGCATGGTGGTGGCAGCATCATGCTGTGGGGGTGTTTTTCAGCTGCATGACAGGACGACTGGTTGCAATCGAGGGAAAGATGAATGCGGCCAAGTACAGGGATATCCTGGATGAAAACCTTCTCCAGAGTGCTCAGGACCTCAGACTTGGCCGAAGGTTTACCTTCCAACAAGACAATGACCCTAAGCACACAGCTAAAATAACGAAGGAGTGGCTTCACAACAGCTCCGTGACTGTTCTTGAATGGCCCAGCCAGAGCCCTGACTTAAACCCAATTGAGCATCTCTGGAGAGACCTAAAAATGGCTGTCCACCAACGTTTACCATCCAACCTGACAGAACTGGAGAGGATCTGCAAGGAGGAATGGCAGAAGATCCCCAAATCCAGGTGTGAAAAACGTGTTGCATCTTTCCCAAAAAGACTCATGGCTGTATTAGATCAAAAGGGTGCTTCTACTAAATACTGAGCAAAGGGTCTGAATACTTAGGACCATGTGATATTTCAGTTTTTCTTTTGTAGCGGGGTGTTCAATTTAGGGGAAGTGTCTGAGTGGTAACAGGCTCAGACACATTAAATTGATAGGATTCATGGTGCATTTTTTGTTCTCAGGGATTAATGCTGGTGATGTGTTCCCTGTGGCCGGTGGGTGGCGCTGCCATTCTGGGCCAGGGTTGAACCGTGAGCGCAGTGCTGTGCTTTTTGTGTCCCCTCTATCTTGAGAGGGGTTCGTCCACGCCCAGGCACCTTCGGCCTGGGTGTGTGGAGTTCGTCCACGCCCAGGGGCCTTCGGCCTGGGTGTGTGTACAGATGGGTCGTCTCCGGGTGCCCTAGGCCCGAAAGGTCTTGTTCTGGTTCCATCCCAGGCACCTTTAGCCTGGGGTGAGGTACTTCCTCATCGTTCCTGTTCGCCTGGGCATGGAGGCCCAGGAGTTGCAGTAACGGCCTGGAGCCCAGCAGCCTTTGGCTGGGGTCCGCAAGGGATCGAGAAGTCCAGGGTGCCACCTTGCAAGGGGACCTGCACCCTAAGAGAAGGGAGGATCCGTTCCGAGGCACCGATGCTGTAGACACGGTGAAGGAAGGGGTCTGTTGACTCTCTGGGGAGGATGTTTTCTCCCTGAAAGGGGATATGTCCTAGGAAGGAACCAAGTTGATCGGGTCAGTGGCAGTGACCTTATTCACAGGGTCTGTGGCAGAGACCAACCTCAGGGTTTGTGGCAGAGACCCTGCGCCAAAGCTGTTTGAGAGAACCGGAACAGTCTAAGGAGTTTAAGCTATGTTTGTGCCTGGACCTCCTCCACACCTAAGCTGTCCTGTACCTCCATTCCCACCTTTTCTGCTATCAAAGAGACTGTTTATTATCCTGTGAGAAATAAACATTGAGTTGGACTTTTAGCTGGTGTGGACATTCACGTTTCTGAGGGGAATTAGGGTCTCGCATCTATCCAAGGTAGAGGTGAGATCATTCTCAGGAGGACTTTAGACTCTGGCCGCAGACAAGGCCCAAAAACTAACACCGCTCAACCTCCTAACACAGGAGGGTACGGGCTTGTGGTGCGGTGTGCCTCTCTCTTCCTGCGAGGAGCCAAAGAATAATGCAGGTGAGAGTGAGGTGGGTGCGCTACACTGTTTTAATGAATCTGCAAAAATGTCAACAATTCTGTGTTTTTCTGTCAATATGGGGTGCTGTGTGTACATTAATGAGGAAAAAATGAACTTAAATGATTTTAGCAAATGGCTGCAATATACCAAAGAGTGCAAAATTTAAGGGGGTCTGAATACGTTCCATAACAACTGTATATATATATATATACACACAAGATTGTGTATATATATATATATATATATATATATATATATATATATATATATATATACACGAGACTGTGTATATATATATATATATTAATACACCGCCTGAAGTATATTAGTAATAGTACAACACGGAATGCACTGTAAATATAGGCTACGCTGAATACAGAGTACCGTGTATATACATATAAATATATATATATATATATATATATATATATATATATATATATATATATATATATATATATATTAGGGATGAGCTTCGTGTTCGAGTCGAACATACGTTCGACTCGAACATCGGCTGTTCGATCGTTCGACGAAGATCGAACGATTTGGGCCGTTCGCGCCAAATTCGAGTGACGCGAACGGCCCACAATGCACTACGCCATCGCAGTGTCATCCTTGCGCTGTGATTGGCCAAGCATGCACTGTGACCCCGCATGCTTGGCCAATCACAGCGCTGGCAGCGAGGAGAGCAATGATTGGCCACAGGCAGGATGCCTGTGGCCAATTATTGCTGATGGGGTTTAGTACACGCCCCACACTATAAAAGGCCGCCAGCGCGGCGGCCTTGTGTAGTGTGTTCCGGAGCAGGGAAAGAGAAGCATAGGCAGGGACAGTGTCATTATTTTTCCTTTACTATTCCTGGATTCCTTGTGTTTAGGGACAAATAAGGATAGGTAGGGAGAGTGTCAGTGACAGTGTGCTATTCTGTGCTAATCCTTGTTTGTAGGGACAGAGAGGTACAGTGAGGGAAAGTGTCAGTGTGCTATTCTGTTCTAAAACTATTTTGCTGAACCATATTTTCAATCCTTGAGTTTAGGGACAGAGAGGTACAGTGAGGGAAAGTGTCAGTGTGCTATTCTGTTCTAAAACTATTTTGCTGAACCATATTTTCAATCCTTGAGTTGAGGGACAGAGTAGGACAGTGAGTGAAACTGACAGTGTGCTATTCTGTTCTAAACCAATTTTGCTGTTCCATATTTTCAATCCTTGAGTTGAGGGACAGAGAGGTACAGTGAGTGAAACTGACAGTGTGCTATTCTGTTCTAAACCAATTTTGCTGTTCCATATTTTCAATCCTTGAGTTGAGGGACAGAGAGGTACAGTGAGTGAAACTGACAGTGTGCTATTCTGTTCTAAACCAATTTTGCTGTTCCATATTTTCAATCCTTGAGTTGAGGGACAGAGAGGTACAGTGAGTGAAACTGACAGTGTGCTATTCTGTTCTAAACCAATTTTGCTGTTCCATATTTTCAATCCTTGAGTTGAGGGACAGAGAGGTACAGTGAGTGAAACTGACAGTGTGCTATTCTGTTCTAAACCAATTTTGCTGTTCCATATTTTCAATCCTTGAGTTGAGGGACAGAGAGGTACAGTGAGTGAAACTGACAGTGTGCTATTCTGTTCTAAACCAATTTTGCTGTTCCATATTTTCAATCCTTGAGTTGAGGGACAGAGAAGGACACTCGTAGAAATTATCAGTGTGCTATTCTGTGCTAAATCTTGTTTGTAGGGAGGGACAGAGTAGGACAGTGAGGGAAAGTGTCAGTGTGCTATTCTGTTCTAATACTATTTTGCTGAACCATATTTTCAATCCTTGAGTTGAGGGACAGAGAGGTACAGTGAGTGAAACTGACAGTGTGCTATTCTGTTCTAAACCAATTTTGCTGTTCCATATTTTCAATCCTTGAGTTGAGGGACAGAGAAGAACACTCGTAGAAATTATCAGTGTGCTATTCTGTGCTAAATCTTGTTTGTAGGGAGGGACAGAGTAGGACAGTGAGGGAAAGTGTCAGTGTGCTATTCTGTTCTAAAACTTTTTTGCTGAACCATATTTTCAATCCTTGTGTTTAGGGACAGAGAAGGATAGGCAGGGGACAGTGTCAGTGTCATTGTTGCTAAGCCTCCTTCACAATATACACCTGAAGGTAGCCCTTATTGCTGTTTTTCCCATCTCCCTGAAGGCCATCCATTAAAATGTCTGGAAGGCAACCAAGGAGAGGCAGACAGTCAGGAGGCAAAAAAAGAGGGCAAGCAGGCTCTGTGTCTGGGGGCAACAGTGCTGGTCGTGTATGCGGTGCATTGTCATCAGCACATGGCCATGGGACACGCTTGTCCTTGTTTTCGGCAGCTGGACATGTTGAGCCACATCATGCCGAAGACTTGGTAGAGTGGATGACCAAGCCCACCTCATCCTCCTCATCCTCTCTCACCCAGGCTCAGGGTACTGGCAAAGCAGCTGCCAAAGCGTCCTCTTCTCTGGTATCATTATCTTCATTAGTCAATCCTTCCCTAGACCCACCATGCCCTCCTCCTGAGGAGTCCCCCAAACTGTTTGAGCACAGTGTTGGGTACATGCTCCAGGAGGATGCCCAGCGTTTGGAAGGATCTGATGATGATACCCAGCTAGAGGAAGGCAGCAGCGTGAGAGCAGAGAGAGGGGATGCTCAAGAAGGACACCAATCTGGCAGTCATGCTCCAGCAGCTGCAGCATACTGCCAGATTGGCCCCAGTAATGAGGAGGGAGGGGATGATGAGGTCACTGACTCCACATGGGTGCCTAATAGGAGAGAGGAGGAGGAGGAGGAGGAGGATGAGGAGGAGGCACATCTCCAACGAGGCAGGATGCCCTTGAGTGGCCAGCGTATGGGCAGCACACCGACGGAATCACACCGCAGAGCTCCGCCTGTGCAGGGCGCTGCCTCTGCCCGTCATTCAAAAAGTTCTTTGGTGTGGGCCTTTTTTGAGGCGAGTGCATCAGATCGCACAGCTGCTGTTTGCAACATATGTCTCAAGCGTATATCGCGTGGCCAAAACATCAGCCGCTTGGGCACCACATGCTTGATCAGACATATGTTGACCTGCCATGCAGCTCGTTGGCAAGCCTACCTTAAAGACCCACACCAAAGAACAAAGCTGACCTCTTCTTGCACCGCATCAGCTGGGATCTCCAACCCCAGTATACCTTCAGTCCTCTCTGAAACCTGCTCTGAGAGGAATGAAGGTGTAGAATTAGGTGTGTCACAGCCAAGTACTTGCGGGCACTCTGCTAGCAGTACACCGACGTCCGATTCTAGCAGGCAAATTTCCCTGCCCCAGCTGCTGGACCGTCAAAAGAAGTTCACTCCCAGCCATCCACATGCCCAGCGGTTGAATGCTAGCTTGGCTAAATTGCTAGCGCTTCAACTGCTGCCTTTTCAGTTGGTAGACTCGGCCCCCTTCCGTGAGTTTGTGCAATGTGCGGTTCCTCAGTGGCAGGTTCCCAAACGCCACTTTTTCGCACGGAAGGCTATTCCGGCTCTCTACAGGCATGTGGAAGGCAATGTCTTGGCCTCGCTGGACAGGGCGGTCAGCGGTAAGGTGCATATTACCGCTGACTCATGGTCCAGCAGGCATGGACAGGGACGTTACCTTTCGTTCACGGCCCATTGGGTCACTCTTTTGGCAGCTGGGAAGGATGCAGGACAAGGTGCAGTAGTGTTGGAGGTTGTTCCACCGCCACGCCTCCAAAATGCTACTACTGGTTGTGACACACCTCTCTCCTCCACCCCCTCCTCTTCTTCTTCCTCCATGGCCTCTTCCTGTGGTTTAAACTCGGAACCAGTGGTGCTCCGTAGGCGTTCAAGGGGCTACGCAAGTACGCAGGCAAAAAGATGCCATGCCGTGCTTGCGCTGGTGTGTTTGGGGGACAGGAGCCACACTGGGGCAGAGGTCCTGTCTACTCTGCAGGGGCAGGCCGAGAGGTGGTTGACGCCACGCCAGCTTAAGCCAGGAATGGTGGTTTGCGACAATGGCACCAACCTCCTCTCCGCCCTCCGACAGGAACAACTGACCCATGTGCCCTGTATGGCTCACGTCCTTAACCTGGTGGTGCAGCGGTTCTTGGGCAGGTACCCGGGCTTACAGGATGTCCTGAGGCAGGCCAGGAAAGTCAGGCCTGTGTGCATTTCCACAGATCTTATAATGCCAGTGCTCGCCTGGCTGAGCTTCAAAAGGAGTTGAACCTGCCCAAGAACCGCCTTATATGTGACATGCCCACCAGGTGGAACTCAACGTTGGCTATGCTGCAGCGGCTGCACACGCAGCAGAGGGCCATCAATGAGTACCTGTGCGACTACGGCACCAGGACAGGGTCAGGGGAGCTCGGGTTTTTTTCACCATGCCAGTGGGGCATGATCAGGGATGCATGCACTGTCCTGGCACCATTTGAGGAGGCCACGAGGATGGTGAGCAGTGACAGTGCATGCATCAGTGACACTGTACCTCTTGTCCACCTGTTGGAGCACACGCTGCATGGAATAATGGACAGGGCACTTGAGGCAGAACAGAGGCAGGAAGAGGAGGACTTCCTTGCCTCTCAAGGCCCCCTTTACCCAGACAGTGTTCCTTCTGTCCCACCCATCGCACAGGAAGAGGAGGAGGAGGAGGAGGAGGAGGATTGTGTCAGCATGGAGGTGGAGGCTGGCACTCAGCATCATCAGCAGCAGTCTTTTAGGGATGATTTACAGTCCCAAGAAACCAGTGGACTTGTACGTGGCTGGGAGGAGGTGGCTGTGGATCATGTCGTCCTTAGTGACCCAGAGGACTCCGGACTGAATGCCTCAGCTAACCTACGCTGCATGGCCTCCCTGATCCTGCAAAGTCTGCGGAAGGATCCTCGTATTCTTCGGATCAAGGAGAGGGACCATTACTGGCTGGCCACTCTCCTTGATCCACGGTACAAGGGTAAGGTTGCGGACCTTATCGTACCGTCGCAGAGGGAGCAGAGGATGAGACAACTCCGGGAGGCCTTGCAGAAAGGTCTGTGCAACGCGTTCCCAGAGACTGTGAGGTTACAAACTCCTGGTCCTGGACAACGAGTTGCTGAGGCTTCGGGCAGTCAAAGAAGGAGCGGTGGGGAAGGTGGCCGTCTGACCGATGCGTTCAGACAATTCTTTAGTCCGCAGCCCCAAAGTATGATTGGTTCCAGCAACCATCGCCAGCGTCTGATATACATGGTCCAGGAATACCTAGGGGCAAGGTCAGACTTTGACACCTTCACCACCGAAAATCCTCTGGCTTACTGGGTCTTGAGGATGGATCACTGGCCAGAGCTTGCACAGTATGCAATTGAGCTACTGGCCTGTCCTGCATCCAGCGTTCTTTCAGAACGCACATTCAGTGCTGCTGGAGGATTTGTCACGGATCACAGGGTGCGCCTGTCCACCGACTCGGTTGATCGACTGACTTTCATCAAGATGAACCAGTCTTGGATCACCACCAGCTACCACACACCAGATGCTGATATAACAGACTAATTGATTTTAAAATGTCACATCCCTTCAAGACTGATGCTGATGCTGAGTGCCTGTGCTGTTATGTTGACTGGCTATCCTCCTCCTCCTCCTCAATGATACGATTAACGATGCTAGCTTGGAAGATCATTTTGGTTTATGGGTGACGCCACCAGTGGCTAAGGCCCAATTTTTCAGCCCCTGTTTAACAGGGGCGTGTAATTAAAATTTTTGATGCAATACTTTGCAACAGGCCTCATTGCTGTGCTCCAAGTACAGTATCTGTGAGGGGTTGCAGTGTTGTGCCACCAGTGCCTAAGGCCCAATTGTTCAGCCCCTGTTCAACAGGGGCATGCAATTATAATTATTGATCTAATAATTCACAGCAGGGACCATTGCTGCGCCCACCAAGAGTAACTGTCAGGCCTTACAGTGTTGTGGCACCAGCACCACCATCACCACCACCACCACCACCAAAGGCCCAATTTTTCAGCCCCTGTTCAACAGGGGCATGCAATTATAATTATTGATCTAATAATTCACAGCAGGGACCATTGCTGCGCCCACCAAGAGTAACTGTCAGGCCTTACAGTGTTGTGGCACCAGCACCACCATCAAAGGCCCAATTTTTACTACCACTGATCAACAATTATATGTTATTACAATTCCTGATATTATACT
Source organism: Rana muscosa (assembly GCA_029206835.1). Classification (NCBI taxonomy): domain Eukaryota; kingdom Metazoa; phylum Chordata; class Amphibia; order Anura; family Ranidae; genus Rana; species Rana muscosa. The sequence goes on along the minus strand of CM055122.1, from coordinate 374,891,510 downwards.
TGACAGCAGGGCGTTCCAGCACCCACCAAGAATAACTGTGAGTGCTTTCAGTGTTGTGCCAACACCAACACCTAAGGGGCCAATTTCTGCAGAGTATAAACGGAAGGTCCCTACTTTCAAACATCCAACTTACAAACTACTACTACTTGCAAACGGAAGAAGACAACAGGAAGTGAGAGGAAATCTACCCCTTGGAAGGAAAATTCTCTCCTTTAAGAATTAATATGGGAGAAAGGTGTCTCCTCTCTACTGATGCTTTATCACCAATCCTTGTTTCAATAAAAACACCACATTTCAAAAACAGTTGTCATTGGGACGCAAAGTGAGGTGAAATGTTCTGAACAGGGGCACAGACAGCAAAAAAAATGTGACAGGGGTGATAACCGTTCCCTATGTTTTACAAAAAGCTAAAAAAAAGGAATTTGCCATGGAGCTCCACTTAAACAATGCAGCTGTTCAAAATTATAAACAGATTCTACATAAGAACAAACCTACAGTCCCTGTCTTGTATGCACCGCCTGTATACGGCTGTTCAGAGTATATAGGGCCTTTTTTATTTTATGTGCGGGGTTCCCCTTAATATCCATACAAGACCCAAAGGGGCTGGTAATGGGCTGGGGTAGGGGGGGGGGGGTTGATGGGGTAGCTATGCCATTTTTCCTAAAGATTTTCATCCATATTACCGGGACCAGACATTGCATTAAAGCCGCAAGCAGTTTTAAATGACTTTTTTCCCTTTAGAAATGTTATTTTGTGCAGGGACAGTTCTAAACACGGGAAACACTTGGCACTTCACAGGCATACTTTAGACACCCCCCAGGTACAATATTTAAAGGAATATTTGACTTTTTTTTTTTCACTTTATGCATCATTAAAATGACTGCTCCCGGAAAACGTCCGTTTTTAAAACTTATTTTTGCATTGATACATGTCCCCTGGTGCAGAAGCCGGGTTCCCAAACTCTGTTTCGGACAATAACATGGATAATAGTCGTTATAATTAGCACTTTAGAATCCGAACGTTCGCATCCATTGTATTTAATAGGGTTCTAATGTTTGTGCGAACTTTCGGTCCGTTCGCGGGTTCTGGTGCGAACCGAACCCGGGGGTGTTCGGCTCATCACTAATATATATATATATTTTTTTTTTATATATACACGAGACTGTGTATATATATATTAATACACCGCCTGAATTATATTAGAAAAAGTGCACCAGGAATGCACTGTAGATATAGACTACACTGGATGCAGAGTATATATATATATATATATATATATATATATATATATATATATATATATATATATATATTGTAGCGGACTCACTCCCTTCTCTCGTGAATCGGTTATCCGATAGCTCTTGTCTAGGGGTATCTTGTATGCAAGAGTGAGATGCGCCACGGCCCATGTCCTCCCCATTGCAGCGGGTGAGGTGAAGGCCAGTACCTGTTGTTCTCCTCGGGCCTGTGTGTTTCTTTAAAAGCCAAGTCTGTTATGCTGACACTTCCCTTCGCTCCCATTAACCAGAGTACCACACACCGATAAGGGTCCAAAACTTGTTTATTATAGCACACGAATAAACAGTCCTTTGTCAGCTGACTGGTTGGGACCCATAAAACAGTTCAATACGGTGGGGTGAGCAGGTCGAGGCACAGTCCTAACAATCAAACTAAACCACTGTGGTTTCACCAGCGGTTGCTACAGCCATCAGCTTGAGAGAGAACTTGAATCTTCGGAGTCTCTACCAGCGACTCTAGAGAACATGAACTGGAGTACCTTCGCTGCATTGCGGCCCCTGTCAGGGGGAAGATGTCCCTCCAAGGGAGTTACCAGAGGCCCCCCTGTCACCGGGTTGATGCTGCTCCGTGCTCTTCAGAAGGGTAACCTCTCCGGCCTCCTCGCCTCAGATACGGGCCCCATCCACCTCAGGGTCCCTCGGACTCATCCACCCTTGCGGAGCCCAGTCGAAGTCACTGGGCCCCAGGCCTCCAGTGTAGTACCTCACCCCAGGCTTAAGGTGCCTAAGATAGACACCAACACTGCTCCGACCAGGCCATGGGCACCTGGGCCGGAACTCCGGACCGCCAGCACCCAGGCCAAGGGTGCCTGGGCGCGGGATAGCAAAAAGACCTCGTGGTGAGGGCGTCTACCTCCCCCTATGCCCTCCCCCCAGCCGGCACAGCAGGTTCCCCGCTCCGCTGTACCACTGCCAGAGCAGGACAAAAAGGGTGCAGCACTACGGCAGTGGTTCTACCTCGACTCGGGACAACATCGCCACCCACATGTCAAGGAGAACAGCACACTACCAAAGTCCTCCACGACTTAAATGGTCTAAACCCTCTCATGATTGGTACATCCTGGATCATACTACCACCCAGGTGCTCCCCCTAGATTTAGACCCCCGCTACAATATATATATATATATATATATATATATATATATATATATATATATATAATGTGTAGCCGGGTATTGCCTTTTAAACCCTCAGAGACTACAGTACCCATTGGGCAGCGGGACACCCAGGGTGCATTGCCCCGTGCAGAGACTGCTGGGGCGGGTTATTTAACCGAGGGGCGGGGCTGAATTCGGTCTCTTTGGACACCGCCCACCCAGCAAGTGCAACTCCTTTCCGAGCCTGCTGAGGAGGAGCTGGAGCTCACCTGGCTATGGCCGTCTCAGGCACCTGAATCCCTAATGATGGATCCTTCGCCCTCTGATTCCCCCATGAGTGACACCTTGAATGCTGAAGCTGCTGAGTTCATTCCGTCAGATGTTCAGAGTGAAGAATGGGAAGATGCACTGGAATCAGTCCGAGATGAAGACCCAAGGAACTCAATGTACCTCCCTGCACCTGAGTCGGATGCCCCGGAAGCAGTAAGTCCCACCACACCTGCCTTAATGGAGGCACCCTTAATACCAGAGGCCATAATTCCTCAAGAACAAAGAGTGAAGAGAACTATCCGCCCTCCTCGAAAGTTGACATACACTCAGATGGGAGAATGCTCTAAGGACACTGTGACAACTGCAAGAAGGACAATACAAAAACCTGGTCCCTCCACTGTGCATTTGGTGGAGGGCAACCCCAGCTCTCTCTCTGGCACAGTTAGGCAGGTCACTTCTGCTAAAATTACCTGTGAGCAGGGCAACCCCCCATACCCAGTTTGGTGGGAGGTTCCCCTGACAAGTTCTTTTGCTACAATAAACTGCATTGCTTGTAGATAATGCTTATGTTATCTTTGGGGACCAAAGATTTTAAGTGGGGGGAGTGTGTAGCGGGGTATTGCCTTTTAAACCCTCAGAGACTACAGTACCCAGTGGGCAGCGGGACACCCAGGGTGCATTGCCCCACGCAGAGACTGCTGGGGCGGGTTATTTAACCGGCGGGGCTGAATTCGGTCTCTTTGGACACCGCCCGCCCAGCAAGTGGAACTCCTTTCTGAGCCTGCTGAGATACAAGGCCTGAAGCCTGGGCCTTTCTCCAAAGAGCCTTCCGCTCTCACCAAGGAACCTGAGGGACGTCTCTCCATACTGTTGCTGCATCGTTGCCAGGAGGACCAAAGACTTGGATGTCGTGAGACCTGTGTGCTGAGACACAGCGGCGGAGGATATGGACACGGACTGGTCCGGTTAGGTGAGAGAGCACCTGCTCAGAGAACTATATAGGATCTCTAGGCCCAATAACTGTTATCCGGAGTTATCACTAGTGTTGCGCTGCGCACCGGAGAGACAGTGCATTAGAGAAACTTTAGAGATTGCCTTTAATTCACCAAGTTATTCAAACCCCCTTTTACCCTGTGGATTACAGTTTGTTTTCTTCAAAAGTGCACCACCGTTTTGCTAGCGAAGATTTTCTCCTACAGAAATTCTACACAGTACATTCAGGCCTGACTTAGCGTAGACATTGCTGGGCGCCATTTTTTTTGCCCACGAGGGAGAATAACTGCAGCGGGGACCGTTAGTGTTATGCACAGTACTGTATATCTGATTGTTGAGATACTCTTTTATTGCAGGGCTCTGCACATATATGTACACTGTTGATTACATGCTCACTCAACAAATCTGAGTAAAAGTGCCAAGGTTAAGTATATTGGTGTTTGTGTCATTTACTTTGCAGAGGAGACGGGTAAGGATAGCTATACTTTATTGCTGTGTGTGTGCTATTATAGGATTGTGTCCCTGGGAGTTACAGGCCACACAATTCTACTATTCCCTACTAACTGTGCCAAGGGAGGTTAGAGCCAATTGCCTGGGGTTGACAGCGGTGCACTACAGTGCCCAAAAATTATACCAGCGGCTCTCTTAGCTCGGGGTATCGCTACACGTGGGGGCTCGTCCGGGATTCCTGTATACTGCACGCTGCAATCAAGCCTGCCAGAAGCACCGGCATGGACTCGCTAGCAGTGACATGGTGGTGCGCAACAGTTGGCGCTGATTCAACCATGGCGTTAGTTATCCAACTCCCAGGGGAAAACTGGCCGGAAGAGGAGGTAAAGCAGCTTATGCAGTCGCTGTCCCCAAGTCAGAAGGCATGGGTGATGGATTTAAAGTCAGATCCAGAGATCTTGTTTACTTACGCATTAGTGGAGTGGAGAAGCGGACTACCAGAAGACTTTAGAGGTCAGAACATACAGGCCATAGATAACCAGATATACTGCTTGGCGCATATGGAAGCAGTGAAGGGGGAACCTCTACAGACCCCCTTGTCATCACCTCCGCCATTATATCCACCACTATCCCCTAAAGCAGAGAAGTCTCAGGAGACCACAACCTCGGGGACACCCCTGGCCGCTATAGGGCCTGAACTGTTGAATGCTCTGGGAGACTTTGTCACAAAGTGCCAGAAGAGCAGTACGGTACATGTGGAAGCCGGGTACCGGAAGCTTAGGATTTTCTCTGGGAAACAACCAGTCCCCCTCGGAGAAGAAGACTTCGACACCTGGATTGAGCAAGCGATGCAGGCTGTAGAGGGATGGGAAGTACCAGAGGGCCAGAAGAAGCAGCGCATAAGCGAAAGTTTGAAGGGTGCTGCTGCGGAAGCTGTGAAGAATCTTAGGCTTAGCAATGCTGCTTGTACTGCTTATGATTATCTGGCTATGTTACAGGAAGAATTTGGCCAGCTGGAAAAGGTGGCTGAACTAGTATACCAGTTTGAACATACCCTTCAACAGCCGGGAGAAAGGTTATCCGAATATGTCCGGAGGTTAAATAAGATGCTGTGCCAAATTGTCCTTAAAAAGGGTGTTACGGTTTAAAATCTATGGAAAAAAGGGATGAGGCTGGTGTGGACTATGTCGGCACCTTATGCTAACTGATGACCAGTTGAGAGTAGATAGTAAAAATATTTTTTTTATTTCAAAAATATATATATATAGGAACAGTTATTTTTACATTTCATAGAACAATAATCATTTTGTGACATATCAATGTGTCATACCATTACAATCAAATGGAGAAGAATACAACTGTACATACATAATATGCTGTGCTCTACATGTTTCACGTTATGATTCAAAAACAGAATCCGCTTCTTCAGGAGCTATATATATATATGTATAGGTTTTCAATGGACAAATAATGAAAAGTTGGGTTGTCACGTAACTATGAAATAAAGGAGGACATGATAAACAACATTATCGTGGATATAAAGATATATACATGTTTCAATGTAAAACAGCCAGGCTAGTCCCGAGCCATAGAGCCGCGCTATTACACAGTCTTACCATGGGTGCTGGACCAAAGGAGACCAAAATGTGGACCAATATTCCAGTTGTGTCATGTGGGATTGGTAATCCCACTAGAGACACACAAAACTAGGGAGGTATAGGTAATCTGAAATATTAAGAATAGTATATAAACATCAGATATCTACTGCCAACTAGAACGGCTGCAGAAAATATATAGATTACAGGTATGTATATAACTAACCTCCTAGGAGGACACATCCAGTAGCATCTCATAAATAGACGCCATAAAGAAGGATATGTATAAAGGAAATTCAGGTCAATGTTGGACCCCTTGTATATAAGAAGGATCTCTAAAAAATATATAAATAATATATGGTAGAAATGTAAGTATCCAGCGTGCATTGATGGCAAATAGACATGTACATGTATGTACATATATGTATAAAAAAAAAAATTATATAAAAAATAAATATATAATATATATATATATATATATATATATATATATATATATATATATAAACAAGGGACATGGGTATACCTTGAAATTCCTAGGGGGTAAACACCAATGAATAATTCGATAAGATATTTTGAAAGGTCTCTGCAGTATATGGTGATAGTCTATGTAAAAAATATATAGATGGTAAAAAATATCTAATTAGTTCCTAACTAGATACCAAGTATTTGATTTCGGTGGGGTAGTGAGGATCAGTGAGCGAGAAAGAGAAGGGGGGAAATAAAGTGGAAAAATACATAACAGGAGAAGTGAGGGAACAAAGTGATGAATTAAATATAGACTGGGTGACTAAAGTATAATTGTTAATAAGTTAGTGATAAAAGCGCAGGCGGGCGTGTATTATATTATGCAGCAAGAAAGAAATAATTACCATAGCATGTACTTGGGTAAAGAAGATCCAAGGTCTTATGTAGATCAACCTTCCCGGGTAGGGAGGGGGTCTGCAATGGTAATAATTGTAATCAGAGATCTGTCTATACCCTCTAGTTAGGGAAAAGTGGGGTGGATCACTTACTTATCATGCCGAAGAGATGAACATGGATGTGTCCTCCTGAAGCAGCACACAGCTGACTATCAGCTGTTGTGGCTGCTTTTTGTATGCAGGGAAAGATCCGCCCGTCGACGCTGATGATGCGTCTGACGTCATAAATCGAGTCACGTGGTGTGCATGTGTCAGGTGACACACACGCAATGTCCTGGGCGGTGGATAAGCAAATGCGCTCCACCATATGGACAATCGTGCCCCATGCAGTAGGTAGAATGCAGGGGCACATCCACATGACATGGATTAGCAGGTTTACCTGCAGATAGCCGGAAATGGTGCATAGTCGATCTTCAATGGTGCAGGATCCAGGTCGATGCACAGACCGCCATTTTGGATAAGGGATACCCTTCCCAAAAGGTGAAGCTTTGAACAAAAAAGCGCAGATCCCTCCCAGTATCCAGACAGTGAATCTGCACTCCACTTGTGTCAGTCACTGCACTGGGTCTGGAAGTAAGGCCCGGGGTACGTAGCCTGGATGAGATAATAGTAGTATCATTATGATATAATAATAGTAACATTGATATAGTCATTAATGTTTTTGATGAAAAACATATATTATAACCTAATTTAATTAAATATACATTGTATTAAAATCAGCGCTACATAAACTGCACAACTCAGCAAGAGTTTTGTATGAAATCGCAATATTCTCATGGAGAGGAAAAACAGGGACACACCGGGGAAAAGACAGAGAGAATGCCTCGGTGTAGAGGAGTGAGGATATAAAATAGCTGGAAAAACAGCACAGAAGCAAAACAAAACAAAAAAACAAAAACAGGTAAACCCCCATCAAGAAGAAAAAGCAGGGTTTACAGTCTGTTATGGCTTTTATAGAAAAGGTTTATATGAATTTACTTCATTAATTCCTGGTGGTGTCATGGCATTTAGCCGTTCTATCCAGAGGGTTTCGCGTTGCAACATAATTTTGTCCCAGTTACCACAAAAAAGCTTATTGTCCTGGTACTGTATCTGTGATAAAGACCAATATGTCTGGTTATAGGTGTAATAATTTTGCCACCCTCTGATAGGTAAGTGTGATCACCTATTCTTTTTCTTAATTCACGTTTCGTCTTGCCGATGTAAAAAGCCCCACAAAGGCAGGTCATTATATAAATGACCCCCCTTGTGGAGCAGTCTGCATAGCTCACAGATTTGTGCCAAGTTCCATTAGGTAACATAATGCCACCACCCTCTTTTATTAGAGGGCACTTGGGGCATTCCCCACACGAGTAAGTACCCTTTGGGAGTAGGGAGGCATCTTGGCATGGAATGTAATGACTTGTAGTCAGTTTTTGTCTGAGAGTAGTAGCCCTTCTGAATATGAATTCAGGATTCTGTTTGACATATTTGGCTATGATGTGATCCTCTGTGAGAAAGTGCCAATTCTTCGATATGAGGTTACGTAATTGAATTTCATTTGAGGAGAATTTTGTTATAATTCCTACAGTTTGATGTTCCCGTTTTTTTGGGGGGTCATATAACAGTGCCCCTCTCGTTTTTCCATATGCCTTATTAAAGGCTTGTCTCAATAATGTTTTTGAATAGCCTCGAGCTAGTAGTCTATTCCGCAGTCCATCCGATTGATTTTTAAAGTCTGTATCTGATGTGCAGTTTCTGCGAAGACGCAGGTACTGCACATAAGGGATGCTCCGTTTTAAAGATTCTGGATGCGAGCTTTTAGCATGCAATAGTGTATTGTAGGGTTGTCCCGATACCACTTTTTTAAGACCGAGTACAAGTACCGATACTTTTTTTCAAGTACTCGCCGATACCGATTACCGATACTTTTTTTTAATGTCAGGTGACAGTTTTCAAGCACAATACAGATTAGGTGGCACTGATATGCAGCACTGATAGGTGGCACAGATTAAGCAGCACTGATGAGCACTGATATGATTAGGTGGCACGGATATGCAGCACTGATGAGTACTGACAGGTGGCGGGCACTGATGACTGGCACTGACAGGTGGCACTGATAGCTGGCACTGACAGGTGGCACTGATGGCTGGCACCAACAGATGGCTGGCACTGACAGGGGGCTGGCACTGACAGATGGCACTGGCACTAATAGATGGCAGGTGGCTGGCACTGGTAGCATTGACAGGTGGTAGTGATAGATGGTACTGACAGGTGGCTGGCACTAATAGGTGACACTGAGTAAGCAGCACTAATGAGAACTGACAGATAGCGGGCACTGACAGGTAGTGGGCACTTATAGGCACGAGAGGATTTATTTTTCTATGCTGCCTCTGCGACGCCCATCTTAGTACACCCTGCACTCGGCCTCAATAAAGCAGCAGCGGACATCTTGTTACACCCAGCTCGAACTACATGGGCTGGGTGTAACAAGATGTCCACTGCTGCTTTATTGAGGCCGAATGCAGGGTGTACCAAGATGGGCGTCGCATTTTTCAAGCACTGACAGTGTAACACGGAGCGTCACTTCCTTTAATGTGACGGCTCCGGTCGACGATGGATCATGATGCGGCTGCAAGCTTACCCGCCTGAGGACTCTCCGCTCCACTCTGCTCTCCGCTCCGACTTGCCGAATCCGCCCGCCGACTCCGCCCTCTGACTTCTCCTCTCCACTCTGCTCTCCGCTCCGCCCTCCGCTTGCCGACTCCGCCCGCTGACTTCTCCTCTCCACTCTGCTCTCCACTCCGCCCTCCGCTTGCCGACTCCGCCCGCTGACTTCTTCTCTCCACTCTGCTCTCCGCTCCGCCCTCCGCTTGCCGACTCCGCCCGCTGACTTCTCCCATCCCAGGTATCGGCAAAGGCATCGGGAGCATTTGCGCGAGTACAAGTACTCACGCAAATGCTCGGTATCGGTCCCGATACCGATACTAGTATCGGTATCGGGACAACCCTAGTGTATTGCCTGCACTTGGTTTCCGAAACAGGTCCGATTGTATGTATCCTTCATGATCTATTGATAAATTCAGATCCAGAAATGAAATTTCAGTCTGGCTAGTGTTGTAAGTGAATTTAAGATTAAATTCGTTTGTGTTTAGAATTCTTATGAACTTGTGTAATTCAAGTTCGGAGCCAGTCCAGATGACCAGAAGGTCATCTATGAATCTGTACCAACATAAGATCAGGGGGAGCCATGGCACATGTCGGTCGCCATTGAAAATTTCCCCCTCCCAGCCACCAAGATATAGATTGGCGTAGGAGGGTGCACAACATGTGCCCATGGCTACCCCCTGAACCTGAAGGTACATTTGGTCCATGAATACAAAAATGTTTTTAGTAAGGATGAATGATAGGAGCTCGAGAATGAATTTATTCAGAGGCCACAGATTTCTATCCTCCTCCATGAGGAATGCACCCGCAGTCCGGATGCCCTGCTCGTGCAAGATACTCGAATATAATGATTCGATATCGGTGGCAACGAGCAGGGCACCCAGAGGGACATGGGTGCCCTCCACATGGCGAAGGAGATCGGGAGTATCCTTAATAAAAGAAGGTAGACTGATGACATGCGGTAATAGAAATGAATTCACATATCTGCTAGCAGCTTCAGACATGGAGCCGATCCCGGATATGATTGGTCATCCAGGAGGGCAGTGTAAGCTCTTGTGAACTTTCGGTAGGGCATAGAAAGTGGGAATACGTGGAAAGGGGTTTATTAGGTTGCCCAGTGTGTCACTATCAATTAGGCCCATTTTGTGGGCCTTAAGGCATAAATCTCTCAATTCATCCTCAAATAGATGGCTCGTATTACTGTCTATCAAAGTGTACCAATCCCTATTATCCAAGATGTCCAAGCAGATTTTTTGATATTGTATATGTGTCATTAATAGTGTTGAGCGAACCCGAACTGTAAAGTTCGGGTCCGTACCGAACTTTAGCTTTTTCCCGAACCCGAACCCGAACCCGGACTTTGCCCAAAAGTCCGGGTTCGGGTTCGGCAATCTAATTACACATTTAGAAATGCTTCAGGGGCCAGCCAATCACCTTTTGATTAGCTGGTGTGCCCTTAGAGGCCATCATAGCCATGCCTACTAATGGCATGGCTGTGATTGGTCAGTGCAACATGTGACCCAGCTTCTATATAAGCTAGAGGCACACAGCACACATGTCACTCTGCTTCAGAATAGATAGGGAGAGGATCTAGTCTGCTGCTGCTGCTTTTAGGGAGAGATAGAAAGATAGATGAGGTAGTCCTGATTCTACAATCTGAGGGAAAAGATAGAGAGATAGTGTAGTGTAGGGCCAGGTTCCTGTGATGGTGCTTTCAGGGAGAGAGAATATTATATAGGAGTCCAGATTCAGAGATTAAAATCAGCGATCTGCATAGGTTTACCTATTTGTGTTGCAGTGCAGTCTTTTTACACTGCCATGAGCCCAGTGTCAGAGAAAATCTAACTTTTAGGGGAAAAAAAAGGCACTTTATTGTGCTCTTTTCCAAAAGACCCATAGGGCAAAAAAAAATAAAAAAAAGCATTTTATTTTGCTCGTGCAAAAAAAGACCCGTTTAGGGCAAAAAAATAAAAATAAAAATTTGCACTTTAATGTACGCTTGCAAAAAACGCCATTTAGGGGCACAAAAAAAAGTTTGCAGTGTGTTATACATATTTTGAGGTGTGTGAAATAAACAATTTCTATATAGTTTTCTCCTACTGTGCTATACTAAAAAAACAAAATTTTTTTTGAATAGCATTTTCTGCAGTTCTGTAGCTGTGCGATTCAGCGGTTACGTACTGTGGGTGTGTTCTGCTCTTCCAAAAAACGCCGTTTAGGGGCACAAAAAAAAGTTTGCAGTGTGTTATACATATTTTGAGGTGTGTGAAATAAACAATTTCTATATAGTTTTCTCCTACTGTGCTATACTAAAAAAACAAATTTTTTTTTGAATAGCATTTTCTGCAGTTCTGTAGCTGTGCGATTCAGCGGTTACGTACTGTGGGTGTGTTCTGCTCTTCCAAAAAAACGCCGTTTAGGGGCACAAAAAAAGTTTGCAGTGTGTTATACATATTTTGAGGTGTGTGAAATAAACAATTTCTATATAGTTTTCTCCTACTGTGCTATACTAAAAAAACAACATTTTTTTTGAATAGCATTTTCTGCAGTTCTGTAGCTGTGCGATTCAGCGGTTACGTACTGTGGGTGTGTTCTGCTCTTCCAAAAAACGCCGTTTAGGGGCACAAAAAAAAGTTTGCAGTGTGTTATACATATTTTGAGGTGTGTGAAATAAACAATTTCTATATAGTTTTCTCCTACTGTGCTATACTAAAAAAAAAACATTTTTTTTGAATAGCATTTTCTGCAGTTCTGTAGCTGTGCGATTCAGCGGTTACGTACTTTGGTTGTGTTCTGCGCTTCCAAAAACACCCATTTAGGGCAAGATCCTAAATTTTGAAAATATGAGGAGAAGGTCAAAGGGACGTGGTGGCCCCGGTCGTGGTGCTGCTGGTGGAGCTCCTGTTGCAGGGAGAGGACGTGGTGGATCTGTGCCAGATACACGCACAAGTGAAACACCTTCCTCAGGTGCGAGTAGGCGACCGAGCCTGCGGCGGTATTTTGTCGCACCTAATGAGGCTGTACGAATGTTTAGGCCAGGACAAGTACAGGCGATAGTAGATTGGGTTGCTGACAGTGCCTCGGGTTCCTTCACATTGTCTCCCACCCACTCTTCTGATGAAAGAACAGAGTTGGCACCTGAAACCCATGTCCATCAGTCTTTCACCTCACCCCCTTGCAAATCAGCCAAGCAGTCTGAGCCCCAAATCATGCAGCAGTCTCTTCTGCTTTTCGATGACTCTTTTAGCAGGGTTTCCCAGGGCCATCCACCTAGCCCTGCCCCAGAAGTGGAAGAGATTGAGTGCACCGATGCCCAACCACTTATGTTTCATGATGAGTACATGGGAGGACCATCGCAGTACGTCTCGGATGATGACGAAACACAGGTGCCAACTGCTGCTGCTTTCGCAATTGTGCAGACAGACAAGGAGGGCAGGGGTGAAGACTGGGTGGAAGATGATGTGGAGGACGATGAGGTCCTCGACCCCACATGGAATCAACGTTATGCAGGTGACCAGTGTAGTTTGGAGGAAGAGGCGGTGGTCGCACAGAGCCACCAGCACAGCAGAAGAGGGAGCAGGGTGCAAAAGCGGAGCGTCTGTCAGCTAGACAGTATGTCTGCTACTGCCCAACGCAGCAAGGGACCGAGCACACCAAAGCCAGGTCCAAGGAGTTCCCCAGCGTGGCAGTTCTTCACACAATGTGCTGATGACAAGACACGAGTGGTTTGCACGCTGTGCAATCAGAGCCTGAAGCGAGGCATAAACATTCTTAACCTGAGCACAACCTGCATGACCAGGCATCTAAGTGCAAAGCACGAGCTGCAGTGGAGTAGACACCTCAAAAACCAAGAAAGGTCTCTGGCTCCTCCTGCTTCCTCTTCTGCTGCAGTCTCGGCCTCTTCATCCACCTCTGTAGTGACAGTGGCACCTGCCACCCCGCAAACAGAGGATCTGCCAGCAACACTACCACCTGGGTCACCAACCATCTCCACAATGTCCCATGGAAGCGTTCAGCTCTCTATCTCCCAAACATTGGAGCGGAAGAGGAAGTACCCCCCTAGCCACCCGCGATCCCTGGCCCTGAATGCCAGCATTTCAAAACTCCTGGCCTTTGAAATGCTGTCATTCCGTCTGGTGGAGACGCAGAGTTTTAAAAGCCTGATGGCATTGGCTGTCCCACAGTACGTCGTGCCCAGCCGCCACTATTTTTCCAGGCGAGCCATCCCTTCCCTGCACAACCAAGTGGGGGACAAAATCAGGTGTGCACTGCGCAACGCCATCTGTGGCAAGGTCCACCTAACTACGGATGCGTGGACCAGTAAGCACGGTCAGGGACGTTATATCTCCCTAACAGCACACTGGGTAAATGCAGTGGCGGCTGGGCCTGAGGCAGATAGCAGTTTGGTGCATGTCCTTCCACCACCGAGGATTGCAGGGCGCTTCAGTTTGCCTCCTGTTGCTAACTCCTCCTACTCCGCTTCCTCATCCTCTACCGCCTCCTCATCCGGTCAGCGTAACACCTTCACCACCAACTTCAGCACAGCCAGGGGTAAACGACAGCAGGCAGTTTTAAAACTTTCCTGTTTGGGGGAAAAACCCCACACCGCGCAGGAGTTGTGGAGGGACATGGAACAACAGACCAAAGAGTGGTTGCTGTCAGTGAGCCTCAAGCCCGGCCTGGTGGTGTGCGATAATGGGGGAAATCTCGTAGCAGCTCTGGGCCTAGCTGGTTTGACGCACATCCCTTGCCTGGCGCATGTGCTGAACTTGGTGGTCCAGAGGTTCCTTAAAAATTACCCCAATATGCCAGAGCTGCTGCAGAAAGTGCGGGCTGTGTGTGCGCACTTTCGGCGTTCTCACCCTGCTGCTGCTCGCCTGTCAGCGCTGCAGCGTAACTTCGGCCTTCCCGCTCACCGCCTCATATGTGACGTGCCCACAAGGTGGAACTCCACCTTGCACATGCTGGCCAGACTGTGCGAGCAGCAGCAGGCGATAGTGGAGTTTCAGCTGCAGCAATCACCCGTGAGTCGCTCTGCGGAACAGCACCACTTCACCACCAATAACTGGGCCTCCATGCGAGACCTGTGTGCCTTGTTGCGCTGTTTCGAGTACTCCACCAACATGTCCAGTGCCAATGACGCCGTTCTTAGCGTTACTATCCTAGTTCTATGCCTCCTTGAAAAAACGCTTTGGGCGATGATGGAAGAGGATGTGGCACAGGAGGATGAGGAGGAGGAGGAGGAAGCGGGATCATTTCAAAGGCTTTCAGGGCAGTCTTTCACAAGTGGCTACGAGGGTGGGTTCCTGCACCAACAAACGCCAGGTACACAATTGTCCGGCAGAAAGGGCACAGTTCTGGAGGATGACGAGGTGGAGGAGGAGATGGAGGAGGAGGAGGAGCCATTTTCACAGCAGGGTGGCACCCAGACCAGCTCGTGGCCATCACTGGTGCGTGGCTGGGGGGATACAGAGGACACAGACGATACACCTCCCACAGAGGACAGCTTTTCTTTGCCTCTGGGCAGCCTGGCACACATGAGCGATTACATGCTGCAGTGTTTCCGCAATGACCGCCGAGTTGCCCACATTTTAACTGGTGCTGATTACTGGGTGGCCACCCTGCTGGATCCCCGTTACAAGGACAACGTACCGTCCTTAATTCCCTCACTGGAGCGGGATCGTAAGATGCGCGAGTACAAGCGCACGCTGGTAGACGTGCTGCTGGTGGCATTCCCACCTGACAGCGGGCGTACGGCGGAAGCACAAGGCGAAGGCAGATGAGGAGGAAGAGGTCGCCAACGCAGCCGGGGCACCGGCAGCACCTCAGAAGGCAGGGTTAGCATGGCTGAAATGTGGAAAAGCTTTGTCAGCACGCCACAACAACCAGCACCACCAGCTGAGATGGAACGTCTTAGCAGGAGGCAGCATTTCACCAACATGGTTGAGCAGTATGTGTCCACAGGCCTACACGTACTGGATGACGGGTCTGCCCCCTTTAACTTCTGGGTCTCCAAATTGGGCACATGGCCTGAGCTTGCCCTTTATGCCTTGGAGGTGCTGGCCTGCCCTGCAGCCAGTGTATTATCTGAACGTGTATTTAGCACGGCAGGGGGCGTTATCACAGACAAGCGCAGCCGCCTGTCCAGAGCCAATGTGGACAAGCTCACGTTCATTAAAATGAACCAGGCATGGATCCCACAGGACTTGTCCGTACCTTGTGCAGAATAGACATGTATACTGGTGTTGTGACAAAAACTGTCCGGCCATCGGATTGTGTCCGGCCCATACTGCGAAGGCGCAGCGCTTGCGCAGTACAGAGGACAAGGAGATTCACAAAATCTCCGAAGATGAACGGCGCCTGCGCTGTGAGTGCAGGTTCAAGCCCCACCATCCAAGTGGACATACGGTAGCACATAGTAACAGGGCCCCTCACGGGCTCGGTTTGATCGCCACGCTTCGGGCACAGCCTCACTTGGCTCGGCTTGAACCACGGATGGTGTGGCCTTCACCTGAACTCACCACGCAGGCGCCGTTCGTCTTGGGAGATTTTCAAAATCCCCTTGTCCTACATACTGAGCAAGCGCAGTACAGGGTGGACACTATTTGACGGGGGACAGAATTCGACACATCACCGGCCTTACCCAGCCATTGTTGTATTTTTGAACCAGTGTTGGCTACCTTGTCCTCCTCCACCGCCGCTTCCACCTACACAGCCACATCCACCGCCACCTCAACCTCCTACTCCATATGGACCTCGTCCTCCTAGGTCAAGATTATTATTTTTTTTTGTATGTTATTTTAAGTTATTTCCCTATCCACATTTGTTTGCAGAGCACTTGCCATGCTCTTAACAACATTTTGCTGCCATTTGCAGCCCTCTAGCCCTTTCCATTACCTTTTTAGAGCCTTTTTAGTCCTTAGAAGTCCGGGTCCCCATTGACTTCAATGGGGTTCGGGTTCGGGTCCGGGTTCGGGTTAAAGTTCGGTCCCAAACCCGAACTTTTTTCCGAAGTTCGGCCGAACCCGTCGAACCCGAACATCCAGGTGTCCGCTCAACTCTAGTCATTAAGACAATGTTGCCACCTTTATCGGATGGTTTTATTATTATCTCTTTTTGGGTTTGAAGAGTTTTAACCGCTGTCAATTGGGCATCTGAGAGATTGGGACACAGATTAGTAGATGCATTGGAGATGGTGGACCATTGCATGTTTTTTATATCTCTTATAGATTTCTGAAGAAACATCCAAATGCTCGGGCATGTGGATAGTTCCGGAAAATGCCGTCATTTAGGTTTGAATTTATTTATTTTATGGGGGACAGGATCGCTCTTTCCCCCAATAGACCCAGGTGGTGGGTCAATCCCAATTTTGCCCTCATCATAGAGGATCATTAGATCTCTGAGTGCTCTGCATTCTCGCATATTAAAGCCCTTCATTTTATCTGAGATTTCTCTTTCAGTTTGTTTAGTTTTTTGTTCCGAATCAAAAATATATTTATATGTTAACCGGCGGGAGAATATTTAAAGGTCTTTGATTGTTTCCATTACATCAATGTTCTGGGGTGGGCAAAAGCCCAGACCCATTTGCAAAACTGATGTTTGGTCTTCATTTAGATGAAAGTTAGTGAGATTGACTATATTTAACTCTGACTGTCTGGCCTTTGGGGTATCCTTAATACGTATGTGTTCAGATTGCTCTGGTTTTTGGCATCTGCCAAGGCCAGAGCTGGATCTAAAAAATCATCGATGTTAGTAGGTAGTTTTGTATTTGCTGGTACTGCAATAGTACCTTTATTTAGGAGAGTAAGTAGGACTGGTGTGAGATTACTTTTGATCATACCTTGGTCCATCGCCTGGGGAGATGTGCGAGAGCAAGATCTCATCCCTTTCTTTATCATCATGGTCATTTGGGGATGACCCGGCACCTTGATTCCATGATCTTTTTGTGCTTCGAGATCGTGAAGAATGCATCTTCGCCAGTCTGGAATGTGCCTGTGGGGGGATAGAGGTATTTACAGAGGAATCAGACTCTGAAGTATATTCAGTTTGTGTATTATTTTGGTATGGGCGTCTCTTGGGATTCCTAGTGCCCCTACCCCCAGTCCATTTATAAGCATAGCCTTCAGTACAGTATATGCCCTTTTATCCAGATTAAATTTCTTCTGCTTTTTGACCACAATATCTTTATTCATTTTCTCCAGTTGATCCCTTATCTCCTTCCATTTGGGAGGAAATGTGCTTAACGTTAAAACGTGTGTAAATTGGACATTGAGGCTGTCAATCTCTAGATTGAGTGCCTCCATGTCCAATCTTTCTCACTCACTGATCCTCACTACCCCACCCAAATCAAATACTTGGTATCTAGTTAGGAACTAATTAGATATTTTTTACCATCTATATATTTTTTACATAGACTATCACCATATACTGCAGAGACCTTTCAAAATATCTTATCGAATTATTCATTGGTGTTTATCCCCCTAGGAATTTCAAGGTATACCCATGTCCCTTGTTTATATATATATATATATATATATATATATATATATATATATATTGTGACAGCAGGAAGGTAAAGTCACCTGGTTGCATCCAGGGGGGTAGATATATTTCGCCCAGATTCAGGCTTTACGCCGACTTATACAACTAGGTGGAGAGTTGTATAAGCCCAGCTAAGGCTAGTGGGCTCATGGATGACTCATACCTCTAGGGAGAGTGTGGGGCGTCGTACAGACAGGGAGTTGAAGAGACCAGCTGAAGCTTGTCAGCTCATTTAGGCCTCTATAAGAACTCCCAGCTTCATTAGATGTTAGCTCATGCCTGGAACCAGACCTGTGTGGACTGTCTAGGGAGAGTGAACCCCTGTGCGGTGAGACAAAGCCTGTGTGGCTATTTGCTTGGACATTTAAAACCAGGGACTTAGGGACTAGGACAGCACTAGGCTGATCCCAGTTGTTAGTTAGGAAACCTGTATGTTTAGTCAGAGGTCAACTTGACCAGGATTTATTTTGTTTATGTTTCTTTTGCTTTGCTGTGTTTTTGTCACTGTAAATAGAAAATAAACCGCACCTTTTTGATTTTGAAAACCACAAGCTCCGTCTGCTGGGCCTGTTTTTGTGTGGGGAGCCCATCTCGGGGGTCACCCACACCCGCTGCCGAGCTAACCCCCTCACAGTTGGTGGAGAACCAGTGGCAGTTTTTTTAAGCCAGCATGGAGGAGATACTGAAACAGCTGGCTCTAGCAAATGCCAATCAACAGCAGACAAATGCAGGTTTGCAAAGGAGCCTTGCAGCCCAGCAGCAAGCTCATCAACAGAGCCTTGCAGCCCAGCAGCAAGCTCACCAACAGAGTCTGGAAGCTCAGCAACAAGCCCTGCAGCAATCTGAGGCCCGCTTCATAGACCTGTTACAGAAGCAAGAGCAGAGACTACAACAAATGGAAGCAGTAGTGCAGCAACGTCCGCAGACCAGTGAGGGAAGCCGTCCCACTAATACCGCGTCCTTTGGGGTGAGTCGTTTATTGACAAAAATGACTGGAGAGGATGATCCAGAGGTATTTTTGACCACATTTGAAAGGACTGCTGAAAGAGAAAAGTGGCCTGAGGAGCAGTGGGCTGGACTGGTGGCTCCTCTGTTAACTGGTGAATCGCAGAAGGCTTACTATGACCTAGAGCATGACCAAGCAAAAGACTATGTGATGCTAAAAGCTGAAATATTGGCAAGGCTGGGTGTCACCCTGGCTGTCCGGGCTCAGCGTGTGCATAACTGGACTTTCCAGCTTGGAAAACCCCCCAGGTCTCAAATGTATGATCTCATTCACCTGAGCAGAAAGTGGCTACAGCCAGAGACTTTGTCCGCACCAAAGATTGTGGAACGTGTTGTAATGGATCGGTTTTTGAGAGCTCTTCCTACTGCCATCCAAAAGTGGGTAAGCCATGGAGACCCAGAGACAGCCGATGGTCTTGTGGATCGTGTGGAGAAATACTTGGCTACAGAGAACCTGACGGCCTCTTCCAGAGACACTCGGACTTTCCACCCTAAGACCAGACCATCCCCAGGGGCGGATAAGATGATTCCAAGGGGTAAGGGTGGAGAGAGTGAGAGGGTGGGAGCTCTACCCCAAGTTTGGCGAGAACAGCCTGGGAAATCAGCGGCTCAAGAGGCGGCAAGAAGGATCGTTTGCTACCGCTGCCGGCAAGCGGGACATATTGCAGCAAATTGCCCGGTTGTGGAGGAACCCATGCAGTGTGACTTTCTGACGGGCAGACGTCAGTCGCTGTGTGCGACAGTCGCATGCACTGCCATTCGGGGAACTGAGAAACATTTATGCAAAATGTGTATTAATGGTAGAAATGTTGTGGTATTGCTGGATTCAGGTAGCCTTGTGACCCTGATAAAGGCTGAATTAGTTAAAACAGAGGTCTCTGGGAATAGCAAGGTAGCTGTTATTTGTGTGCATGGGGACACCCGAGAGTATCCAGTGACTACAGTGTGTTTCGAGACCCCCAAAGGTACCCTCTCTCATCCAGTGGGCTTAGTATCTCAGTTACCGCATGACGCCATTGTGGGAAGGGATTTTCCGAAGTTCTGGGAACTGTGGGATGATCCTGAGCCCCCCACTGGTGCCCCTATGTACCAGGAATGTGATAGCCAGAACTCCCCTGAGAGTGGTGAGGACTCTCCGGAATTTCCCTTGTCAGTATTGGCAGGGGAGACTCAAGAAACTGGAGAGGAGCCCACCTCCTCAGACGAAAACCTACCGTCTGTGGAGTTTTCTGATCTTGAGGTTCACAGGGAAAACTTTGCCACAGAACAGTTGAAAGACCCCGTCCTAATAAAGGCACGGGAAAACGTAGTGAAAATAGATGGCGAGTTAGTGAACCCAGATAATACCTGCACTTACCCATACTTCAGCGTAGAGAAGGACCTACTGTATCGGGTGGCAAAAAGGGCAGAAGAAACCGTTGAGCAGCTTGTGGTGCCCAAACCTTACAGGAAGTTGGTGTTGGAGTTGGCCCATGGGCACATTCTTGGATGTCATCTGGGGACAGAGAAAACCCGAGAGAGGGTATTACAGAGATTCTATTGGCCGGGGGTGATGAAGGACATAGAAAATTATTGTTCCTCCTGCCCTGTGTGTCAGAGGTCGGCCCCGATGCCACATTTCCGTAGCCCGCTGGTCCCTCTACCCATCATTGAGGTCCCGTTTGAGAGGATCGCCATGGATTTGGTAGGTCCTATAATCAAGTCCGCTAGGGGGCACCAGTACATATTAGTTATAATGGACTATGCCACCCGTTATCCAGAAGCGATCCCTCTCCGAAATACCTCGGCCAAAACCATAGCCAAAGAGCTATCTCTTGTGTTTAGCCGGGTGGGTATTTGTAAAGAACTGCTTACGGACCAAGGTACACCCTTTATGTCCCGGGTTATGAAGGAGCTATGTAAATTGTTCAAAGTGACGCAATTACGTACATCTGTGTATCACCCCCAAACCGATGGGCTGGTTGAAAGATTCAACAAAACCCTAAAACAAATGTTGAAGAAAGTGGTGGATAGAGATGGAAAGGATTGGGACTGTCTACTTCCTTATCTGATGTTTGCTATTAGGGAGGTGCCCCAATCCTCTACGGGATTCTCCCCCTTTGAGTTACTGTATGGGAGACACCCAAGAGGGCTGTTGGATATTGCCAAGGAAACTTGGGAAAGTGAGAGTTCTCCCCACAGGAGTGTGATTGAGCATGTCGCCCTGATGCAAGACCGAATTGCACAGGTAATGCCCATCGTGAAGGAACATTTGGCCCAAGCGCAGTTAGCACAGCAGAGAGTGTACAACCGTGGAGCCAAGACCCGTACCTTTTCCCCGGGGGATAGGATACTGGTACTTGTCCCTACGGTTGAAAGTAAATTCCTTGCCAAATGGCAAGGCCCCTACGAGATAATGGAAAAAGTGAGCGAAGTGAATTACAAGGTCAGACAACCAGGAAGGCGAAAGCCCGAACAGATCTATCACGTTAATCTGTTGAAAGCCTGGAGGGATAGAGAGTCCCTAGTCGCAGACACTTGGTCACCAGCTCAAACTGGTTGCGTGATTCCTGAGGTTGGAATAGCAGCCACCTTGTCACAACCCCAACAACAGGAGGTTAAGGAGTTTGTGCTTCGCAACAAGGAGGTATTCTCTGAGCTGCCGGGACAAACATCTGGGGTAGAGCATGACATCATTACCCCGCCCGGTGAAAGGGTGAAGTTAAAACCCTATCGGATCCCAGAGGCCCGACGGGAGGCAATACGGGAGGAAGTACAGAAAATGCTGAACTTAGGGGTGATAGAGGAGTCCCAAAGTGATTGGTCTAGTCCCATTGTGTTGGTGCCTAAACCGGATGGGAGCTGGCGATTTTGTAACGATTTTCGTCAGTTGAACAAAGTTACAAAATTTGACACCTACCCCATGCCACGTATAGATGAGTTGATCGACCGGCTGGGAACAGCCCGATACATGACGACTCTTGACCTCACAAAAGGGTATTGGCAAATCCCCCTGGCCAAGTCGGCCAAAGAGAAAACCGCATTTGTAACCCCAGACGGGGCGTTCCAATATAAAAGAATGCCGTTCGGGTTACAGAATGCGCCGGCCACATTCCAGCGGAAAATGGACCAGATGCTGAGGCCCCATCGGAAGTATGCTGCGGCTTACCTGGATGACGTAATTGTCCATAGCACAGATTGGGCCTCACATCTGCCAAAAGTGCAAGCAGTCCTGGACTCTGTTCGGGAAGCGGGGTTTACGGCTAACCCCAAGAAGTGTACCATTGGGCAGGAGGAGGCCAAATATCTTGGGTACACCATTGGGAGGGGAGTAATAAAACCCCAACTCAACAAAGTCGAGGCCATCCAGAGTTGGCCACGTCCCAACAGCAAGAAGCAGGTACGAGCCTTTCTGGGAATCGCTGGGTATTATCGGCGATTCATTCCCCACTTTGCTTCTAAGGCTGTGCCCCTAACCAACCTGACGAAGGGGAAAGGGTCGGTCATGATTAAATGGACCCCCGAGGCTGAGGCAGCATTCCAATTCTTGAAACAAGCCTTATGTAGCCAGCCAGTGTTGTACTCACCCGACTTCTCTAAAGACTTTGTCGTACAAAGTGATGCGTCAGATGTGGGGTTAGGAGCAGTATTGTCCCAGGTCTGGAACGGGGAAGAGCACCCAGTCATTTACCTCAGCAGGAAGTTGAAGTCCCATGAGGTAAATTACGCCACCGTTGAAAAGGAGTGTTTAGCGGTGAAGTGGGCTCTAGATTCCCTTCGGTACTACCTGCTAGGTAGGCACTTTGACATGGTTACGGATCACGCTCCGTTAAAGTGGATGGCTCAAAACAAGGAAACAAATAGAAGAGTGAATAGGTGGTTCCTGGCCCTCCAGGAATTCAACTTCACAGTAAAGCATCGCCCTGGCGTTCAAATGGGGAATGTGGATGCTTTGTCTCGAGTACATGAATGCCTGATTGCTGGTGTTCCAACCCCGAGGTTAAAACAAGAGGGGGGGTATGTGACAGCAGGAAGGTAAAGTCACCTGGTTGCATCCAGGGGGGTAGATATATTTCGCCCAGATTCAGGCTTTACGCCGACTTATACAACTAGGTGGAGAGTTGTATAAGCCCAGCTAAGGCTAGTGGGCTCATGGATGACTCATACCTCTAGGGAGAGTGTGGGGCGTCGTACAGACAGGGAGTTGAAGAGACCAGCTGAAGCTTGTCAGCTCATTTAGGCCTCTATAAGAACTCCCAGCTTCATTAGATGTTAGCTCATGCCTGGAACCAGACCTGTGTGGACTGTCTAGGGAGAGTGAACCCCTGTGCGGTGAGACAAAGCCTGTGTGGCTATTTGCTTGGACATTTAAAACCAGGGACTTAGGGACTAGGACAGCACTAGGCTGATCCCAGTTGTTAGTTAGGAAACCTGTATGTTTAGTCAGAGGTCAACTTGACCAGGATTTATTTTGTTTATGTTTCTTTTGCTTTGCTGTGTTTTTGTCACTGTAAATAGAAAATAAACCGCACCTTTTTGATTTTGAAAACCACAAGCTCCGTCTGCTGGGCCTGTTTTTGTGTGGGGAGCCCATCTCGGGGGTCACCCACACCCGCTGCCGAGCTAACCCCCTCACAATATATATATAATTTTTTTTAATATATTTTTTTATATTAATTTTTTTTTATACATATATGTACATACATGTACATGTCTATTTGCCATCAATGCACGCTGGATACTTACATTTCTACCATATATTATTTATATATTTTTTAGAGATCCTTCTTATATACAAGGGGTCCAACATTGACCTGAATTTCCTTTATATATATCCTTCTTTATGCCGTCTATTTATGAGATGCTACTGGATGTGTCCTCCTAGGAGGTTAGTTATATACATACCTGTAATCTATATATTTTCTGCAGCCGTTCTAGTTGGCAGTAGATATCTGATGTTTATATACTATTCTTAATATTTCAGATTACCTATACCTCCCTAGTTTTGTGTGTCTCTAGTGCAGCGGTTCTCAACTCCTGTCCTTGGGACCCACTAACAGGCCAGATTTTAAGTATTACCTTGGGGAGATGCAGGCTAGAATACCGCAATCACTGAGCAGCAAAGGATATCACCTGTGATGTATTTCAGTTATCTTGCAAACCTGGCCTGTTAGTGGGCCCTGAGGACCGGAGTTGAGAACCACTGCTCTAGTGGGATTACCAATCCCACATGACACAACTGGAATATTGGTCCACATTTTGGTCTCCTTTGGTCCAGCACCCATGGTAAGACTGTGTAATAGCGCGGCTCTACGGCTCGGGACTAGCCTGGCTGTTTTACATTGAAACATGTATATATCTTTATATCCACGATAATGTTGTTTATCATGTTCTCCTTTATTTCATAGTTACGTGACAACCCAACTTTTCATTATTTGTCCATTGAAAACCTATACATATATAGCTCCTGAAGAAGCGGATTCTGTTTTTGAATCATAACGTGAAACATGTAGAGCACAGCATATTATGTATGTACAGTTGTATTCTTCTCCATTTGATTGTAATGGTATGACACATTGATATGTCACGAAATGATTATTGTTTCTATGAAATGTAAAAATAACTATTCCTATACATATATATTTTTGTAATAAAAAAAAAATCTTTTTACTATCTACTCTCAACTGGTCATCAGTTAGCATAAGGTGCCGACATAGTCCACACCAGCCTCATCCCTTTTTTCCATACAACGCTCAACGGGACGAAGGCACCATTTTTATATATACTTCTTATCTTCAGCACTTTCAGTATATGGTTTAAAATCTATATTTAAGATTTAATATCTCAAAGATATGATATAGGTTAAATAAGAGTTCTTTTGACCAGAAGTGAAAGCTTTAACATAATGAACATTTATTATGTATTTGTTAAAGTCTAATCTAATACACAGAAACTATCTATATAGTCTTAGATAAGCAGGAAATAGTATGTTAAAATATACAAAGTATTTAAATGGAGGAACATAGAGCATATTCCTCTAACATTAAAGTACAAGCATGAGTAGTTACATAGACAGACCTTTGACATAGTTACCCCATTAGACCCATCCTTCAGGCCATCCTTTCATAAAGTGAGAGCTCCAATCTCCCTCCCTCTGAGTATATCTCTCTATCCTGATACCCCATAGGTTGGCCTAGCTTGGGTCATGATTGGAGGGCTTACTCCATAAGTCAGCCCCCTTTCATGCTAATCCTGGTGACTCTATGTGGGCAGGAGATGTGATTAAAGTTTCCCAGGGTTATAGGTGAGGCTCTGTCCATTGTATATCCCAGCATGGGACTCATTGACGAGAGTGGGTTTAACACAATGGAATTGTCTCTCCAAGCTTGGGGCTCCGTGATGTCTAGCAGTTAACAAAGGGGCTTGCATAGGTGCTAAATGAAATATATTCTGAAAGCTAAATGAACTATATCTACAGCAATTGAACTGGAGATTGTAGAAAGAATGGACTTTATAGGCACACTTGATATGTAGAAAATTAATAAAATTTTAATATTACATGAATACATAGCATAAAATTGACCTACGTCATGAAGACAAAAGCAGGTACATAATTGATGGCATGTAGATAACAACATATACATAAATACACAATTAACAACACATGAACTGTGGACACTTCCCAATTGATACCCCACAATATTGCGATGGTTCCTGGGGTGGAGGTTCACAGAGTGTTGATGAATTTAAAACTTGGTGCTCGACATGTTTCGCAATCTAATCGCTTCCTCAAGAGCTTCTAGATGTATAAAGATTTTTTTTTTAAATAATTTTGATACAAAAGACATTTGTCTTATTATTACATGTAATATTGATATACACTTGATAAACCAAAGACACTCACCACTAAACAAGTTAAGGTGGTGAGTGTAGTACAATTGTTGCGACCCTCTACACTCTGCGAGAATTACACATGGAAAAAGGGGTCCAGATGGAAGGGCCCTTTCTACGAAGGGAAATGCTGCAGCAAATACCACCAACCACACACCAACACGTAGATAAGTATGGAGATGCTCAAAATAGCTGTAGAAACATGATTACATAAATTATATGGTGCTAAAAGGGGCTAAAAAAGGCAAATACTAAAGGAATACCTGAGAGTAGCGTAAGCCACGTCTAGGTATAATGGCCAAAATAATAACACAAAAATAAAAAATAATATATATATATAAATGTAGATGTATTGCAAGGCCACCTACTTTTCAGAAAATGTCCGAAAAGCAATTGGACTGAACCAGAACTGGACAGATAGTGTGGAGCCTAGCCTGGAACCTAGAATAACAACCATAAAGCAACAAAGAAATATATATAGTTTAGAAATTGAGATAGCCCAAGGCAATATAGAGTAATACGAGATGAAAAGTTGGAGAATTACCTTAAAGAGTTTTTTGTAGTGGGCTAACCCAGATGGATAGTGGTTATACTACCCAAAATTTTAAAGTAGCCGGCATAGAAGGTCGTATATAAGTCCCAGCTGGTGTGGTACTTCAATTATGAACTCTGTGGACACATATATATTTGGTGAGTAATTACTATAACTAAGTGTTGCTAGCACTTGTAAGTACCAATACTCCAGGTGTAAGGAGGAATATATATGGTACTGGTGCTAAAACCGCACAGCAGCACAATGCCCTGCTACACATGTATATGATATAAAAAGAAATACCTGAAAGCAGGGTGCCTGGGAGTGAGAATCCACACCCACCGCCGTCCAGAAGGTAAGCAAACAGGTACTGTGTGAGAGGGGACAAGTCCCTCACACCACAGAATAAAGCGGCACTAAAGGAAACAAAAAGCATCTGTAACACGGTGCATAAGAAATGCGATGATAAAGAAAGGAGGGAGATATTGGTCCCAACACCACAGAATAATGAAGTATAACATACCAATGACGCTCCAAGACTCACTACCGTTCCGTCCGGTCAGACCCCTCACTGTGGAGGCTACCACCCACTTCAGCAACCTGTTGTTGAGTGGTGGTGTTTGCTCCCATATAAGAGCAACTCGCTCATGATGGTGCTGCACGACGCACAGCGTCATCACGGCTGGCCAATTAGCGTGCACTCGCGCCGTCAAGATGATACGCATGTGCAATGGGTGAATAGGGACAAAGCGTGTGAGGGCAGGCACGCAACGCCACGCACCAACGCGTCCTCGCCAATCACCCCCGACAAACAACTGCCGTCAATTTTAGCGCGTGCATGCCAGGCCTAAGGCCCGGCAATTGAGGGCGGAAGTGCTGCTAAGAGGCGCCAATGAATTGGCATCTCAGTTGCCATTATTGAAAACGCTGCTCAGGCAATTGCCGAACAGCATTAATAATGGCTTGGGTGGCCACACACTAGCCACATTG
Source organism: Rana muscosa (assembly GCA_029206835.1). Classification (NCBI taxonomy): domain Eukaryota; kingdom Metazoa; phylum Chordata; class Amphibia; order Anura; family Ranidae; genus Rana; species Rana muscosa. Next base: position 374,864,299 of record CM055122.1, on the reverse strand, counting down.
CCAGTGCTGGGTCGTGAATGAGCCGCAGCATCCCTATACCATGTGTACCTCACAGAGCCCAGAGCGAAACCTGGCCGCAAACATGAAAAACAGGCCATGGCTGACTGGAGAGCTGACAGCCATAGCCACGTATTATTAGAAAAATATTTACCAGAAGCCGGTCCAATAGGACTGGAAAACCCGTCCCAGCACTCGGCTGTATAGGGTCATTTAATGAAATCATATTATAGAAACATGAAACAATATGCAAAAAAATATGAATGAACAAAGTGCATTACATCCAATTGACATAGTGCACATATAACTCTAGTCTACCCAACAAACATAACCCATATTATCCTGGAATGAATTCCAGATATGGGTCCCCAGAGTGACTTAGTACTTGGAGACGAATCCAGTAAAATTAATTGGAAAAAAATGCTATTGAAAAGGGGGAAGGCAAGGGGGGGAAGGGGAATTAGGGACAGGGAAACAAAATGGGAAAATGTAGGGACAGGTGAAGGACAGGGGGAAGGGTATGGAGGGAAAGAAAGGCAGGGGGAGGAAAGATGGGATGGACAATGGAAACCAGTCAAAAATTATGCAGAAACCCCAAACTTTTTGAATATAAAGATTGGTAGTGGGAACATATCATTGGGGTATGTGGGGGCCACGACGCCTCCCTGCCCGTCCCTTACAAGAAGGGGCGGTAGGAGAGAACCTCGTTAATCCCAGGAGGGTGAGTGGCCTCCAACCGCTCAATCCACAATGTCTCCTTCTGGAGGATACGTTTGTCCCAATTACCTCCCCGAGGATCTCGGGGGACCACTTCCAAAACCATAAATTTAACCACCGATGTGTCGAACTTATGGTATAAACCTAAATGACGGCTCACCGGGGTGAGCATTTTGGCATACTGCGAGTAATAAATATGGTCGTAAATCCTTTTCTTGAACGGACGAAATGTCTTACATACTTAAAACGGTTTGCATTTACAAGTCATTAAATAAATGACTCCCTCAGTATCACATGATGCATAAAAGCGGGGAGAAAATTTCTCCCCATTAGGTAGTACGAACTTTGTACCAGTATTCACCCATGGGCAATAAGTACATTGGCCACAAGTATGAATACCTCGTGCTGGAGTTGGGTAATCCAATTGTGGTCTATAGTTACTAGCTGTCAATTGATTTCCTATTGAGGTACTTTTGCGGAATACTATTTCTGGTGAGTCTCTGACATATTTAGACAGGATTGGATCTTCGCTGATAAGATGCCAATGTTTTTGCATCCCCGCACGGAGCATACTGTGTTGAGCTGAACATCTGGTAATAAATTTAGTGGTCATTTGAGTGAGGTGTTGTTTTGGCCTAGTATAAAGCAAATTTGTTCGTTCCCTACCTATTGCTTTGTTGTAAGCTTTTCTGAGGAGGCTTTTGGTATAACCCCGTTTTCGTAAACGTTCACGTAGTTAATTTGCCTGCAACTTGAATTCAGCTTCATGTGTGCAGTTTCTGCGTAACCTAACATATTGAGCATAAGGTATACTGTGTACTAGTGCTTGGGGATGTCCACTGTTCGCGTGTAGAAGCGTGTTACCTGACGTTTTTTTCCGAAAAAGTTTGGTGGCTATGTTATCGTCAAGGTCACGATAAATGGAAAGATCCAAAAAAGAAATACACTCTTGATGCCACTCGAATGTAAAACCAAGATTGAACAGGTTGATATTCAACTTGGCAATAAATTCATTGAGAGAAACAACCGTCCCCGTCCAAATCACGAAAATATCGTCAATGTACCTGAACCAGCACAGAGTCTGGTCCAGGTACTGGCGAAACTCTGGATCAGAGAAAATCTCTTGCTCCCACTCCCCCAGGTACAAGTTGGCGTACGCCGGAGCACAACAAGTGCCCATGGCGACGCCTTGTACCTGGAGGTAGTGGGAGCCGAGAAAGGTAAAACAGTTGTGTTCAAGAATAAATGATAATAGCTGCAATATGAGACCTTGGAATTTCCATTCACGATGATCATGTTCCATAAGGAATCGTTTTACCACTTCTATACCAAGTTTGTGTGGAATACTTGAGTACAATGCTTCTACGTCAATGGTGACAAACAGCGCTCCAGGGGGAATACCAAGACCATCTAGATGTTTGAGCAAATCTGATGTATCTCTAATGTTAGATGGTAAACTTTTCACGTGTGGCATAAGGAAGAAATCCACGAATCTGCTTGCATGTTCAGTAATGGACCCAATGCCAGAAATAATTGGCCTGCCTGGAGGGTTGTTTGGGTTTTTATGGATTTTAGGTATGGCGTAAAAAATCGCTTCTCATGGAAAAGCAATGTTGAGGTAATCGTAAGTAGATTTATCAATAAGGGCATCGGAGAAGGCGGCATACAGTAGCATCTTAAATTCTAATTTAAATTTCGCTGTAATCTCTGGAGTAATGGCTTGATACCAAGCCTTGTTGTTAAGGATATCGAAACACATTGTTTCATATTGTTTGCAAGTTAGAAGCACTATATTGCCCCCTTTATCCGACGCCTTTATGACTGTATCCCCACGAGATTGCAAGTTAATCAAAGCTTGATACGTGTAAGATTTGATGGAATATTGGGCACTTCCATATGTTTGATTTCGCTAACCATAGCAGTGAGGAATGCTGAAATTTGGGGATTAGTATTGAGGTCTGGGAATTGATCTGATTTATTTTTAAACTGGGGGTTGGATGTCTGTAGGGAGGGGGAAGTGGAGCTACTAGCAGTGGGTAGAGACTGATCAGTGTCTTGGTTTTTGTCCAACAGGATCATAAGATCCCGAAGGGCTCGAAATTTCTTCATGGTGTATTTCTTGATTTGTTCCGACAGCTCCTTTTCAGCTGTGCGTCTCTTTTTGTCAGGATCAAACAGATATTTGTAAGTGAGTTTCCTCGCAAAGAGGTATAAGTCTTTAATGACTTCATATTTGTCAATCATACTGTTTGGGCAAAAAAAAACTGAGACCTAGTTTAAGGACTGTCAATTCATCATCAGAAAGTGGATGGGGTGTAAGGTTGATAATGCTCAATTCCTCAGCATGGTCGACTCGCCTAAAGGGATGTCATGTTGTATTATATGTGTATTAGGATTTCTTGGCTGTTTAGATAGGTCCTTGGTCTGTGTCGAGTTGGATCCAGGTGGAGCACTAAGGGGGCCACTGTGGCCTAAATTGCCACCCTCGGCCCCTCGAGGGGTGCCGGGGGGGGGCACCCAAAGAGTGGTTCTGCTGAGACATTTGTTGTGTGTGCATTTGATGCACTGCTTGTGCTGCTATTGGTCCCATATAAGCATAGTGACTAGGTCCTCTGGGTTTGATGGAACTGTCCCATTTGTAGGCATATCCTTCCTTGAATGCTATTCTATCTTTGGTGATCTTGGCCCCTTTTTTCGAAATAATAGTTTTATTGAGTCTATCCAAAAATAATTTTAATTCCTGGCTTTTTTCTAGAAATTTGGGATGGGATTGGATTTGCTCATATTGAGAATTAAGTGTAGCTAATTCTTGATCTAATAGATCACTGTCAAGTTGGTATTGAGCTAACAATAGTTGCATACAATCACTGCTACAGAGATTGAGGACCCTTTCCCAGGATTTTTTTAATTCTAAGGATGTTTGTTTAACTGTGGGAAACATTTGAATTCGCAATCCCATAGGACTGATGTTTTCTCTAATGTAAATTTTGAAGAATTCCATATGCCAGTATAGGTTCGACTTTTTTTCAGTAGTTGTTTTAGTCTCTCAAAGTAGAGCTTGAGGTCATCACCTTCCTTGTTACACCCAGTGTATGACGTATGGAATTATTGCATCAAACCTGACCAGGCTGTACCAGTATAGTCCATTATTTCCACTATCACCCCAGAACAGGGCCTGAGGAAAATTCTTTGGGAGCAATGAAATGAGGGTGACTATAGTTACGTGACAAATAATAATGAAAAGTTGTTGTATATAGATTAATTCTGGTTAAAAAACAATTACAAAATTTGTATAAATGGTAAGATTTTTTAGATTAAGGGCAACCACCTATGATCAACACAGGTGGATAATGGTGCTTCCACCTACTAATATGAAAATACTGATTAAAATGGGCCCTCAGGTGGTAATCAACACCTACTAATAGAGACTGTGCCACATCCTAATGAAATTGAACTGGAGATTGTAGAAAGAATGGACTTTATAGGCACACTTGATATGTAGAAAATTAATAAAATTTTAATATTACATGAATACATAGCATAAATTTGACCTATGTCATGAAGACAAAAGCAGGTACATAATTGATGGCATGTAGATAACAACATATACATAAATACACAATTAACAACACATGAACTGTGGACACTTCCCAATTGATACCCCACAATATTGCGATGGTTCCTGGGGTGGAGGTTCACAGAGTGTTGATGAATTTAAAACTTGGTGCTCGACATGTTTCGCGATCTAATCGCTTCCTCAAGAGCTTCTAGATGTATAAAGATTTTTTTTTTAATAATTTTGATACAAAAGACATTTGTCTTATTATTACATGTAATATTGATATACACTTGATAAACCAAAGACACTCACCACTAAACAAGTTAAGGTGGTGAGTGTAGTAGAATTGTTGCGACCCTCTACACTCTGCGAGAATTACACATGGAAAAAGGGGTCCAGATGGAAGGGCCCTTTCTACGAAGGGAAATGCTGCAGCAAATACCACCAACCACACACCAACACGTAGATAAGTATGGAGATGCTCAAAATAGTTGTAGAAACATGATTACATAAATTATATGGTGCTAAAAGGGGCTAAAAAAGGCAAATACTAAAGGAATACCTGAGAGTAGCGTAAGCCACGTCTAGGTATAATGGCCAAAATAATAACACAGAAAAAAAAAAAATATATATATATATATATATATATATATAAATGTAGATGTATTGTAAGGCCACCTACTTTTCAGAAAATGTCCGAAAAGCAATTGGACTGAACCAGAACTGGACAGATAGTGTGGAGCCTAGGCTGGAACCTAGAATAACCACCATAAAGCAACAAAGAAATATATATAGTTTAGAAATTGAGATAGCCCAAGGCAATATAGAGTAATACGAGATGAAAAGTTGGAGAATTACCTTAAAGAGTTTTTTGTAGTGGGCTAACCCAGATGGATAGTGGTTATACTACCCAAAAATGCTGGTTCAGGTACATTGACAATATTTTCGCGATTTGGACGGGGACGGTTGTTTCTCTCAATGAATTTATTGCCAAGTTGAATATCAACCAGTTCAATCTTGGTTTTACATTCGAGTGGCATCAAGAGTGTATTTCTTTTTTGGATCTTTCCATTTATCGTGACCTTGACGATAACATAGCCACCAAACTTTTTCGGAAAAAAACGTCAGGTACGACGCTTCTACACGCGAACAGTGGACATCCCCAAGCACTAGTACACAGTATACCTGTAACGCCGAACGCTCCGGGTGTCCCATCCATCCCGGAGCGCCCGCGGCGTCTGTCCCCCTGCAGCGCTCAGGTCCGCTCCTCTGACCGTGAGTGCTGCTCTGATGCTGGCGGGGATGCGATCCATGCGGCGGCACCTGTCCGCCCGCGGATCGCATCCCATCCTGCTCACCGGTCTCCTCCCCCTGCTCCGTCCCGGCGCGCGCGGTCCCGCTGCTCTCTAGGGCGCGCGCGCGCCGGTCTTCTTAAATTTAAAGGGCCAGTGCACCATTGATTGGTGCCTGGTCCAATTACTGTGTCACACTCCAAAACACTTAAAAACCCACTCCCCCTTCCTGTCCTTGCCGGATCTTGTTGCCTTAGTGCCCTGAGAAAGCGTTTTGTACTTGCCTTTCCAGTGTATCTGACCTTCTGCCGTTGCCCCTGACTACGTACCATTGCCGCCTGCCCTGACCTTCCGCTACGTCTGACCTTGCCTCTGCCTAGTCCCAGTGTACCGTGCCTATCTCAGCTGCCAGAGAAGTCGAGACGCTACTGGGGGACACGACCTGGTTGCTACCGCCGCAGCAAGTCCATCCCGCCTTGCGGCGGGCTCTGGTGAAAACCGGTAGCTGCTTAGAACCGGTCCTCCAGTGCGACCCGTGCCTTCGCCTCTCTGGCACAGAGGATCCACCTCCTGTGTCCTCACTAGCCGCCAGTCCGGGCCCTGACAGTAGATCCGGCCATGGATCCCGCTGAGGTACCGCTGCCAAATTTCGCTGACCTCACTACCGTGGTTGCCCAGCAATCGCAACAGATCGCCCAACAAGGACAGCAGCTGTCGCAGTTGACCGCCATGGTCCAGCAGCTTCTGCCGCCGCAGCCTCCAGCATCTTCCCCTCTCCGAGCTGCCGCTACTACCTCGAGAATTCGCCTGTCTCTTCCGGAGAAATTTGACGGGGATTCTAGGATGTGCCGGGGATTCTTGTCCCAATGTTCCCTGCATCTTGAGATGATGTCTGACCAGTTTTCCACAGAACGGTCTAAAGTGGCATTCGTGGTCTCTCTGTTGTCTGGAAAGGCCTTGGCCTGGGCCACGCCACTCTGGGACCGCAACGACCCTGCTACAGCCACCGTTCAGTCCTTCTTTGCTGAGGTTCGCAGCGTTTTTGAGGAACCAGTCCGAGCCTCATCCGCTGAAACCGCCCTGCTTAACCTTGTCCAAGGAAACTCTTCTGTGGGCGAATATGCCATACAGTTCCGCACACTGGCCTCAGAGTTAGCTTGGAATAATGAGGCTCTCTGCACGACCTTCAAGAAGGGTTTATCCGGCCACATCAAGGATTGTCTGGCCGCACGAGAGATACCCTCTTCCTTGACGGAACTCATCCATTTAGCTACCCGCATCGATATGCGTTACGTCGAAAGACGCCAAGAGCTTCGCCAGGAGAAAGATCTTGTTCGCACCAGGCGTTATCCGCGCCTGGCTCCTCTCTTTCTGAATCCAATGCATCCTGTTACCGTGCCTCCCGCCGAGGAGGCCATGCAAGTGGACCGGTCTCGCCTGACCCTACAAGAGAGGTCTCGCCGTAGGAACGAGAACTTATGCCTTTATTGTGCGAGCTCTGATTACTTCCTAAAAGACTGCCCTATTCGTCCTCCGCGTCAGGGAAACGCCCGCACCTAGTGAACGTGGGAGAGGCGTTACTGGGTGTGAATTCTTCCTCTCCACGTCTGACTATTCCTGTGCGGATTTCTCCTTCTGCTGGCTCCCTCTTCCCTGCGGTGGCCTTCCTGGACTCTGGTTCTGCAGGAAACTTTATTGAAGCCTCTTTCATCAACAGGTTCAACATTCCTGTTACCCGTCTCATCAAACCCTTCTTCATTTCCTCTGTAAATGGAGAGAATTTGGATTGTACCGTGCGTTACCGCACCGAACCCCTGCTCATGTCCGTTGGTGTTCTTCACCAAGAAAAGATTGAATTCTTTGTTTTGCCGAACTGTACTTCTGACATCCTTCTTGGCCTACCCTGGCTCCAGCGTCACACTCCTACCCTCGACTGGACCACTGGGGACATCAAATCCTGGGGTGACTCCTGTCACAAGCATTGCCTTAAGTCTGTACCGACCTGTCAAGTCCCCATCACTACTCCTTTGCCTGGCCTTCCAAAGGCCTATCAGGACTTTTCTGATGTCTTTTGCAAAAAACAGGCGGAGGTCTTACCACCACATAGACCCTACGACTGCCCCATTGACTTGCTACCAGGTACTACACCACCCCGTGGCAGAATTTACCCTCTCTCCTCTCCTGAAACCAAGGCCATGACTGAATACATCCAGGAGAACCTCAAGAGAGGTTTTATTAGGAAATCATCTTCTCCAGCCGGAGCGGGCTTCTTCTTCGTGGCCAAGAAGGACGGATCTCTACGCCCTTGCATAGACTATCGTGGTCTCAATAAAATCACTATTAAAAACCGCTACCCTCTGCCTCTCATCTCGGAGCTCTTTGACCGTCTGCGCGGAGCAAAAGTTTTTTCTAAATTGGACCTCAGGGGCGCTTATAACCTCATCAGAATCCGTAAAGGAGATGAATGGAAAACCGCATTTAACACCAGAGACGGTCACTTTGAATATCTCGTCATGCCGTTCGGACTTTGCAACGCCCCTGCAGTCTTTCAAGATTTTGTCAACAAAATCTTCCGGGACCTACTGTATACCTGTGTGGTTGTCTATCTTGACGACATCCTAATCTTCTCTGCCAACCTTAAGGAACATCGGCTCCATGTCCGTCAAGTGCTCCGGCGCCTCCGCGTAAATCATCTTTATGCTAAATTTGAAAAATGCCTTTTTGAGCGCAGCAGTCTTCCTTTCCTAGGTTATCTGGTCTCTGGACAAGGTCTTCAAATGGACCCTGACAAACTCTCCGCAGTCTTGGGTTGGCCACGCCCCTCTGGACTTCGTGCTATCCAACGCTTCCTAGGTTTCTCCAACTACTATCGTCAGTTCATACCCCACTTCTCCACCATCGTTGCTCCTATAGGGGCACTGACCAAAAAAGACGCGAATCCTAGGTCCTGGCCGCCTCAAGCGGAGGAAGCCTTTACTCGCCTTAAGACCGCCTTCTCCTCTGCACCTGTCCTGTCTCGGCCAGATCCTCTAAAGCCGTTCTTCCTTGAAGTCGACGCCTCCTCGGTAGGAGCCGGAGCTGTGCTTCTTCAAAAAAATGCTTAAGGGAAAAACGTCACTTGTGTTTTTTTCTCTAAAACTTTCTCCCCTCCGGAAAAAAACTATTCCATAGGTGACCGTGAACTGTTGCCCATCAAGTTGGCATTAGAAGAGTGGAGACATCTCCTGGAAGGATCGCTTCACCCTATCTCCATCTACACTGACCATAAAAATTTGTCCTACCTTCAGTCCGCTCAGCGCCTAAATCCTCGCCAGGCCAGGTGGTCATTGTTCTTTGCCCGCTTCAACTTCCAGATCCATTTTCGGCCCGCAGACAAAAATGTCAGGGCTGATGCTTTGTCCCGTTTCTCCGATACCTCTGAAACCGAGACTCCTCCTCAACACATCATACCCCCTGAGTGTCTGATTTCCTCTGCTCCCGCTTCTCTCGTGCCAATTCCTCCAGGAAAGACTTTCGTTCCTCCACACCTTCGGCTTCAGATACTCAAGTGGGGCCATTCCTCCCATCTAGCCGGTCACGCTGGGATCAAAAAATCCATACAATTGATTGCCAGACACTATTGGTGGCCTACCCAGGAGGAAGATGTGTCTGACTTTGTACGGGCCTGCACTATCTGTGCATGTGACAAGACGCCTCGCCAGAAGCCTGCAGGTCTTCTCCTTCCCCTACCTGTGCCTGAACAACCATGGTCCCACATCGCCATGGATTTCATCACGGACCTCCCTTTGTCTCGTAGTAACACTGTCATCTGGGTGGTCGTTGACCGCTTTTCTAAAATGGCTCATTTTGTCCCGCTCCCTGGTCTGCCTACTGCACCTCAGTTGGCGAAGCATTTTTTTCTTCAAATTTTCCGCCTCCATGGGCTGCCCTCACATATCGTCTCGGATAGAGGTGTTCAATTCATCTCAAAATTTTGGAGAGCTCTCTGTACTCAACTAAAAATTAAGTTGAATTTTTCTTCCGCTTATCACCCGCAGTCCAATGGACAGGTGGAGAGAGTTAAAGAGGTCCTTGGCGACTACCTACAACATTTTGTCTCCGCCCGTCAAGACGATTGGGTCGACCTATTGCCCTGGGCAGAATTCTCATACAATTTCAAGAACTCTGAATCTTCCTCCAAGTCGCCTTTCTTTGTGGTCTACGGCCGTCACCCATTGCCCCCCCTCCCCATTCCCACGTCTTCTGGAGTTCCGGCCGTGGATGAATTTACTCAGGACTTTGCCTCTATCTGGAAAGAGACTCAAAAGTCGCTCTCACTGGCCTCTGCCCGCATGAAGAGACATGCAGATAAAAAAAGAAGAATCCCTCCTGTCTATAGCCCTGGTGACAAAGTGTGGCTCTCCTCCAAATATGTTCGGTTTCGGGTACCTAGCTACAAGCTGGGCCCTCGTTACCTCGGGCCATTTAAAATCAAAAACCAAATCAATTCTGTTTCTTACAAGCTCCACCTTCCTCCTTCTCTTCGTATTCCCAACTCTTTTCATGTGTCTCTTCTTAAACCCCTCATTCTTAACCGATTTTCGCCTAAGGTCACTGCTCCTGCTCCTGTCTCTGGTTCTTCTGATGTCTTCTCGGTGAAAGAGATCCTCGCCTCCAAGGTCATCCGAGGTAAAAAATGTTTTTTAGTGGATTGGGAGAACTGTGGTCCTGAGGAAAGGTCCTGGGAACCTGAGGCCAACATTTTAGATAAAGAGCTCATCCGAAGATTCTTGGGTTCCAAGAAGAGGGGGAGACCTAAGGGGGGGGTACTGTCCTGCAGCGCTCCGGTCGGCTCCTCTGACCGTGAGCGCTGCTCAGATGCTGGCGGGGATGCGATCCATGCGCCGGCACCTGTCCGCCCGCAGATCGCATCCCATCCTGCTCACCGGCCTCCTCCCCCTGCTCCGTCATGGCGCGTGCGGTCCCGCTGCTCTCTAGGGCGCGCGTGCGCCGGTCTTCTTAAATTTAAAGGGCCAGTGCACCATTGATTGGTGCCTGGTCCAATTACTGTGTCACACTCCAAAACACTTAAAAACCCACTCCCCCTTCCTGTCCTTGCCGGATCTTGTTGCCTTAGTGCCCTGAGAAAGCGTTTTGTACTTGCCTTTCCAGTGTATCTGACCTTCTGCCGTTGCCCCTGACTACGTACCATTGCCGCCTGCCCTGACCTTCCGCTACGTCTGACCTTACCTCTGCCTAGTCCCAGTGTACCGTGCCTATCTCAGCTGCCAGAGAAGTCGAGCCGCTACTGGGGGACACGACCTGGTTGCTACCGCCGCAGCAAGTCCATCCCGCCTTGCGGCGGGCTCTGGTGAAAACCGGTAGCTGCTTAGAACGGTCCTCCAGTGCGACCCGTGCCTTCGCCTCTCTGGCACAGAGGATCCACCTCCTGTGTCCTCACTAGCCGCCAGTCCGGGCCCTGACAATACCTTATGCTCAATATGTTAGGTTACGCAGAAACTGCACACATGAAGCTGAATTCAAGTTGCAGGCAAATGAACTACGTGAACGTTTACGAAAACGGGGTTATACCAAAAGCCTCCTCAGAAAAGCTTACAACAAAGCAATAGGTAGGGAACGAACAAATTTGCTTTATACTAGGCCAAAACAAGACCTCACTCAAATGACCACAAAATTTATTACCAGATAATCAGCTCAACACAGTATGCTCCGTGCGGGGATGCAAAAACATTGGCATCTTATCAGCGAAGATCCAAGCCTGTCTAAATATGTCAGAGACTCACCAGAAATAGTATTCCACAAAAGTACCTCAATAGGAAATCAATTGACAGCTAGTAACTATAGACCACAATTGGATTACCCAACTCTAGCACAAGGTATTCATACTTGTGGCCAATGTACTTATTGCCCATGAGTGAATACTGGTACAAAGTTCGTACTACCTAATGGGGAGAAATTTTCTCCCCGCTTTTATGCATCATGTGATACTGAGGGAGTCATTTATTTAATGACTTGTAAATGCAAAGCGTTTTACGTAGGTAAGACATTTCATCTGTTCAAGAAAAGGATTTACGACCATATTTATTACTCGCAGTATGCCAAAATGCTCACCCCGGTGAGCCGTCATTTAGGTTTATACCATAAGTTCGACACATCGGTGGTTAAATTTATGGTTTTGGAAGTGGTCCCCCGAGATCCTCGGGGAGGTAATTGGGACAAACATATCCTCCAGAAGGAGACATTGTGGATTGAGCGGTTGGAGGCCACTCACCCTCCTGGGATTAACGAGGTTCTCTCCTACCGCCCCTTCTTGTAAGGGACGGGCAGGGAGGCGTCGTGGCCCCCACATACCCCAATGATATGTTCCCACTACCAATCTTTATATTCAAAAAGTTTGGGGTTTCTGCATAATTTTTTGACTGGTTTCCATTGTCCATCCCATCTTTCCTCCCCCTGCCTTCCTTTCCCTCCATACCCTTCCCCCTGTCCTTCACCTGTCCCTACATTTTCCCATTTTGTTTCCCTGTCCCTAATTCCCCTTCCCCCCTTGCCTTCCCTCTTTTCAATAGCAGTTTTTTCCAATAAATTTTACTGGATTCGTCTCCAAGTACTAAGTCACTCTGGGGACCCATATCTGGAATTCATTCCAGGATAATATGGGTTATGTTTGTTGGGTAGACTAGAAATATATGTGCACTATGTCAATTGGATGTAATGCACTTTGTTCATTCATATTTTTTTGCATATTGTTTCATGTTTCTATAATATGATTTCATTAAATGACCCTATACAGCCGAGTGCTGGGACGGGTTTTCCAGTCCTATTGGACCGGCTTCTGGTAAATATTTTTCTAATAATACGTGGCTATGGCTGTCAGCTCTCCAGTCAGCCATGGCCTGTTTTTCATGTTTGCGGCCAGGTTTCTCTCTGGGCTCTGCGAGGTACACATGGTATAGGGATGCTGCGGCTCATTCACCACCCAGCACTGGCAATAAGGCTAGTGTGTGGCCACACAAGCCATTATTAATGCTGTTCGGCAATTGCCTGAGCAGCATTTTCAATAATGGCAACTGAGATGCCAATTCATTGGTGTCTCTTAGAAGCACTTCCGCCCTCAATTGCCGGGCCTTAGGCCTGGCACTCACGCGCTAAACTTTACGGCAGTTGTTTGTCGGGAGTGATTGGCAAGGACGCGTTGGTGCGTGGCGTTGCGTGCCTGCCCTCACACGCTTTGTCCCTATTCACCCATTGCGCATGCGTATCATCTTGACGGCGCGAGTGCACACTAATTGGCCGGCCGTGATGACGCTGTGTGTCGTGCAGCGCCATCATGAGCGAGTTGCTCTTATATGGGAGCAAACACCACCACTCAACAACAGGTTGCTGAAGTGGGTGGTAGCCTCCACAGTGAGGGGTCTGACCGGACAGAACGGTAGTGAGTCTTGGAGCATCATTGGTATGTTATACTTAGCACCAGTACCATATATATTCCTCCTTACACCTGGAGTATTGGTACTTACAAGTGCTAGCAACACTTAGTTATAGTAATTACTCACCAAATATATATGTGTCCACAGAGTTCGTAATTGAAGTACCACACCAGCTGGGACTTGTAGACGACCTTCTATGCCGGCTACTTTAAAATTTTGGGTAGTATAACCACTATCCATCTGGGTTAGCCCACTACAAAAAACTCTTTAAGGTAATTCTCCAACTTTTCATCTCGTATTACTCTATATTGCCTTGGGCTATCTCAATTTCTAAACTATATATATTTCTTTGTTGCCTTTCTTTAGCCCCTTTTAGCACCATATAATTTATGTAATCATGTTTCTACAGCTATTTTGAGCATCTCCATACTTATCTACGTGTTGGTGTGTGGTCGGTGGTATTTGCTGTAGCATTTCCCTTCGTAGAAAGGGCCCTTCCATCTGGACCCCTTTTTCCATGTGTAATTCTCGCAGAGTGTAGAGGGTCGCAACAATTCTACTACACTCACCACCTTAACTTGTTTAGTGGTGAGTGTCTTTGGTTTATCAAGTATATATCAATATTACATGTAATAATAAGACAAATGTCTTGTGTATCAAAATTATAAAAAAAAAAAAATCTTTATACATCTAGAAGCTCTTGAGGAAGCGATTAGATCGCAAAACATGTCGAGCACCAAGTTTTAAATTCATCAACACTCTGTGAACCTCCACCCCAAGAACCATCGCAATATTGTGGGGTATCAATTGGAAAGTGTCCACAGTTCATGTGTTGTTAATTGTGTATTTATGTATATGTTGTTATCTACATGCCATCAATTATGTACCTGCTTTTGTCTTCATGACGTAGGTCAAATTTATGCTATGTATTCATGTAATATTAAAATTTTATTAATTTTCTACATATCAAGTGTGCGTATAAAGTCCATTCTTTCTACAATCTCCAGTTCAATTTCATTAGGATGTGGCACAGTCTCTATTAGTAGGTGTTGATTACCACCTGAGGGCCCATTGTAATTAGACATGTGCACTGCCAAAAAATTTGTTAGTTTTCGTTTTCGTTTCATTCGTTTTTGTTTTTTTTCGTTTTTCGGGTCATTCGTTATGATCGCAATTCGTAAATTCGTAAATTTGTACATTCGTAAATTTGTACATTCGTAAATTTATACATTCGTAATTTCGGAAATTTGGAAATTCGATATTTTCGAAAACCCGAAAATTTGAAAATCTGAAAAAATAACTATTAAATTATAGGTATTGTAATTTCCTTTCAAATTTGGCTGTTAGCGAACGTAACGAATACAAATTTATCTGAAGTTACGCATAACCTGAAATAACAAATGCCGCATCTAAACAAATGGAACGGAACAAATTAATAATAATAATAATAAAACGTTTTTATTATTATTATTGTTATTTATTATTATTATTAATTCATTACGTTCCATTCGTTTAGATACGGCATTCATTATGTCGGAAAACAATTCGTAACTTCGTTAAGTTCACTAACAGCCAAATTTGAAAGGAAATTACAATACCTATAATTGAATAGTTAGTAATAGTTAAGTTATTAGTTAATTATTATTTCAGATTTCCGAATTTACTAATTTACGATTGTATGAATGTACAAATTTACGAATGTACGAATATTCGGAAATTCGTAAATTCAAATTTACGAATTTCCGGATAGTTGTACATTCATAAATTCGTGCATTGGTAAATTCGTATATTCGTAAATTCGTACATTCGTAAATTTGAATTTACGAACATTCGTTAAAATTCGTTAAATGAGTTTTCGTTAATTCGGATATTTCCGAATTAACGAATTTGTCGAAATTCGTTAAAAACGAATTCGGAACGAAACAAATTGCACATGTCTAATTGTAATCAGTATTTTCATATATCTACAGCAAGCTAATTGAAATATATTCATATTTACAACATTTTACCGCTCTTCAATGCAGATTATACATATCCCATAAGGCAACAGATGGCCCCTTGTGGCCAGTTGAGAATATGAGACTCGGCCACACCTAAAATAATGGGTTATGTATAATCTGCTTTAAAATGTGGAACTTTTGGCTTTGCCCTCTGAAATTAAATAAAACTCTTTGAGAAGAAACAAAACTTTTAAACTTTCTGTCTCTACAGTTCATATGTCTGGATCCCAGTATTGGTAGTCATCACTTGTTCTTTATGTAATAAGTCCATAATAAAAATCACAAGATAGAAAACACACAAAAAAAAACGAAGGGGAAAAAATAAAAATAAACATGAGGCTCCTTGTTCTCAACCGTCCAATAATAATAATTTGTGCGAAAGTCAATAATGTCAATCTGGTCATGTTGCCCTTGCTTCTGGGACAGACTTCCATGGTGATTCCACTTGGATACAGCATACAGTAATGGCCTTTGGACCAACTTTCCTGGCTTTTTGTGATTGTACTTTATTAATGTGGGCAAGTTAGAGAAAGAAAAACACGAGTACTTTTAAGACCTATGCCTTCAAATGAATGCGTATCTTGTCATTCTGAGTATCAAGGACCTTTGATTAAAATTGTTATAGATTTACTGCGACCTAATATGAGTCTCTTTCCCATTGACAGGTGTAAAAATGTAAATGGTTGCGCCCTTAAGCCAGGTTGTCTGATTTCCATCCCCCATCTTTCTTCCTCCATTGTCATATGCCTGCCAGTATCTCTGCCCTGCCTTCTGCTGAATACCCCTGTGTGTGTGTGTGTGTGTATGACCCTTCGAGTGTCCAGGGGGATTTTGTTACCATGGCAACTCACCACAAACTCCTTTTACTGCAGCTGTGTTCAGTTATACCAACCCTGATGGGTTAAAGCCTTGGCGGGTGCCAAACTTTTGTGCATACAGCTCCGTCCTTGGCTACCGTATGTAGCTACTGTATGAGTCCTGCCTTTAGCGGGCTAGGGAAGCGGTCATAACTTTAAGAGGTCTCTGTGCAGATTTAGGCAGTGTCATCTAAGCAGCCAAAAATAACGTGATTTGAGAATGCGGATAAGTGTGATGTCACCAGGTACTTGTGGCTTCAGGGATGATCAGACTAAATTACTTCTTAAGTACAATTGTACTCCACTTTCTGCTATTTTCCAATCACTATGAGTCTCACCAGTCCCAGTATATCTATATGATCTTCAAGCAATGCTCTTTGAATTTAGTTATGGCACAAAAAGAAAACTGACCAATCATAATAAAAAAAAAATATACCAATGACCACCTATGATGACTGCCAAATATTAGAACTGTAGAGAGGACACAATGTCACATATACAAGGAAACGAGTCACATGACTGTTGTTAAACCCAGATGTTACTGTTACTATTGTCATAGTTGGTAATAGCTACAATGACATACATTTATATAAAACCATTATCCCATGCTGAAAGAGAGAAAAAAAACTGTTGGGACTTTGTCCCATCCCCCAAAATGCTACAGGGAAGTTTTATTATTCTATATCAACATTTTTAACGGTTATAAATGTTCCCATATAAGGTTCCCCCCTACTCCCCTCTTTTTTTTATTTTATTTCACCCTAGCGGAGCCAAACTCCAGAATCACCCAGCCAAAAAAATAAATAAGGTGATATAGGACAGAAAGAAAAATAGTTTTCCTTAAATAAAGGAAAAGAAAAGATAAGAAAAAAAAACTGATCCAAAAAAAAAAGGTAAAAACCCAAAATTCTGATTGAATGCTGTCTCAACCTTTAACTTGTAAAGAGAATTGTACTTGTGTTAAAAAAAATTGAAGCTGCCTTAAACATTACAGCTATACAAAAGGCAACGCCCTTTCTCAGTAGTGAAAAAAAACGACACCAAAAAAGGTAAAAAAAATATAAAAATTGTAAAAAACAAAAAGTAAAAGTAACAAAAAAAAATCAGATTTAATGCTGCCCCAACCTTTAAATTGTAAAAGAGCGTTGAATCTGTATTTTGTTAAACAAAAAAAAAAATGATTGAAACTGCCTTTAAACATTGCAGCTATACAAAAGGCAACGCTCTCTTTCGGTAGTGATTAACATATTAATTGATCTTCAGTGAAAATCTATTTGCCAGTCCCAGGCCACAGGAAGTTGTATCGAGCGGCCAGACACTGTTTAATGAAACAGTCCACAAACAACCAAAAAAAAATTTTGAATTTAGTTGCCTGACTAATTAATTCCATTGCAAGATTTTCCTTAAAACAAGACATAAAAAAATATGTTTTAAGGTCCTTTGTGTCTTTAAAGAAATTTGACCAGTCTTGGTCCGTTCATTCGTCCTTGTGTGTGTGTATTTCTTCCTAAAATACAAAACTCAAAACCATTAATAACATCTCACTGTACCTCTTCTGTGAGGTTTGTAATGGGCTACCTGGCAGTATATGCTTGGAACAGACTTTCCGCAGAGGTAATGAGTCCATCAACAGTAACTAAAATGAAACATGTACCGACTCCCCCACATATCTGTACTCTGACAAACAAAAAGTTATAGGAAAACATGGTGGGGTTTGTAAGTACTTACATACAGTCTAAGAAGACCCCATGTCAACATTAAACCTTTACACATATTAACAACACATGCGTCAATTCGGAAGGAAAAAAAACAAGACAAAACCTATAGGCCTACTGAATCCATAAGATGCCATAAGGTAATGTATTATGTAGTTTCCACGTGTCAGAGTGAATGAAGCTTCACTCTAACCACCGGAAAGGGAGAAAAAAAATCGAATTCCTATATACTATAGGACTCGAGATCTCGTATCTGTGCACAGGTTATTTATTCGCGAATACATTTCAATTTGTAAAAAAAAAAAGGTATGAATTTAAACTGGTACCAGTATTGAGCTCATTACAAACGAGAGAGAGAGGGAAAAAAAATAATCAAATAAACATAAACAGTACAAAGCATGCGCATTAATTTGATCACACTTATTGATGACCGTAAAACAAAAATCTTGTTTATCCATGGACAGTTCATACCCATCCATTCCATCACTCAGACACACCCATTCGTTTAGATTGAATCCCCTAGATTTTGTTTAGAACTTTGGTAATTTGCAAATGAATTGCTAGGCGTTTCTGGCCACTGGGAGAATACTAAGGGACTGAATAAGAAAAAAAACAAGAACCCTGGAATACTATACTTTACCTTTTGTTAGGCTCGCATTTATGCATATGAACAGCTTTATATGTCCATATACTTCCAGGACTCACCTACCCTGAAAAAAAATAACTTGCAGCAAAAGCGTTATTACTTTATTTTTTTGTAACTTATTTAAAGCAAACAATACAATGATCTAGTGAAACTAAATGCCCCAGATCTCTTAAAACATAACTTCTAGCTTGCATTTCATCCCGTTTTAGTGTACTGGTTTGGTTCCCAATGGACAAATTTACTCCATAATGCTTCTTTTAAAGGATTGGAATTCTTTCACAAACTCATCCCTTTCCTGTTTCATTTGCCTAATCTCATACTGTAAAGCCTCATTTTTGGCCTTAATAGTTGAGGAAGGGATGTATGAATGGTATTTTCATATTTCTTAGGCTTTTCACCCCAGCGAGGTGAGTACACTTCCATGTCACGCCTCTTGGTTGTATACTGATTTGGCTTCAATATCGTTTCACCAGAAGATGAACAAAACTGGGAAATGTGGCCGAATAAACCACACGTGAAGCATTTTATCTTCTGTAAAGTATTAACGCGGTCTCTTAATAACTGGTGTGGTTTTAGGCTTAGAATATTCAATGGCTAAAACCTGATTAACAACTTTTGCTGTATGAGAAATGGGGGCCCTTTCAAAAGAGCTCTCATCTTTCAATGAGCTGTTGGAACTAACACATACTCCAGACTGAGATAATTTCCTGTTGCCACTAGAAATACTCAAACTGGTTGCATTTCCCT
Organism: Rana muscosa; assembly: GCA_029206835.1. Classification (NCBI taxonomy): domain Eukaryota; kingdom Metazoa; phylum Chordata; class Amphibia; order Anura; family Ranidae; genus Rana; species Rana muscosa. The sequence goes on along the minus strand of CM055122.1, from coordinate 374,845,339 downwards.
CTATGGTATGTGTAGGTTGTACCCGCTGCCCTGTGCTGGAAGATGCCGATAATTTTTCACATTTACTGTCTGCAGCCTTCAGCCCCTGTATTGTTGGCTACTGGTGGCTAGCATTCATATTTGTCATAGAAAAACTTAGAGTACTGATATTACTTTTGGCTATTTCTAGATCTTCCTTGAGAGAAATGGTTTGCAATAATAACGACCTATAATTGTTAGCTAAGCAACAGGCCGCAAAAATTAGTGCAGTCTTACCCTCACGTTTGCTGTATTTTTTCTCTGTAAGTTTTATATTCACATACTCTTGTGCATGGTGCCATGGGTTTTTAGATTCCTCCATTGCTCTTATTATCTCAGCGCTATTTTTAAGCCTCGTACACACGGCCGAGATTCTCTGCAAAAAAAACATGTTGTTTTTTTCGACGAGATTCTTGGACAAGAAACTTGTCCCGGCCGAGTGTACACACGCTCGATTCAAAGAACCCGCGGTTCTTTGAATGGAGCGAACGCGGTGACGTCATCGAATATGACGAGCATGCGCTCGTCACATTCCATGCCATCGCCGCCATCTTGGTTCACCCTACCTATACCTAGGAAGCTACCGTGCATGTGTCAAAGTAATTTCGAGCATGCGCGGGCTTCCCGGCGAAAAGGTAAGTGTACACACACACAATTTTCTCGTCGAGAAACAGGCTGACGAGAATCTCGACGAGAAAATAGAGAGCAGGTTCTCTATTTTCTCGTCGAGATTCTTGTCGCTTTTCTTGAAAAAATCTCTGCCAGCAAGTTTCTTGCTGGTTTTTGCCGAGAAACTCGTTCGTGTGTACGAGGCTTTAACTTTAGCAATCCTGACCATCAATTTCTCCATGATTTACAAGTTCTGTGATGATACAATAATACACCACAGAACCGACTTGACACATTAGTCTAGCCCTAAGAATATGCACCAGAGTGGAGATACAAGCCTTAAAATAACACTATAATACTATAATGCAGTCTAAACCCAAAACAAAAGTGCTGAGATCCGCACAAAAGGAACCATAGGTATACCGCTCTAGGTGGACAATAGAAATGTAAACACAGCCATGTATACACCTATATTTGCTACACCCAATTCAGTTTACCAAAGAAAAAAAAAACAAGGTATAAAATACAGTATGCTAAATGCACCTTATTTTACACTAATAATCTTTCTCAGTACAGTTTTGTACTTTAACTGACCTCAATGAGAATATTACTGCTTGTAAGTTCCATGTTAGTGGACATACAATTTAAATAAACGAAAACTTGTTGAACCTTTTCAACAAACCAACCAAGACCCCTTTTTTTTCAGTGTCTTACTAATAAAACTGTACTCACCATCAAGCAAACTCAAACACTGGTTAGAGCTAGCAATGAAGCTTAGTGAGGCAGAAAAACAATAATTAAAACAAAATTTTTCCCGCTATGTAAAAATTATTTTATTTTTTATTTTTTATTTTTTCCACAAAACCAAGGACTCCTATTTTAGTATTCTCTTTCCAATAAAACAATCAAAAATCAAAACAAAAATCCCTGTACCTCCTCCCCATTAAAATAACCGTTTTTTAATGGTACATCCAAAGTACTTATATCAATTATGATTTACGGAATTTAAAAAAAAATAATGTGGTGTATCCTCCCTCATATTAGAGTTAATATAATACCCACTAATAAAACACAAACATTTACCTATATTTTCCCTAGATAAATCGGATAAGCTGACTCAGCTTAAATTCCTCCTATCTCTAATTTTCCCTAGATAGATTGGATAAGCTGACTCAGCTTAACTTCCTCCTATCTCTAATACATAAATTTTGTTATTATATTAAATACTTTCAGCCCTGTATACTTCGTTGGTCGCCACTGTTGCCGTTTAAAATCTATATTTAAGATTTAATATCTCAAAGATATGATATAGGTTAAATAAGAGTTCTTTTGACCAGAAGTGAAAGCTTTAACATAATGAACATTTATTATGTATTTGTTAAAGTCTAATCTAATACACAGAAACTATCTATATAGTCTTAGACAAGCAGGAAATAGTATGTTAAAATATACAAAGTATTTACATGGAGGAACATAGAGCATATTCCTCTAACATTAAAGTACAAGCATGAGTAGTTACATAGACAGACCTTTGACATACTTACCCCGTTAGACCCATCCTTCAGGCCATCCTTCCATAAAGTGAGAGCTCCAATCTCCCTCCCTCTGAGTATATCTCTCTATCCTGATACCCCATAGGTTGGCCTAGCTTGGGTCATGATTGGAGGGCTTACTCCATAAGTCAGCCCCCTTTCATGCAAATCCTGGTGACTCTATGTGGGCAGGAGATGTGATTAAAGTTTCCCAGGGTTATAGGTGAGGCTCTGTCCATCGTATATTCCAGCATGGGACTCATTGACGAGAGTGGGTTTAACACAATGGAATTGTCTCTCCAAGCTTGGGGCTCCGCAATGTCTAGCGGTTAACAAAGGGGCTTGCATAGGTGCTAAATGAAATATATTCCGAAAGCTAAATGAACTATATCTACAGCAAGCTAATTGAAATATATTCATATTTACAATATTTTACTGCTCTTCAATGCAGATTATACATATCCCATAAGGCAACAAGGGGATGCTACCACAAGTCATTGACGCAACTAGGATGAAGCAGATCCTGAGGGGAGCATTGCGTTCGGATCCAGTTTGGCTCCACTTGAAGACCTCTGAAGGAGTCATGGCTCTGAGTTACCCAGACCTTGTGGGGATCTTAAGGGATGAAGAAGCTTTGTTGAAGGACCAACAGGCGGTCGAGAGAACCCCCCCCCTCAGTGGGAGTCAGATCAGCTATAGCCACTGAACGGGACTCAGAAGTGGAGATCTTAAAGTCTCAGATGACTCAAGTGCTGGATCTTTTGACCTATTTAATGGCGAAGAACTCAGGAATCAGTGAAAAAGAAGAAAGCAGGAAAGAACTGCACCAGAGCGCCTCAGCACCAACCTCCCCGCGGAAAAGAGGAGAAACTGTCTGTTTCAACTGTGGAGGAGTCGGCCACTTTGGAAGAGTGTGCCCCAGTCTGAGGAAGAACCGAGGCACCTATCACCAGCCAGCGGAAAACTTCAGAGGGTCCCGGTGAAGGAGTCAGCCGGGCGCCCACTATTTACAGAAAGCTCCACAAACATCCTAAAGCCAGAAGAGACAAGGGAGAAGGGAAACAATGCCCCTCCCGAAATACTCAATACCACTTGTCAAGAGTTAAAACCCCAAAGTCTGCAAGAAATCAATGAATACCAGGCCCAACAGGGATTAAGATCCAGGAAGAGATGGAAGAAGAAGAAAACTCAAAAGGGGAAGTCCATGAGTCCAAAGAAAGAAGCCTCCCCGAGGAGGTTTCCAGCCAATTTGGTGGGACCCTCCCCTGTGGTTCCCATTCAAGTGGAGGGAGTCTACATGAGGGCCATCCTGGACACAGGGGCCCAAGTAACCCTTTTATACAGAGACTTTTATCAAAGACATTTGAGTCACTTGCCCCTACAGAAGCTGGAAGATCTAGAAATATGGGGAATTGGCACCCAAAGCTTTCCCTACGACGGTTATGTTTCCATCAGACTGGCTTTTGACCCCTCTGTAGCGGGAAAATCAGAGGTCTTTGACACCCTGGCAGGGGTTTGCCCTCGCCCACCAGGAGCCAACAAGAGTTCCATGATTATAGGGACCAATACTGACCTGGTCAGAAGATTACTGACTCCCCTAGCACAGGAGCAGGGTACTTCAGCAGCCAGGATCCACCCAATGTTGCAGTTAGCCTACCGGAGATTGGTCCTGGAACAGAAGGCCCCGGAAGAGGGGGTAGGGAAAGTCTGGAGACTGTCCAAGAAGGAGAGGATGTTGCAGCCTGGTGAAATGACCTGTCTGAAGGCTAGGGTGAAACTCTCGTGGGAGCAACCTGGCCCCTTTGTGGTTCTGGAACCAGACCCTTTGGATTCCCACCCAGGATTGGAAGTGATCCCCGAAGTGGTCCCACTAAGGGAGTTGAAGAAGTCGAACGGCTGGATCCCAGTGAGCATCAGGAATATCACTGGCTCCCCTGTGAAGATTCCGGGCCGGATGTTGCTGGGCAGAGTAAACCCTGCTACCCCAGTGGCCCTGTCTGACCTGGAGAAGACGGAAGGAGGGGAACCCACCCTGGAGAAGCTCTGCTTGGAGAACACGACCCTACCACCGATGTGGAAAGAGAGAGCCAAGGCCCAGCTGACCAGGTGGAGAAAAATCTTCTCAAAAGATGAATTTGACGTAGGGTGTGCGAGGAGTGCCACCCACAAGATCCGCCTGCAAAAAGATAAACCTTTCCGGGAAAGGGTCCGGCGAGTCCCCCTGGCTGACCTGGAGGACTTGCGTGAGCAACTGGCAGAGCTCAAGAGAACTGGAGTTATCCGAGAGTCCAGAAGCCCATATGCCTCCCCTATTGTAGTAGTCAGGAAGAACGGGTCACTGAGACTCTGCATAGACTACAGGACTCTCAATAGAAGGACCATACCTGATCAATACACCACTCCTAGGATAGAGGATGCTCTACAGAGTCTGTCTGGAGCTAAGTGGTTCAGCGTAATGGACCTGAAGAGCGGGTATTATCAAATCCCAATGCATCCAGATGACAGAGAGAAGACAGCATTCATCACCCCAGTGGGGTTTTGCGAGTTTAACCGGATGCCTCAAGGCCTGTCGGGGGCTCCTGCCACTTTCCAGCGACTGATGGAGAAGACAGTGGGGGACATGAATCTCATTAAAGTCCTGGTGTACCTAGATGACATCATTGTCTTCGGGAAGACTCTAGAAGAGCACGAGGAAAGGTTGGAGAAAGTCCTGAAGAGACTCAATGAAGAGGGACTTAAACTCTCCAGGGAGAAGTGTCAGTTCTACCAGTCCTCAGTCCATTACCTGGGACACATAGTGTCTGAAGAGGGGGTATCTACAGATCATGACAAACTGGAGGCAGTTACCTCCTGGCCCCGACCAACTACAGTGACTGAGCTCAGATCCTTCCTCGGGTTCTGCTCCTACTACCGCAGATTTGTGGAGGGGTTTACAAGAATTGCCAAACCTCTGAATGAGTTACTGAAGACAGAAGGAGAGGAGGATGACACTGGCCCCAGGAAACCCAGAGAGTCCGTGGAAGACCAGTGGACGGAAAAGTGTGAGGAGGCCTTCACAATGCTGAAGAAGAGTCTGACCACTGCCCCTGTCTTGGCCTATGCAGACACCAAGAAACCATATGAACTGCACGTGGATGCCAGCCATGATGGTCTGGGAGGTGTGCTGTACCAGGAGTATGAAGAACAGTTAAGACCAGTCGCCTATGTGAGTAGGAGTTTAACGCCAGCGGAAAAGAACTACCCATCCCATAAATTGGAGTTCTTGGCCCTTAAGTGGGCTGTTGTAGACAAACTCAAAGACTATTTGTATGGAGCTGACTTTGTAGTGAAGACAGACAATAACCCACTCACTTACCTTTTCACCACAGTCAAGCTGGATGCCACCGGCCACCGTTGGTTGGCAGCCCTCTCTGGATTCAACTTTAGTTTGAAGTATAGACCTGGAACTGGAAACCGAGATGCCGATGCTTTGTCCAGAAGGTCTCATGCTCCCATTTTTCGTACAGAAGACTGGACCCAGGTGACCCCTGACGGAGTACGGGCCTTGTGTCAGGGAGCACAGCTTCAAGCTAGCGGCGGATCCAGGGCAGAAGAAATTGGAGTTTCGGTGGTGGAAGTGCCCAAATACTATTGTTATGTGACTCAGATTGGCGAAGATGACTTACCAAACTGTCCAGGAAAGATATAAGACGGCATCAGTTGGAAGACCCCTGGGGAAGATTAGCCCTGGAAACACTGGAGGATCAGGATCCGGACAGGATCTTGCATGATCCCTCAAAGGAGGCCCGATTAATCCGCAAAGAGTGGGACAAGTTACAGGTGCATCAAGGGGTGGTCTACCGAAGGGGCCCCTCTGATGACCTGGAGGATAAGTGGCAACTGTTCTTGCCGGAAAAACACTGAAAGACTATCTTAGCTGCCCTACATGACAACCATGGCCACTTAGGGGCCGAACAAACCTTTCAGCTCGTCAGGAGTAGATTCTACTGGCCTTGTATGCGAAGTAGAGGAGTACTGTCACTCATGTGCTCGCTGCATACAGAGGAAGACATTGCCACGTCAAGCTGCCCCAATGGGCCACCTGCAGAGTCAAGGACCCTTGGACTTGGTATGCATTGACTTTCTTTGTCTGGAACCTGACTTGAGTGGACATGGAAATGTTCTGGTGATAACCGACCATTTCACCCGTTATGCCCAGGCCTTTCCAACTAAAGACCAGAAGGCCTCCACTGTAGCCAAAATACTGGTGGAGAAGTACTTTGTGCATTACGGGTTACCTCAACGCCTTCACTCGGATCAAGGGAGAGACTTTGAAAGCCGACTGATCCGGAAGCTACTGGACTCTTTGGGCATAAAGAAAACTCGCACTACTCCTTATCACCTCCAAGGTGATGCCCAACCAGAAAGATTCAACAGGACTCTGTTAAACATGTTAGGGACTCTGAACAGCGGGGAAATGCAACATTGGGGCAAACACATAGCTGCTATAGTGCACGCCTATAATAGCACGACCAGTGATGCCACAGGGTATTCCCCTTATAGACTTATGTTTGGCAGGGAAGCAAGACTACCAGTAGACTTGGCCTTTGGCACCTCAGTGGACCACACATCAGCTGCCTCACACAAGGGATACGTGGACAGACTGCGGAAGAGCTTGAGGCTGGCCTATGAGAAGGCCCAATTAACTTCTGACCAGAGAAGAGCCCAGGATAAACGTAACTTTGACCTTAGGGTTCGGATCCAAGATTTGCACCCCGGGGACAGAGTGTTACTGAGAAATTTAGGGGTTCCAGGAAAGCACAAGCTGGCAGACAGGTGGAAGTCAGAGCCCTATGTGATTTGTAAAAAACTGCCTGGCCTACCAGTGTACCAGCTGAAGCCTGAAGGAAGATCGGGGCCGCTGAAGACCTGGCACAGAAACCATCTGTTACCCCTCTCTGAAGCAGTCAGGATGCCCACTACTCTGTATTCTCCGGAGCTGCCTTAAACTCCCTGTACTCCTAGACCCAATACCAGGTCTCAAACCACTCTATCAAGAGAGAAGGATACTTCAGATCAAAGTGAAGAGGAGGAGCTGGAGCTCACCTGGCTATGGCCGTCTCAGGCACCTGAATCCCTAATGATGGATCCTTCGCCCTCTGATTCCCCCATGAGTGACACCTTGAATGCTGAAGCTGCTGAGTTCATTCCGTCAGATGTTCAGAGTGAAGAATGGGAAGATGCACTGGAATCAGTCCGAGATGAAGACCCAAGGAACTCAATGTACCTCCCTGCACCTGAGTCGGATGCCCCCGAAGCAGCAAGTCCCACCACACCTGCCTTAATGGAAGCACCCTTAATACCAGAGGCCATAATTCCTCAAGAACAAAGAGTGAAGAGAACTATCCGCCCTCCTCGAAAGTTGACATACACTCAGATGGGAGAATGCTCTGAGGACACTGTGACAACTGCAAGAAGGACAATACAAAAACCTGGTCCCTCCACTGTGCATTTGGTGGAGGGCAACCCCAGCTCTCTCTCTGGCACAGTTAGGCAGGTCACTTCTGCTAAAATGACCTGTGAGCAGGGCAACCCCCATACCCAGATTGGTGGGAGGTTCCCCTGCCAAGTTCTTTTGCTACAATAAACTGCATTGCTTGTAGATAATGCTTATGTTATCTTTGGGGACCAGAGATTTTAAGTGGGGGGAGTGTGTAGCGGGGTATTGCCTTTTAAACCCTCAGAGACTACAGTACCCAGTGGGCAGCGGGACACCCAGGGTGCATTGCGCCGCGCAGAGACTGCTGGGGCGGGTTATTTAACCGAGGGGCGGGGCTGAATTCGGTCTCTTTGGACACCGCCCGCCCAGCAAGTGGAACTCCTTTCTGAGCCTGCTGAGATACAAGGCCTGAAGCCTGGGCCTTTCTCCAAAGAGCCTTCCGCTCTCACCAAGGAACCTGAGGGACGTCTCTCCATACTGTTGCTGCATCGTTGCCAGGAGGACCGAAGACTTGGATGTCGTGAGACCTGTGTGCCGAGACACAGCTGCGGAGGATACGGACACGGACTGGTCTGGTTGGGTGAGAGAGCACCTGCTCAGAGAACTATATAGGATCTCTAGGCCCAATAACTGCTATCCGGAGTTATCACTAGTGTTGCGCTGCGCACCGGAGAGACAGTGCATCAGAGCAACTTTAGAGATTGCCTTTAATTCACCAAGTTATTCAAACCCCCTTTTACCCTGTGGATTACAGTTTGTTTTCTTCAAAAGTGCACCACCGTTTTGCTAGTGAAGATTTTCCCCTACAGAACTTCTACACAGTACAGTCAGGCCTGACTTAGCGTAGACATTGCTGGGCGCCATTTTTTTTGCCCACGAGGGAGAATAGCTGCAGCGGGGACCGTTGGTGTTATGCACAGTACTGTATATCTATCTGATTGTTGAGATACTCTTTTATTGCAGGGCTCTGCACATATATGTACACTGTTGATTACATGCTCACTCAACAAATCGGAGTAAAAGTGCCACGGTTAAGTATATTGGTGTTTGTGTCATTTACTTTGCAGAGGAGACGGGTAAGGATAGCTATACTTTATTGCTGTGTGTGTGCTATTATAGGATTGTGTCCCTGGGAGTTACAGGCCACACAATCCTACTATTCCCTACTAACTGTGTCAAGGGAGGTTAGAGCCAATTGCCTGGGGTTGACAGCGGTGCACTACAGGGCCCAAAAATTATACCAGCGGCTCTCTTAGCTGGGGGTATCGCTACATATATATATATATATATATATATATATATATATATATATATACACTAGACTGACTGTGTATATGTGTATATATATATATATATATATATATATATATATATATCTCAAATACACTGCCACTTACTGAATAACCTGCCTGCTTAATCTAAATCATGCTATCTCTTCGTCCACACTCCACACCAACAACACTACACAGGGCCGCCGTGTAGGCAGCCTTATATAGTGTGGGGTGTGAACCCTGCCTTTGGCCAATTTAGCTCTCTTAGCAGAGGGCGCTGGGCTTGGCCAAAGCATGCAGGTCAGTTGCATGCTTTGGTCAATCATCATACAGCAATGCACTGCGATCTCACAGTGCATTATGGGGCGTTCCGCAGCGCTCAAATTTTCCACGAACGCCCCCTGCACCTGTGGACCCCTTTACACAGCACCCTGCACCTCTGGACCCCTTTACACAGCCCCCACACCTCTGGACCCCTTTACACAGCCCCCGCACCTCTGGACCCCTTTACACAGCACCCTGCACCTCTGGACACCTTTACATTACACAGCCCCCTGCACCTTAGGACCCCTTTACATAGCACCCTGAACCTCTGGACTCCTTTACATAGCACCCTGCACCTCTGGACCCCTTTACACAGTACCCTGCACCTCTGGACCCCTTTACACAGCACCCTGCACCTCTGGACCCCTTCACACCGCACCCTGCACCTCTGGACCCCTGCATGTTACATAGACAGCCCCCCTTCCTACCTTAATCATGCAGCCAGAGGGAGAGACACAGCAGCTAAACAAAGGGTGGGAACTGCTGGAGTTTTTTTTTTCATATTAACAAGCTAATGATTGGTTACTAGGACCACCTAGCAACCAATCACCTTCTGGTTAACTCCAGCAGTTCCTCTGTTCAGGGCTTCACCCGTGGGGGGTGCCAGCCTGACACCCCCCGCAGTGTGTGGCACCCGGGGTGGACCGCCCCCTGCTCCCCAGTTGGTACGCCACTGCTTTCCTGTTTTTTCCAAAAACTTTTGATAAAGAAATTACATTTTCAAAGGACTCATTATGCCTCTTAGAAAATACCTTGGAGTGTTTAAAATTAATATATGGGATGTCGTCTGATCCCCTCAACATCAGGTCCGGTTTGCAGGTGTCTAGAGACGCAGTTTGATCAATTGACAAGCCTCTTTTACGTGCTCGTTTGTGAGTATAAACATTGTTTTTATGCTTTTAATAAAATTCTACCATTGGTAATGCACAAGGTCGGTGCACCCTCCTTCTTTCTTTTTTGTTCCCCTTTACACAGCACTCTGCACCTCTGGACCCATTTACATTACACAGCACCCTGCACCTCTGGACCCCTTTACATTACACAGTCCCCTGCACTTCTGGACCCCTTTACATTACACACCCCTCTGCACCTCTGAACCCCTTTACATTACACAGCACCCTGCACCTCTGGAACCCTTTACATTACACAGCCCCTGGACCTCTGGACCCCTTTACACAGCACTCTGCACCTCTGGACCCCTTTACATTACGCAGCACCCTGCACCTATGGACCCCTTTACACAGCACCCTGCACCTCTGGACCCCTTTACACAGCCTCTGCACATCTGGACTTCTTTACATTACACATCACCCTGCACCTCTGCGCCCCTTTACACAGCACCCTGCACCTCTGGACCCCTTTACACAGCCCCCACACCTCTGGACCCCTTTACACAGCACCCTGCACCTCTGGACCCCTTTACATTACAGAGCCCCCTGCACCTTTGGACCCCTTTACATAGCACCTTGGACCTCTGGACCCCTTTACACAGCACCCTGCACCTCTGGACCCCTTTACACAGCACCCTGAACCTCTGTACCCCTTCACACAGCACCCTGCACCTCTGGAACCCTGCATGTTACATAGACAGCCCCCCTTCCCACCTTAATCATGCAGCCAGAGGGAGAGGCACAGCAGCTAAACAAAGGGCGGTAACTGCTGGAGTTATTTTTCATATTAACAAGCTAATGATTGGCTGTTAGGACCACCCAGCAACCAATCACCTGCTGGTTAACTCCAGCAGTTCCTCAGCTCAGCGCTGCTCACTGCCTCTCTCTCCTCCTGCGGCATAGGAGAAGAGAGAGTGTCTCTGGGTAGTGGTACGTTCCATACCCGGCCCAGGTACACCCGCACACTGTCACAGCTCGCCTCGGCTCTCCGGGCTCTCCCTGGCTGCCCTGTCACCTCTCCGCTGCACTGCCTGAGCCTGCCCCACTGTCACCGCTTCACTCGTGGGGGGTGCCGGCCTGACACCCCCCGCAGTGTGTGGCACCCAAGGTTGGACCGCCCCCCCCCCCTGCTCCCCAGTTGGTACACCACTGCTTTCCTGTTTTTTCCAAAATCTTTTGGCAAAGAAATTACGTTTTCAAAAGTCTCATTATTCCTCTTAGAAAATACCTTGGAGTGTTTGAAATTAATATATGTATAGCCTATTCACACATATATATGCTGTGCCACCCTCCTTATAAGGTCATATGTGCTATGCTGCCCCACACCTCTAATACATTCATTGTGTATTCAAATAAAAATAAATAAATCAAATGTCTCTATTAAAATCAACTAAATTCCCACAAAAGTATCAATTAACAAATGTGTATATACAATATCTCACAAAAGTGAGTACACCCCTCACATTTTTGTAAATATTCTATTATATCTTTTCATGTGACAACACTGAAGAAATTACACTTTGCTACAATGTAAAGTAGGGAGTGTACAGCCATTAATGTCTAAAACGCTGGCAACAAAAGTAAGTACATCCCTAAGTGAAAATGTCCAAATTGGGACCAAAGTGTCATTATTTTGTGTGGCTACCATTTTTTTCAAGCACTGCCTTAACCCTCTTGGGCACAGAGTTCACCAGAGCTTCACATGTTGCCACTGGAGTCCTCTTCCACTCCTCAATGATGACATCATGGAGCTGGTGGATGTTAGAGACCTAAAATTACAACTTTGTGAAACAAAAACAAAAAAAAAAACCAAATTTTTGTTAATTTCTTAATTTAAAAAAAAAAAAACTTAAAAAAATTATCATGCCTTTTACTAAATACCTTGGACTGCCTACTTTCCAAAAATGTGTTTAAGGGATATTTGTGCTATCTTTGCATTTTAGGGCCTCAAGAAATGAGAAAGGCAGTCAGTATATCAGGATAAATACATGTACATCAGGATAGATACATTTTCAAACATATATATTATTGTTAGAGATGCGGCAGAACTTTCGAACATCGCAAAAGTTTGGAGCAGAACAACTAACCCCATTAACCACCTGAGAGCCGGGCCATAGTCAAATGACGGCCTCAAGGTGGCTCTACAAATCCGGGAGGCCGTCAATTGATGGCCTCGGCTCCTCCGGCCACTGGGGGGCGCGCGCCCGGCGCGTCACTGACATGCCGATGCGTGTGCCTGGCGGCCGCAATGTCCTCCAGGCACCCGCGATCGGCCAGTACACAGACAAGGATGTGGATCTCTGTGTGTAAACACAGAGATCCACGTCCTGTCTAGGGATGAGCCGAACACCCCCCGGTTCGGTTCGCACCAGAACCTGCGAACGGACCGAAAGTTCGAGCGAACGTTAGAACCCTATTAAATACAATGGACGCGAACGTTCGAAATCTAAAGTGCTAAATATAATGGCTAATATGCATGTTATTGTCCTAAAAAGGGTTTGGGGACCCGGGTTCTGCCCCAGGGGACATGTATCAATGCAAAAAGAAGTTTTAAAAACGGCCGTTTTTTCGGGAGCAGTCATTTTAATGATGCATAAAGTAAAAAAAAAAAAAGTGAAATATTCCTTTAAATATCGTACCTGGGGGTGTCTAAAGTATGCCTGTGAAGTGGCATGTGTTTCCCGTGTTTAGAACTGTCCCTGCACAAAATGAAATTTCTAAAGGAAAAAAAGCCATTTAAAACTGCTTGCGACTTTAATGTCATGTCTTGTCCTGGCAATATGGATGAAAATCTTTGAGAAAAATGGCATGGCTACCCCATCACCCCCCCCCCCCCTACCCCAGCCCATTACCAGCCCCTTTGGGTCTTGTATGGATATTAAGGGGAACCCCGCACCCAAAATAAAAAAAGGCCCTATATACTCTGAACAGCAGTATACAGGCGGTGCAAACAAGACAGGGACTGTAGGTTTGTTCTTAAGTAGAATCTGTTTGTAATTTTGAACAGATACATTGTTTAAGTGTAGCTCCAGCCAAAAAATATATTTTTAAGCTTTTTGGAAAACATAGGGAAGGGTTATCACCCCTGTAACATTTGTTTTGCTGTCTGTGCACCTGTTCAGAAGATTTCACCTCACTTTCCATCCCAATGACAAATGTTTTTGGAAAAGTGGGGTTTTTATTGAAACAAGGATTGGTAATAAAGAATCATTAGAGAGGAGACACCCTTTTCCCATATTAACTCTTACAGGAGAGAATTTCCCTTCCTAGGGGTAGATTTCCTCTCACTTCCTTTTGTCTCCTTCCGTTTGCAAGTAGGAGTCGTTTGTAAGTTGGATGTTTGAAAGTAGGGGCCTGCCGTATATACTCTGCTGAAATTTGCCCCTTAGATGTTGGTGTTGCCACAACACTGTGAGCCCTCAGTTACTCTTGGTGGATGCTGGAACGCCCTGCTGTGAACTATTATATCAGGAATTGTAATTACATGCCATTGTTGAACAGTGGTAGGAAAAATTGGGCCTTTGGTGGTGGTGCTGGTGCTACAACACTGTCAGCCCTCACAGTTACTCTTGGTGGGCGCATGAATGGGCCCTACTGTTAATTATTATGCTGCGTACACACGATTGATTTTTTCGGCGGTGAAAACACAGTCGAGAAAATCGACGTGAAAAACGAGGAACAGCTTGTTCCCCCCACACACGGCCGTTTTAAATGACATTTTTTTTTGGTCAAAAAAAACGACCGTGTGTGGGCTCCGCGGCAGTGTTTCCCTATGGGAAAACTGCCGCGGAAAAAAACGACGGGAATCACGACGAGAAAAATTAGAGCATGTTCTAATTTTTCTCGTCGTGATTAATGCCGTTTTTCCCGTCGAGAAAAACGACAAAAAGCCCACAGACGGTCGTTTTTCTCGTCCAAAGGAAAAAATGACATTTTTCTCGACGGGAAAAACGGTCGTGTGTACGTGGCATTAGATCAAGAATTGTAATTGCATGCCCCTGTTAAACAGGGGCAGAAAAATTGGGCCTTAGGCACTGGTGCCACAACACTGCAACCCCTCACAGATACTGTACTTGGAGCCCAGCAATGAGCCCTGTTGCAAAGTATTGCATCAAAAATTGTAATTACACGCCCCTGTTAAACAGGGGCTAAAAAATTGTGCCTTAGGCACTGGTACTGGTGCCACGACACTGCAACCTCTCCCAGATACTCTAGTTGGAGTGCAGGAATGAGCCCTGCTGCAAAGCATTGCATAAAAAACTGTAATTACACGCCCCTGTTAAACAGGGGCTAAAAAATTGGGCCTTAGCCACTGGTGGCGGCACCCAAAAACAAAAAAGTTCTTCCAAGCTATCATCAGGAATCGGATCATTGAGGAGGAGGAAGATAGTCAGTCAACATAACAGGACAGTCACTCAGCATCAGCATAGGCAGTCTTGAAGGGATGTGACATTTCAAAATAAATTATTCTGTTATATCAGCTTCAGGTGCTTGGTAGCTGGTGGTGATCCAAGACTGGGTCATCTTTATGAAGGTCAGTCGATCAACTGAGTCGGTGGACAGGCGCACCCTGTGATCCGTGACAAAGCCTCCAGCAGCACTGAATGTGCGTTCCGAAAGAACGCTGGATGCAGGACAGGCCATTAGCTCAATTGCATACTGTGCAAGCTCTGGCCAGTGATCCATCCTCAAGACCCAGTAAGCCAGAGGATTTTCGATGGGAAAGGTGTCCAAGTCTGACCTTGCCCCTAGGTATTCCTGCACCATGTATATCGGACGCTGGCGATGGTTGCTGGAACCGATCATACCTTGGGGCTGCGGACTAAAAAATTGTCTGAACGCATCGGTCAGACGGCCACCTTCCCCACTGCTCCTTCTTTGACTGACCGAAGCCTCAGCAACTCGTTGTCCAGGACCAGGAGTTTGTAACCTCCCAGTCTCTGGGAACGCATTGCACAGACCTTTCTGCAAGGCCTCCTGGAGATGTCTCATCCTCTGCTCCCTCTGCGACGGTAAGATAAGGTCCGCAACCTTACCCTTGTACCGTGGATCAAGGAGAGTGGCCAGCCAGTAATGGTCCCTCTCCTTGATCCGAAGAATACGAGGATCCTTCCGCAGACTTTGCAGGATCAGGGAGGCCATGCATCGTAGGTTAGCTGAGTTATTCGGTCCGGAGTCCTCTGGGTCACTAAGGACGACATGAAACGCAGCCACTTCCTCCCAGCCACGTACAAGTCCACGGATTTCTTGGGACTGTAAATCATCCCTAAAAGACTGCTGCTGTTAATGCTGAGTGCCAGGCTCCACCTCCATGCTGACACAATCCTCCTCATCCTCATCCTCTTCCTGTGCGATGGGTGGGACAGAAGGAACACTGTATGGGTAAAGGGAGCCTTGAGAGGCAAGGAAGTCCTCCTCTTCCTGCCTCTGTTCTGCCTCAAGTGCCCTGTCCATTATTCCACGCAGCGTATGCTCCAACAGGTGGACAAGAGGTACAGTGTCACTGATGCATGCACTGTCACTGCTCACCATCCTCGTGGCCTCCTCAAATGGTGCCAGGACAGTGCATGCATCCCTGATCATGCCCCACTGGCGTGGTGAAAAAAAACAGAGCTCCCCTGACCCTGTCCTGGTGCCGTAGTCGCACAGGTACTCATTGATGGCCCTCTGCTGCGTGTGCAGCCGCTGCAGCATGGCCAACGTTGAGTTCCACCTGGTGGGCATGTCACATATAAGGCGGTTCTTGGGCAGGTTCAACTCCTTTTGCAGCTCAGCCAGACAAGCACTGGCATTATATGATCTACGGAAATGCACACAGACTTTCCTGGCCTGCCACAGGACATCCTGTAAGCCCGGGTACCTGCCCAAGAACCGCTGCACCATCAGGTTAAGGACATGAGCCACACAGGGCACATGGGTCAGTTGTCCCTGTCGGAGGGCGGAGAGGAGGTTGGTGCCATTGTCGCAAACCACCATTCCTGGCTTAAGCTGGCGTGGCATCAACCACCTCTCGGCCTGCCCCTGCAGAGCTGACAGAACCTCTGCCCCAGTGTGGCTCCTGTCACCCAAACACACCAGCGCAAGCACGGCATGGCATCTTTTTGCCTGCGTACTTGCGTAGCCCCTTGAACGCCTATGGAGCACCGCTGGTTCAGAGGAAAAAGCACAGGAAGAGGCCATGGAGGAAGAAGAAGAGGAGGGGGTGGAGGAGAGAGGTGTATCAAAACCAGTAGTAGCATTTTGGAGGCGTGGCGGCGGAACAAGCTCCAACACCACTGCACCTTGTCCTGCATCCTTCCCAGCTGCCAAAAGAGTGACCCAATGGGCCGTGAAATCCATGCCTGCTGGACCATGAGTCAGCGGTAATATGCACCTTACCGCTGACCGCCCTGTCCAGTGAGGTCGGTGTACTGCTAGCAGAGTGCCCGCAAGTACTTGGCTGTGACACACCTAATTCTACACCTTCATTCCTCTCAGTGCAGGTTTCAGAGAGGACTGAAGGTATAGTGGGGTTGGAGATCCCAGCTGATGAGTAGCAAGGAGAGGTCCGCTTTGTTCTTTGGTGTGGGTCTTTAAGGTACGCTTGCCAATGAGCTGCAGGGCAGGTCAACATATGTCTGGTCAAGCATGTGGTGCCCAAGCGGCTGATGTTTTGGCCACGCGAGATACGCTTGAGACATATGTTGCAAATAGCAGCGGTGCAATCTGATGCACTCGACTCAAAAAAGGCCCACACCAAAGAACTTTTGGAATAACGAGCAGAGGCAGCGCCCTGCACAGGCGCAGCTCTGCGGTGTGATTCAGTCTGTGTGCTGCCCTTACGCTGGCCCCCGGAGGGCATCCTGCCTCATTGGAGATGTGCCTCCTCCTCATCCTCTTCCTCCTCCTCTCTCCTAACAGGCACCCACGTGAAGTCAGTGACCCCATCATCCCCTCCTTCCTCATCACTGGAGCCAATCTGGCAGTATGCTGCAGCTGCTGGAACATGACTGCCAGATTGCTGTCCTTCTTGAGCATCCCCTCTCTCTGCGCTCACGCTACTGCCTTCCTCTAGCTGGGTATCATCATCAGACCCTTCAAAATGCTGGGCATCCTCCTGGAGCATGTACCCAACACTGTGCTCAAACAGTTCGGGGGACTCCTCAGGAGGACATGGTGGGTCTAGGGAAGGAGTGTCTGATGATGACATTGATACGAGGGAAGAGGACGCTTTGGCAGCTGCTTTGCCAGTACCCTGAGCCTGGGTGAGAGAGGATGAGGAGGATGAGGAGGGCTTGGTCATCCACTCTACCAAGTCTTCGGCATGATGCGGCTCAACACGTCCAGCTGCCGAAAATAAGGACAAGCGTGTCCCATGGCCACGTGCTGATGACGATGCACCGCGTCCACGACCAGCACTGTTGTCTCTAGACACAGAGCCTGCTTGCCCTCTTTTATTGACTCCTGACTGTCTGCCTCTTCTTGTTGGCCTTCCAGACATAGTAATGGACTGCAGGGAGATGGGAAAACCAGGAATTGGAGTAGTGTATATTGTGCTGGAGGCACACAACACCCACTAACTCCTGCAGATGCCTTTATTAGAGAACACCAGCAATAAAGGGTAGATACAGGTGTATACTGTGCTGTGCTGGAGGGACACAACACCCACTAACTCCTGCAGATGCCTTTATTAGAGAACACCAGCAATAAAGGGTAGATAGATACAGGTCTTTACTGTGCTGTGCTGGAGGGACACAACACCCACTAACTCCTGCAGATGCCTTTATTAGAGAACACCAGCAATAAAGGGTAGATACAGGTGTTTACTGTGCTGTGCTGGAGGGACACAATACCCACTAACTCCTGCAGATGCCTTTATTAGAGAACACCAGCAATAAAGGGTAGATACAGGTTATACTGTGCTGTGCTGGAGGGACACAACACCCACTAACTCCTGCAGATGCCTTTATTAGAGAACACCAGCAATAAAGGGTAGATACAGGTGTATACTGTGCTGAGGCACACAACACCCACTAACTCCTGCAGATGCCTGTATTATAGAACAGCAAAAAAGTGTAGATACAGGTGTATACTGTGCTGGGGCACACAACACCCACTAACTCCTGCAGATGCCTTTATTAGAGAACACCAGCAATAAAGGGTAGATACATGTGTATACTGTGCTGGGGAACACAACACCCATTAACTCCTGCAGATGCCTGTATTATAGAACAGCAAAAAAATGTAGATACAGGTGTATACTGTGCTGGGGCACACAACACCCACTAACTCCTGTAGATGCCAGAGAAAAGAACACACTGTCCCTGCCTATCTAGCTTAGAGAACAGTAATAAAGGGTAGATACAGGTGTATACTGTGCTGGGGCACACAACACCCACTAACTCCTACAGATGCCTGAGAAAAGAACACACTGTCCCTGCCTATCTAGCTTAGAGAACAGTAATAAAGGGTAGATACAGGTGTATACTGTGCTGGGGCACACAACACCCACTAATTCCTGCAGATGCCTGAGAAAAGAACACACTGTCCCTGCCTGCCTATCTAGCTTAGAGAACAGTAATAAAGGGTAGATACAGGTGTATACTGTGCTGGGGCACACAACACCCACTAACTCCTGCAGATGCCTGAGAAAAGAACACACTGTCCCTGCCTATCTAGCTTAGAGAGCAGCAATAAAGGGTAGATACAGGTGTATACTGTGTTGGAGGCACACAACACCCACTAACTCCTGCAGATGCCTGAGAAAAGAACACACTGTCCCTGCCTGCCTATCTAGCTTAGAGAACAGCAATAAAGGGTAGATACAGGTGTATACTGTGCTGGAGGCACACAACACCCACTAACTCCTGCAGATGCCTGAGAAAAGAACACACTGTCCCTGCCTGTCTATCTAGCTTAGAGAACAGCAATAAAGGGTAGATACAGGTGTATACTGCGCTGGAGGCACACAACACCCACTAACTCCTGCAGATGCCTGAGAAAAGAACACACTGTAGAACAAACTGTCCCTGTCTATGTAGCTCTTTCCCTGCACGCCGGAACACACTTACACAAGGCCGCCGTGCTGGCGGCCTTTTATAGTGTGGGGCGTGTACTAAACCCCCCTGAGCTATGATTGGCCACAGGCATCCTGCCTGTGGCCAATTATGGCTCTCCTCGCTGCCGCGCTGTGATTGGCCAAGCATGCGGGGTCACAGTGCACACTTGGCCAATCACAGCACCGGCAATGCAGTGCGATGGCGCAGTGCATTGTGGGCCATTCGCGTCACACGAATTTGGCGCGAACGGCCCACAAAGTTCTGGTTTTGCTGAACAGGTGAACAGGCGATGTTCGAGTCGAACATGCGTTCGACTCGAATACCGAGCTCATCCCTAGTCCTGTCAAGGAGAGGAGACCGATGCTGTGTCCCTTGTACATAGGGACACAGATCGGTCACCTCCCCCAGTCAGTCCCCTCCCCCCACAGTAGTAATCACTCCCAGGGCACACATTTAACCCCTTCCTCGCCCCCTGGTGTTAACCCTTTCCCTGCCAGTGTCATTTTTACAGTAACCAGTGCATTTTTATAGCACTGATCGCTGTAAAAATTACAATGGTCCCAAAATGGTGTCAAAAGTGTCCGATGTGTCCGCCATAATGTCGCAGTCACAATGAAAATCGCTGATCGCCGCCATTACTAGTAAAAAAAAAATATTAATAAAAATGCTATAAAACTATCCCCTATTTTGTAGACGCTATAACTTTTGCACAAACCAATCAATAAACGCTCATTGCGATTTTTTTTTACCAAAAATATGTAGAAGAATACGTAGCGGTCTAAACTGAGAAAAAAAAATATTTCAAAATCATCGCTCTTTTTTTGTTTATAGCGCAAAAAATAAAAACCGCATAGATGATCAAATACCACCAAAAGAAAGCTCTATTTGTGGGAAAAAAAGGACGTCAATTTCGTTTGGGAGTCAAGTCGCACCACCGCGCAATTGTCATTCAAAGCGTGACAGCGCTGAAAGCTGAAAATTGGCCTGGGCTGGAAGGGGGTTTAAGTGCCCAGTAAGCAAGTGGTTAAAGTCTATGGGACCTGAACTGGAAAAATCTAAAGTTCCCATTTTGAAGGCTTATATGCAAGTTAATTGGGCATACAAATCATATAGGAGTCCGGGTACTGCCCTGGGGGACATGTATCAATGCAAAAAAAGTTTTTCAAAAAGATCATTTTTAAATGAGCAGTTATTTATTGATACTTAAAGTCTGATGCCGCGTACACACGATCGATTTTCTCGACGGTGAAAACACCGTTGAGAAATTCGACAGGAAAAACGAGGAACGGCTTGTTCCCCTACACACGGCCGTTTTTCCCGACATTTTTTCTCTTGGTCGAGAAAAACGACCGTGTGTAGGCTCCCCGGCCTTTCCCTATGGGAAAACTGCAGCGGAAAAAAATGCCGTGCATCAGGACGAGAAAAATTAGAGCATGTTCTAATTTTTCTCGTCGTGATTCATGCCGTTTTTCTCATAGGGAAAAATGACCAAAATTCCACACACGGTCCTTTTGCTCGTCAAAGAGAAAATTTTTAATTTTTCCCGACGAGAAAAATGGTCGTGTGTACGCGGCATCACAATAAAAATGAAAAATTCATTTAAATATAGTGCCTGGGAGGTTCCCTTAGTCTGCATGTAAAGTTGTGCATCTGTAAAGCGTACGTCGGCTCCTTTAAGAGCCATAGCAGGTGCGCACGCTGCACGGCAGGGGACCTGATGCGTGTGGCCGCAATGTCCACCTGCCACCAGCAATCGCCCCTTCTGACAGACAGGGAAGGAGAGACAGATCTGCTGTTCCTAGTGATTAGGAACAGCGATATGTCTCCTCCTCCAGTCAGTCCCATCCCCCTACAGTTAGAAACACACATGAGGGAACACATTTAACCCCTTGATTGCCCACTAGTGTTAACCCCTGCCAGTGCATTTTTATAGCACTGATTGCTGTATAAATGTCAATTCTCCCAAAAATGTGTCAAAAGTGTCCGATCTGTCTGCCGCAATGTCGCAGTCCTGCTAAAAATCACAGATCACCACCATTACTAGTAAAAAAAAATATAATAAAAATGACATAAATCTATCCCCTATTTTGTAGATGATATAACTTCTGAGCAAACCAATCAATATATGCTTATTTTTTTTACCAAAAATATGTAGAAGAATACATATTGACCTAAACTGATGAAGAAATTCGTTTTTCACAATTTTTTGGGGGGATATTTATTATTGCAAGAAGTAGAAAATATTATTTCCTTTTTTTAAATTGTCGCCCTTTTTTATGTTTATAGCGCAAAAATAAAAAACGCAGAGGTGATCAAATACCACTAAAAGAAAGCTCTATCTGTGGGAAAAAATGGACATAAATTTTGTTTGGGTACAACGTCACACGCCACAAAATTGTCAGTTAAAGCGATGCAGTGTTGTATCGCAAAAATGGCCTGGTCATTAAGGGGGTAAATCCTTCCAGTCCTTAAGTGGTTAAACATGACCTAAGTGAGGGATTCGAAGAGCATATGCTTAGTCACAAGTTGAAGTGTACCTATTAAAGGGAAAAAGCCCTAGATCTACATAGGGATGAGCTGAACACCCCCCAGTTCGCACCAGAACCAGCGAACGGACCGAAAGTTTGCGCAAACTTTAGAACCCTATTAAAGTCTATGGGACTCGAACGTTCAAAATCAAAAGTGGTAATTATTAAGGCTAATATGTAAGTTATTGTCCTAAAAAACCTAAAAAGGGTTTGGGGACCCGGGTCCTGCCCCAGGGGACATGTATCAATGCAAAAAAAAGTTTTAAAAACTACAGTTTTTTCGGGAGCAGTGATTTTAATGATGCCTAAAGTGAAAAAAAAAAGTGAAATATTCCTTTAAATATCGTACCTGGGGGGTGTCTATAGTATGCCTGTGAAGTGGCACGTGTTTCCCGTGTTTAAAACTGTCCCTGCACAAAATGACATTTCTAAAGGAAAAAAGGTCATTTAAAACTGCTTGCGGCTTTAATGTAATGTCTGGTCCCGGCAATACGGATGAAAATCATTGAGAAAAATGGCATGGTACCCCCCCCCAGCCCATTACCAGCCCCTTTGGGTTTTGTATGGATATTAGGGGAACCCCGCACCCAAATAAAAAAAAGGAAAGGCGTGGGGCCCCCAGGCCCTATATACTCTGAACAGCAGTATACAGGCGGTGCAAACAAGACAGGGACTGTAGGTTTGCTGTTACATAGAATCTTTTTGTAATTTTGAACTGGTACATTTTTAAAGTGTAGCTCCAGCCAAAAAATCTATTATTAAGCTTTTTGGAAAACATAGGGAAGGGTTATCACCCCTGTAACATGTGTTTTGCTGTCTGTGCACCTGTTCAGAACATTTCACCTCACTTTCCGTTCCAATGACAAATGTTTTTTGAAAATTTGTTTTTTTTAGTGAAACAAGGATTGGTGATAAAGCATCAGTGTAGAGAAGACACCTTTTCCCCATATTAACTCTTACAGGAGAGAATTTCCCTTCCTAGGGGTAGATTTCCTATCACTTCCTGTTGTCTCATTCCGTTTTCAAGTAGGAGTCGTTTGTAAGTTGGATGTTTGAAAGTAGGGGCCTGCTGTATATACTCTGCAGAAATTTGGCCCTTAGTTGTTGGTGTTGCCACAACACTGTAAGTCCTCTCAGTTAGTTTTGGTGGGCGCTGGAACACCCTGCTGTGAACTATCATATCAAGAATTGTAATTACATGCCATTGTTGAACAGTGGTAGGAAAAATTGGGCCTTTAGTGGTGGTGCTGGTGCCACAACACTGTAAGCACTCAGTTACTCTTGGTGGGCGCAGGAATGGGCCCAGGTGTGAAATATTAGATCAAGGATTGTAATTACATGCCCCTGTTGAACAGGGGCAGAAAAATTGGGCTTTTGGTGGTGGTGGTGTTGCCACAACACTGTAAGCACTCAGTTACTCTTGGTGGGCGCAGGAATGGGCCCTGCTGTGAATTATTAGATCAAGAATTGTAATTACATGCCCCTGTTGAACAGGGGCATAAAAATTGTGCCTTAGGCACTGGTGCCACAACACTGCAACCCCTCAAAGATACTCTAGTTGGAGCGCAGGAATGAGCCCTGCTGCAAAGTATTGCATCAAAAATTGTAATTAGACGCCCCTGTTAAACAGGGGCAGAAAAATTGGGCCTTAGGAACTGGTGCTGTTGCCACAACACTGCAACCCCTCACAGATACTCTAGTTGGAGAGCAGCAATGAGCCCTGCTGCAAAGTATTGCATCAAAAATTGTAATTGCACGCCCCTGTTAAACAGGGGCTGAAAAATTGGACCTTAGCCACTGGTGGCGGTGCCCAGAACCAAAAATGTTCTTACAAGCTATCAGCATGATCATTGAGGAGGAAGAGGATAGTCACTCAGCATAACAGGATAGTCACTCAGCATCAGCATAGGCAGTCTTGAAGGGATCTGACATTTAAAAAAAATGATTCGGTTACATCAGCATCAGGTGCTTGGTAGCTGGTGTTGATCCAAGACTGATTCATTTTTATGAAGGTTAGTCGATCGACCAAGTTGGTGGACAGGCGCACCCTGTGATCGGTTACAAAGCCTCCAGCAGCACTGAATGTGCATTCCGAAAGAACGCTGGATGCAGGACAGGCCAGTAGCTCAATTGCATACTGTGCAAGCTCTGGCCAGTGATCCATCCTCAAGACCCAGTAACCCAGAAGATTTTCAGAGGGAAAGGTGTCCAAGTCTGATCTTGCCCCTAGGTATTCCTGCACCATGGTATAAAGGGAATATTGCGCTATTAAACTATCTGGTAGAGCAGCAACAATAGTGGTATACAACACAAACAGAATATAATAAAGAAAAATTGCGCTGAAACTTGATATTGGGTGATGTACCTTACATAACAGTGAATCGATTATATTAATATATCATTACGTGAAAAAGTGTCCAATTCATGAATAGCATATAAAAAAAATACATAAAAAACAAAAAGTGAATATACCGTATATACTCGAGTATAAGCTGAGATTTTCAGCCCTTTTTTGGGGGCTGAAAGTCCCCCCTCGGCTTATACTCGAGTCAGCAAATTTTTTCCATTGTAAATAGTACCTGTAAAGAAGTTGCGGCGGCTGCAGCGTCCATCGTTCGAATTCCGCGGTCTCTTCCTGTTCCTTCCGTGATAGGCGAATCTCATCAGACACTCTCCGCCTATCATGAACGTTCTCTCATCCTCAGTTTTCCAGCAGGCGTCTGTGATTGGCGGAACACCCAACACAGTGTCTGCTGGGAAAACTGAGGATGAGAGAATGATCGTGATAGGCGGAGAGTGTCTGCTGAGAATCGCCTATCAAGGAAGGAACAGGAAGAGACCGTGGAATTTGAACGATGGACGCCGCGGAATTTGAACGATGGACGCTGCGGAATTTGAACGATGGACGCCGCAGCTTCTTTACAGGTACTATTTACAATGTAAAATAGGGAACAGCGAGCTAGGGAACAGTGGACAGTGAGGCATCGGCTTATACTCGAGTCAGTAAGGTTTCCCAGTTTTTTTGGCAACATTAGGTACCTCGGCTTATACTCGAGTCGGCTTATACTCGAGTATATACGGTAAGTGAATCAAAACCAATAATGATGTTGAATAGTATAAACAGTTCTTTGTTTCAAAAAAGTCCAAACAAGAATTGAGAGAAAGAAACTTTTGATGTCAGTGTAAACAAATCCACAGTGCCACACTTGTCCACAATGATAAGGAAAACGTGATGACAGTAAAACATCTCCACCTCTAGCAAACACAGCCGTTTACCGGATGGACATGATCTCTTATTGTAGGAGATCAAACATGCATGGGCTAATGACCGAGCCTGGGGTTCTTTACGGTGTGCACCTCAGCATACAGCGTACAGCTTGCAGGGATACGAACTCACCTCAGCTTGCGCAAAACAGACAGGCCGAGGCCTTCTCGCAGCGTGTGCTATCTCTGTTCCACCAGTAAAATGTACACTTCCTTCCCCCTTGTCCGATCTATCGTAAACAAGAGTATTCTCGTCTTGCTGTACAGCAAGACGAGAATACTCTTGTTTACGATAGATCGGACAAGGGGGAAGGAAGTGTACATTTTACGGGTGGAACAGAGATAGCACACGCTGCGAGAAGGCCACGGCCGGCCTGTCTGGGACGGGCAGTTTGCGCAAGCTGAGGTGAGTTTGTATCCCTGCAAGCTGTACGCTGTATGCTGAGGTGCACACCGTAAAGAAGAACAGGCTGGGTCATTAGCCCATGCAAGTTTGATCTCCTACAATAAGAGATCATGTCCATCCGGTAAGCGGCTATGATTGCTAGAGGTGGAGGTGTTTTACTGTCATCACGTTTTCCTTATCATTGTGGACAAGTGTGGCACTGTGGATTCATTTACACTGACATCAAAAGTTTCTTTCTCTCAATTCTCGTTTGGACTTTTTTGAAACAAAGAACTGTTTATACTATTCAACATCATTATTGGTTTTGATTCACTTATATTCACTTTTTGTTTTTTATGTATTTTTTTATATGCTATTCATGAATTGGACACTTTTTCACGTAATGATATGTTAGAAGGCGGGACCGCAGGTCTGCCTGAATTTGTAGAAGGAGTCGGAAGGTATTTAAACCCGCCCTCTCTCCTCCTTGCCTGTCGACATTTCTCTCGTGGGAGGCTGTGACAGGTCATTTCCGGTGCGACCACGACGTCATTTCCGGTTTTCGTTCAGCAAGGAGGATGTGCGGCTGCTGCCATGTTCGCCTCTCCGCTTCTCGTGCGGACAGAAGTATCGTTTAGGGGGGGTCTATGGGCAAGGGGGGGTGCCCGCTCATGTTCTTTCTCATGGCCGCGTGTGTTGGCGTTTTGGGGGGCCGGGGGCCTGCTCTCCAGGGATGGACTCAGCAACAGATGGTAGTACAGGCTCCAACTCTGACAGCCTATATCCTCCCTCTGCCCCACATTTCACACAAGCAACCCCGATCGGCCTGTCAGTGCTCAACAGATGGACAGCACCCTCATCCATCCATCCCAGCAGTGCTCACCTCCTGTCCGCATCCCGGGGGGGGGGGTCGGGCGTGTGTTTGTTTTCTCTGGCCACACTCTGCTTCACTCTGGCTGTGCGGTATCATGTTAGCTGAGCACTAGTGTTGAGCGAACCCGAACTGTAAAGTTCGGGTCCGTACCGAACTTTAGCTTTTTCCCGAACCCGAACCCGAACTTTGCGCAAAAGTCCGGGTTCGGGTTCGGGTTCGGCAATCTAATTACGCATTTAGAAATGCTTCAGGGGCCAGCCAATCACCTTTTGATTAGCTGGTGTGCCCTTAGAGGCCATCATAGCCATGCCTACTAATGGCATGGCTGTGATTGGTCAGTGCAACATGTGACCCAGCTTCTATATAAGCTAGAGGCACACAGCACACACGTCACTCTGCTTCAGAATAGATAGGGAGAGGATCTTGGCTGCTGCTGTTGCTAATAGGGAGAGATTGTAAAATACATGAGGTAGTCCTGATTCTGCAATCTGAGGGGAAAGATAGAGAGATAGTGTAGTGTAGGGCCAGGTTCCTGTTGGTGCTTTTAGGGAGAGAGAATATTATATAGGAGTCCAGATTCAGAGATTAAAATCAGCGATCTGCATAGGTTTACCTGTTTGTGTTGCAGTGCAGTCTTTTTACACTGCCATGAGCCCAGTGTCAGAGAAAATCTAACTTTTAGGGGAAAAAAAAGGCACTTTATTGTGCTCTTTTCCAAAAGACCCATAGGGCAAAAAAAAAGCATTTTATTTTGCTCGTGCAAAAAAAGACCCGTTTAGGGCAAAAAAAAAAAAATTTGCACTTTAACCACTTAAGCCCCGGACCATTTCGGGCCATTAGGACCAAGCCTGTTTTTGGGATTCGGCACTGCGCTGCTTTAACTGTAAATTGTGCGGACATGCAATGTTGTACCCAAATGAAATTTGCGTCCTTTTCTTCCCACAAATAGAGCTTTCTTTTAATGGTATTTGATTGCCTCTGCGATTTTTATTTTTTGCGATATAAATGGAAAAAGAACGAAAATTTTGAAAAAAAAAGATATTTTCTACTTTTTGTTATAAGAAAAATCGAATAAACTCAATTTTAGTCATACATTTAGGCCAAAATGTATTCAGCCACATGTCTTTAGTAAAAAAAATGTCAATAAGCGTATATTTATTGGTTTGCGCAAAAGTTATAGCGTTTACAAACTAGGGTACATTTTCTGAAATTTACACAGCTTTAAATTTATGACTGCCTATCTCATTTCTTGAGGTGCTAAAATGGCAGGGCAGTACAAAACCCCCCCAAATGACCCCATTTTGGAAAGTAGACACCCCAAGGAAATTGCTGAGAGGCATGTTGAGCCCATTGAATATTTTTTTTTTTTTGTCCCAAGTGATTGAATAATGACAAAAAAAAAAAAAAATTACAAAAAGTTGTCACTAAATGATATATTGCTCACACATGCCATGGTTATATGTGGAATTGCACCCCAAAATACATTCTGCTGCTTCTCCTGAGTACGGGGATACCACATGTGTGGGACTTTTTAGGAGCCTAGCCACGTACGGGACCCCAGAAACCAAGCACCGCCTTCAGGATTTCTAAGGGCGCAAATTTTTGATTTCACTCCTCACTACCTATCACAGTTTCGAAGGCCATAAAATGCCAAAATAGCACAAAACCCCCCCCAAATGACCCCATTTTGGAAAGTAGACACCCCAAGCTATTTACTGAGAGGCATGTTCAGTCCATGGAATATTTTATATTTTGCCACAAGTTGCGGGAATATGACAAACTTTTTTTTTTTTGCACAAAGTTGTCACTAAATGATATATTGCTCACACATGCCATGGGCATATGTGAAATTACACCCCAAAATACATTCTGCTGCTTCTCCTGAGTACGGGGATACCACATGTGTGGGACTTTTTGGGAGCCTAGCCGCGTACGGGACCCCAAAAACCAAGCACCGCCTTCAAGGTTTCTAAGGGCATAAATTTTTGATTTCACTCCTCACTACCTATCACAGTTTTGAAGGCCATAAAATGCCAAGATGGCACAAAACCCCCCCCAAATGACCCCATTTTGGAAAGTAGACACCCCAAGCTATTTGCTGAGAGGCATGTTGACCCCATTGAATATTTTTTTTTTGTCCCAAATGATTGAATAATGACAAAAAGAAAAAAAAAATGTACAAAAAGTTGTCACTAAATGATATATTGCTCACACATGCCATGGTTATATGTGAAATTGCACCCCAAAATACATTCTGCTGCTTTTCCTGAGTACGGGGATACCACATGTGTGGGACTTTTTGGGAGCTTAGCCGCGTACAGGGCCCCAAAAACCAAGCACTGCGAACGCTGCAGTTATGTGTGTTGTGTTTGGTAAGTGACAGTGATCGATCGATACTGCACTTGGGTGGGCTGGGCTGGGCTGGGCTGGGCGGAGGGGCTAAACGCAGGCGCTAGCAGGTATCTGGGCTGATCCCGCTAACACTGCGTTTTTGGGAACCCTAAACCGCTGGGGATGCTAGTATAGATCTGATCAGATCTGATCAGATACTATACCACTAAGGGGGGTGTATGCTTTGCGCGTGGGTGTTAGCGTTACTGTCACTAACCTAACACTGCCTGGGGTGACGCAGACCCTCTCTGGCGCTAAAACCTAATTGATCTCACCCGCCGGGCGATCAGGGGGGTTAAACCTTTATTGGGTTATATACGGCGGGTGCCCTGATGCTATAAAAAGCAAACTAATCAACCAGCGTCACCCGTAACCTTTATATGGTGATCACTGATGAAAGGGTTAACTAGGGGCAATCAGGGGGTTAAAACCTTTATTAGGTTAAATATGGGGGTACCTGACACTATATAAAAACCTGACGGGTAACCTAAATAACTAAATAACTTACTGGCTAACCAGTGACACCAGTGACGCTTATACGGCGATCACTGGTGAAAGGGTTAACTCTAGGGGCAATCAGGGGGTTAAAATAATATATGGGGGTACCTGACACTAATAAAAACCTGCGGCGAACCTAAAAAAAAATAACTGCCTATCTAAAACACCAGCGACACGAATACAGCGATCGGAAAAACAATCGCTTAGTGACGCTGAAGTTAGGGGGTGAAAGGGTTACCTGGGGGGTGATCAAGGGGTTAAACCTTTATTAGGGGGGGTTAGGGGGCTACCCTGGACCTAAAGGGGCCTAATCCTAACTGCCCTGCAACTTTTTACAATCACAGATGACACTAAATGCAGTGATCAGTAAAATAAATGATCACTGCAATCAGTGACACTGTGATTGGGGGCTTTGGGGTGACCTGGGGGTGATCTGGGGGTGACTGGGGGGTGATTTGTGTGCCTATGTGTACCTACGTGTCAGTGGACTGTTGGTGCACTAACCTGCTTCTTCTCTGCTCGGCGCCGGGAACGAAAAGACCGCGGCGAGGGAGATGACATCACTTCCTCCAGCCTTGTTTACATCACATGGCGGAGGAAGCATTTTCATTGGCCGGGAGCGATCGCGAGGGGGGGGCGGAATCGAGCGGCCGCCCCCTCATGCCTGATCGCTCCCGAACACTTAACGGCCACTCACTGCAGTGAAGGGGGGTCCGGATGGACCCCCCAACTGCACAAAGGCGATCACGTAGATCTACGTGATTCTGCCTGTCCGTGCCATTCTGCCGACGTAAATCGGCGGTGGGCGGTCGTTAAGTGGTTAATGTACGCTTGCAAAAAGAGCCGTTTAGGGGCACAAAAAATAGTTTGCAGTGTGTTATACATATTTGGAGGTGTGTGAAATAAACAATTTCTAAATAGTTTTCTTCTACTGTGCTATACTAAAAAAACAAAATTTTTTTGGAATAGCATTTTCTGCAGTTCTGTAGCTGTGTGATTCAGCGGTTACGTACTGTGGGTGTGTTCTGCTCTTCCAAAAAATGCCGTTTAGGGGCACAAAAAATAGTTTGCAGTGTGTTATACATATTTGGAGGTGTGTGAAATAAACAATTTCTATATAGTTTTCTCCTACTGTGCTATACTAAAAAAACAACATTTTGTTTGAATAGCATTTTCTGCAGTTCTGTAGCTGTGCGATTCAGCGGTTACGTACTGTGGGTGTGTTCTGCTCTTCCAAAAAACGCAGTTTAGGGGCACAAAAAATAGTTTGCAGTGTGTTATACATATTTGGAGGTGTGTGAAATAAACAATTTCTATATAGTTTTCTCCTACTGTGCTATACTAAAAAAACAAAATTTTTTTTGAATAGCATTTTCTGCAGTTCTGTAGCTGTGCGATTCAGCGGTTACGTACTGTGGGTGTGTTCTGCTCTTCCAAAAAACGCCGTTATGGGGCACAAAAAATTGTTTGCAGTGTGTTATGCATATTTGGAGGTGTGTGAAATAAACAATTTCTAAATAGTTTTCTTCTACTGTGCTATACTAAAAAAAAAACATTTTTTTTTAATAGCATTTTCTGCAGTTCTGTAGCTGTGCGATTCAGTGGTTACGTACTGTGGGTGTGTTCTGCTCTTCCAAAAAACGCAGTTTAGGGGCACAAAAAATAGTTTGCAGTGTGTTATACATATTTGGAGGTGTGTGAAATAAACAATTTCTATATAGTTTTCTCCTACTGTGCTATACTAAAAAAACAACATTTTTTTTGAATAGCATTTTCTGCAGTTCTGTAGCTGTGCGATTCAGCGGTTACGTACTGTGGGTGTGTTCTGCTCTTCCAAAAAACGCTGTTTAGGGGCACAAAAAATAGTTTGCAGTGTGTTATACATATTTGGAGGTGTGTGAAATAAACAATTTCTATATAGTTTTCTCCTACTGTGCTATAATAAAAAAACAACATTTTTTTTGAATAGCATTTTCTGCAGTTCTGTAACTGTGCGATTCAGCGGTTACGTACTGTGGGTGTGTTCTGCTCTTCCAAAAAACGCCGTTTAGGGGCACAAAAAATAGTTTGCAGTGTGTTATACATATTTGGAGGTGTGTGAAATAAACAATTTCTAAATAGTTTTCTTCTACTGTGCTATACTAAAAAAACAAAATTTTTTTTGAATAGCATTTTCTGCAGTTCTGTAGCTGTGCGATTCAGCGGTTACCAGTGGCGGAATTATAGGGGTCGCTGAGGTCGCCATGGCGACTGGGCCCCTTCCTCAGCCGAACTGTACTCGGCACTGTGCAGGGAGCTGGTTGCACTGATTATACCTAAAGTGAAAGCAGTGCTCTTTATCTCCCCCTACAGTGCAGTACCCGGCAGGAAGGGGTAAAGTAAATGTCTGCCGTTTTTTTATAAGGCTATCTATCTACTGTATGTGTGTTGTATGTGCATGTATGTGTGCATGTGTGTGTATGTGCATGTATTTGTATATGTGCATGTATATATGCATGTGTGTGTGTGTATGTGCATATGAATGTATGTGAGTGTGCATTGTATGTGTATATGTTTGATGGGCACAGTGGCTGCGTTTGATGGCACAGTGGCTGCGTTTGATGGCACAGTGGCTGCGTTTGATGGCACAGTGGCTGCGTTTGATGGGCTCCGTTTGATGGGCTCAGTGGCTGCGTTTGATGGGCGCAGTGGCTGCGTTTGATGGGCTCGGTGGCTGCATTTTTTTTTCAGAATTTTTCAGTTTGCTTGCGCCCCCCTAAACATTTTGGACAGCAGCCACCACTGGTTTATATGTGTGTGCATATGTGCATTTATATATATGTGTGTGTGTGTATAAACAGTATATGTGTGAGTATTATGCGTGTGTGTGTGTGTGTTTATAGATGTATAAAAAGGTATTTCCGCGCTACTATGAGGTGATAAGATATCGTTACAACTGCTACTAAACACTGGAAGAGGTAAAAACCATAACCTTAATGAGAATAGTGTATAGAAAGTAGTGCTGAGCTGTTGTAATTGACTATAAGTCAAATAAGAAAATTGGTGCCCCAAAGAAAATTAAAATAGTGTACAAATAGTACTAATAGTGGAACAATAAAGTGCAAATATGCAAAAGGAGGACTCGTGACATCAAATAATCCAAAACTTAAACAATCATCAAGTGCAGAAGCAATGTTGAAGTGCAAGTGCAGATAAATGGGCCTTAGTATACTGATTGTATTAATACGGGGCCTTGATAGCCAGCAAGTACTGAATGGCAAAATGTAAACTTGGCAATAGGTATTCAAAGTAATCACAATTGATGATAAAAAATGCAGATGCTAATAAATGAATCCAAAGCCTTAATATACTAGTAAGGCGTCTTGCTAGCCAGCAAGTACTGAAGTACCGGTAAAGTGCAGTACCGGTAAAGTGCAGATGTGCAAAAGTTGTGACAGCAAAATAAATCTTACACATATAAATGCTAAAACCTTAAAAGCAATCCAAAACAAAGCTTATTGCATTACCAACCAGCAAATGCTGGAGCAATGGTAAAGTGCAAATGTGCAGAGTTGTGGTATCAGATATTCCTTGTAAAACTAAAAACAGTGCAACTTTTCCATGCAAAATGGTGACTTGATATATTCCAAAAGTGGTGAACATACAATATATTAGTGGTTTAATTTAAAAGTCCAAATTTGGCAAAAAATAATGAAGTGATAAGTGCTGGGGTTAAGTGCTGGATGGTGTTTCTTCTATAGTATTCCACACTGTGAGTGATCCTCTATTCGAGAATAGATGGCCTCTTACCTCACTGCTGTGAGGTTACAGCATATGTATAAATCCTCTACTGATCTGGCCTGGTACTGCCTGGATCCTTAAAGCATGGGTGTATGGTGCCTGGATGTGTTCACCATGAACTCCTCTCTGTGGGGTATGGGGTCTCCAGCTTGGCATACATACGTTTTGGCAGGGCAGAGAAATAAAGGGATTCCCAATATAGTGTAGTATGTATGTTTATAGATGTGTATGTGTGTGTTTACATGTATGTATGCACATTTTATGTATGCGCTGTTAATCCTGACCCCCTATATGTGTACAATCAGAACCGATTTTTTCAATTTATTTTTTTTGCTTGTTCATAGTACCAGCAAAAAAATGCTGTTCCTCTGAAAAGTGATCCATGCTCAGATTGCTTTTCAGAGGCATTTGACAGCCGGTAAAGAGGCAATGTGTTGCCTCCTGACCGCCTGTTTTAACCCCTTATATGCATCATCACTATACTGCAACTGCATACAGTTGCAGGGTGGTTGCAGTGCATCCCCATTCCCCTAGGGGTATACTTCAAGGGTGCCCTGACTGGAAAAAGACTGAGAAACACCGACATAGAGGAACCGATCTCTCCATTTTCCTCCTGCAGCCGCTGAATGCCTGCGGGAGGGAGAGGTGGAGAAGCCGGGGGAAATGGAGAAATCGGTTCCTTTATATGCAGCCACCCACTTGCGACCATGCCCTGTTGTTCCGCCACCAGGCTCGGAGGAAAGGGCCCTGTCCGGCGCTCAGGGGGGCCCTTCATGGTTTCTTGCATCGGGGCCCTGAAGGTTCTAGTTACGCCACTGGCGGTTACGTACTATGGGTGTGTTCTGCTCTTCCAAAAAACGCAGTTTAGGGGCACAAAAAATAGTTTGCAGTGTGTTATACATATTTGGAGGTGTGTGAAATAAACAATTTCTAAATAGTTTTCTTCTACTGTGCTATACTAAAAAAAAAACATTTTTTTTAATAGCACTTTCTGCAGTTCTGTAGCTGTGCGATTCAGCGGTTACGTACTGTGGGTGTGTACTGCTCTTCCAAAAAATGCCGTTTAGGGGCACAAAAAATAGTTTGCAGTGTGTTATACATATTTTGAGGTGTGTGAAATAAACAATTTCTAAATAGTTTTCTTCTACTGTGCTATACTAAAAAAACAACATTTTTTTTGAATAGCATTTTCTGCAGTTCTGTAGCTGTGCGATTCAGCGGTTACGTACTGTGGGTGTGTTCTGCTCTTCCAAAAAACGCAGTTTAGGGGCACAAAAAATAGTTTGCAGTGTGTTATACATATTTGGAGGTGTGTGAAATAAACAATTTCTAAATAGTTTTCTTCTACTGTGCTATACTAAAAAAACAACATTTTTTTTGAATAGCATTTTCTGCAGTTCTGTAGCTGTGCGATTCAGCGGTTACGTACTGTGGGTGTGTTCTGCTCTTCCAAAAAACGCCGTTTAGGGGCACAAAAAATAGTTTGCAGTGTGTTATACATATTTGGAGGTGTGTGAAATAAACAATTTCTAAATAGTTTTCTTCTACTGTGCTATACTAAAAAAACAACATTTTTTTTAATAGCATTTTCTGCAGTTCTGTAGCTGTGCGATTCAGCGGTTACGTACTGTGGGTGTGTTCTGCTCTTCCAAAAACACCCATTTAGGGCAACATCCTAAATTTGGAAAATATGAGGAGAAGGTCAAAGGGACGTGGTGGCCCCGGTCGTGGTGCTGCTGGTGGAGCTCCTGTTGCAGAGAGAGGACGTGGTGGATCTGTGCCAGATACACGCACAAGTGAAACACCTTCCTCAGGTGCGAGTAGGCGACCGAGCCTGCGGCGGTATTTTGTCACGCCTAATGAGGCTGTACGAATGTTTAGGCCAGGACAAGTACAGGCGATAGTAGATTGGGTTGCTGACAGTGCCTCGGGTTCCTTCACATTGTCTCCCACCCACTCTTCTGATGAAAGATCAGAGTTGGCACCTGAAACCCATGTCCATCAGTCTTTCACCTCACCCCCTTGCAAATCAGCCAAGCAGTCTGAGCCCCAAATCATGCAGCAGTCTCTTCTGCCTTTCGATGACTCTGTTAGCAGGGTTTCCCAGGGCCATCCACCTAGCCCTGCCCCAGAAGTGGAAGAGATTGAGTGCACCGATGCCCAACCACTTATGTTTCATGATGAGTACATGGGAGGACCATCGCAGTACGTCTCGGATGATGACGAAACACAGGTGCCAACTGCTGCTGCTTTCGCAATTGTGCAGACAGACAAGGAGGGCAGGGGTGAAGACTGGGTGGAAGATGATGTGGAGGACGATGAGGTCCTCGACCCCACATGGAATCAACGTTATGCAGGTGACCAGTGTAGTTTGGAGGAAGAGGCGGTGGTCGCACAGAGCCACCAGCACAGCAGAAGAGGGAGCAGGGTGCAAAACGGAGCGTCCGTTCCCTAGACAGTATGTCTGCTACTGCCCAACGCAGCAAGGGACCGAGCACACCAAAGCCAGGTCCAAGGAGTTCCCTAGCGTGGCAGTTCTTCACACAATGTGCTGATGACAAGACACGAGTGGTTTGCAGGCTGTGCAATCAGAGGCTGAAGCGAGGCATAAACGTTCTCAACCTGAGCACAACCTGCATGACCAGGCATCTAAGTGCAAAGCACGAGCTGCAGTGGAGTAGACACCTCAAAAACCAAGAAAGGTCTCTGGCTCCTCCTGCTTCCTCTTCTGCTGCAGTCTCGGCCTCTTCATCCACCTCTGTAGTGACAGTGGCACCTGCCACCCCGCAAACAGAGGATCTGCCAGCAACACTACCACCTGGGTCACCAACCATCTCCACAATGTCCCATGGAAGCGTTCAGCTCTCTATCTCCCAAACATTGGAGCGGAAGAGGAAGTACCCCCCTAGCCACCCGTGATCCCTGGCCCTGAATGCCAGCATTTCAAAACTCCTGGCCTTTGAAATGCTGTCATTCCGTATGGTGGAGACGCAGAGTTTTAAAAGCCTGATGGCATTGGCTGTCCCACAGTACGTCGTGCCCAGCCGCCACTATATTTCCAGGCGAGCCATCCCTTCCCTGCACAACCAAGTGGGGGACAAAATCAGGTGTGCACTGCGCAACGCCATCTGTGGCAAGGTCCACCTAACTACGGATGCGTGGACCAGTAAGCACGGTCAGGGACGTTATATCTCCCTAACAGCACACTGGGTAAATGCAGTGGCGGCTGGGCCTGAGGCAGATAGCAGTTTGGCGCATGTCCTTCCACCACCGAGGATTGCAGGGCGCTTCAGTTTGCCTCCTGTTGCTAACTCCTCCTACTCCACTTCCTCATCCTCTACTGCCTCCTCATCCGGGCAGTGTAACACCTTCACCACCAACTTCAGCACAGCCAGGGGTAAACGACAGCAGGCAGTTTTAAAACTTTCCTGTTTGGGGGAAAAACCCCACACCACGCAGGAGTTGTGGAGGGACATGGAACAACAGACCAATGAGTGGTTGCTGTCAGTGAGCCTCAAGCCCGGCCTGGTGGTGTGCGATAATGGGCGAAATCTCGTAGCAGCTCTGGGCCTAGCCGGTTTGACGCACATCCCTTGCCTGGCGCATGTGCTGAACTTGGTGGTCCAGAGGTTCCTTAAAAATTACCCCAATATGCCAGAGCTGCTGCAGAAAGTGCGGGCTGTGTGTGCGCACTTTCGGCGTTCTCACCCTGCTGCTGCTCACCTGTCAGCGCTGCAGCGTAACTTCGGCCTTCCCGCTCACCGCCTCATATGTGACGTGCCCACAAGGTGGAACTCCATCTTGCACATGCTGGCCAGACTGTGCGAGCAGCAGCAGGCGATAGTGGAGTTTCAGCTGCAGCAATCACGCGTGAGTCGCTCTGCGGAACAGCACCACTTCACCACCAATAACTGGGCCTCCATGCGAGACCTGTGTGCCTTGTTGCGCTGTTTCGAGTACTCCACCAACATGTCCAGTGCCAATGACGCCGTTCTTAGGCCTCGTACACACGACCGATTTTCTCGTCGTAAAAAACACGTCGTTTTTTTCGACGAGATTCTTATTAAGCTTGTCGATTTTCTCGTCAAGCTTTCTATGCGTACACACTGTCATTTTCCAATTTCCTCGTGGTTCTCTGCGCTCACGTCCAGCACGTACGACGGCACTATAAAGGGGAAGATCTTTTTTCTTGGCGCCACCCCTTGGGCTGCTTTTGCTGATCTCGTGTTACCGCGTGTGAAGTAAAAGTTTGGGAAGAGACGATTCGCGCTTTTCAGTCTTCGTACTTTTCAGATCGTTTTCTGCGGTTCAGTTTGTGCTTGTGGGTTCGTATCTTGACTTTCAGGGCGTCTAGGCAGGTCGTATCTGTTTTACAGTGCGTTATTGCCTGTTCGTTTCTGAATTTCAGTTCGTTATTCATAGGCCTTGCTGTTCTAAAGTGCGTTCTGTTCTGTACGTTCTGATTAGACGACCGTTTCCTAGCCATGTCGCCTGGACGTTCTCGTCGTCGAGTTTGTGCTGTGCGTGCGCTTGGTGTTGGTCTGCTTGTTTTGGACCAAGACCAGTCCATGAATGGTGTGAGGAGGAGTTCATGGACCAAGAATTGGTTGCTCCAGCGGGACCAATTCTGCCACATGCCTCTGCTGCGGGAGATCGTCGAGAATAATCCTGAGGACTACAGGAATTTTCTGAGGATGTCTGACCCCGTTTTTCAGGAACTGTTGGCTTTGGTGTCCCCCTATATTACCAGGAAGGACACCGTTATGCGGGAAGCCATCAGTGCTGAGCAGAGGCTCATCGCCACGTTGCGTTACCTGGCGACAGGGAGAAGTCTTCAGGACTTGAAGTTCACCACAGGCATCTCCCCCCAGGCTCTGGGCCTCATAATCCCAGACACCTGTTCTGCTATTATACAAGTCCTGCAGGAGGACTATATTAGGGTAAGTTTTCTCCCTTAACATCACATTTTATGTATTACATGTATGCTAATGTATTGTATTTCTTTCATCCTTCCCTAATTACCATGATTGTAATATGCTGAGAATGTCCCCTTTGTCCCCATGCATGTTGGAAGCTTTAGATTGCCCCTTTTTTATCCTCCCTAAATATTTCCCCTCACTAACTTTTCCAGCAGGGGCGCCTGTTGCTCCAAATGTTGGGGGGTTCCAACCCCAATTTCGGAAATAAACTTCCTCCTTTTTTGCTCTGTTGCCTAATAAAGCCCCCAGTTGTCCCCTCCAATGCAGCCATTTAGTCCCCTCTAATGCAGCCAGTTTCCCCCCAGCCCTGCACTTACCTTCTTGTGGTCAGCGCCATCCTTCTTCTGTCCTTGATGTCTTCTCCTTCCCTTCATGTTGCATCAGCCAATCATGTTACCATTAAACAGACTTGGTGAACATGATTGCCAGAGCAGCCTGTCAGTGTTTACACAAGGAATGCCCCCTCCTTGCGTCCCCGATTTTTCTTTGAGGAAGCCAATTACATCCCTCAGGTTGTAATTTGCAAGACTTTTTTAATACCTGTTTCTGCTCTGCAATTTTAACCCCCTAAATGACGCAATTATTCATATGTCGGTCGCTTTACAAGAGGCCATCCACCTGAATAGTGTGCGGCATAGACAATACATAGGTTCATGCAACGCATGAACCTATGTATTGTTCTGAGTGATGGGCACAGGAGAGAGGGGACAGTGCTCCAGCGCCCACTCTGGACGCACCGCCACTGCAATGCTATCCTGTGGCCAAACACATCTCCCCCCCCCCCCAAAATAATTTAGTAATGGCCCATCAGAGGTGGTGATGAATATGATAAATGAGCCTTCCATTATACTTTTTTTACACACCTTAATAAACGTATAATTAGATTGATGTTGGTCTCTAATTTTTTGGTTTAGAATTTGCTTGTAATGTATGCCTTTGTTTTTCTAATATTATTTCATCTTGTTTCACTCCACAGCTTCCTTCCACGCCACAGGAATGGCAGACTGTGGCATCGGAGTTTGCCACGCGGTGGGACTTCCCCAACTGCGGTGGTGCCATAGACGGGAAGCACGTCCGCATCGTGCCGCCACCCCCGTTCTGGGTCCTACTACTACAACTACAAGGGGTTTCATAGCATTGTGCTGATGGCGGTGGTGTCAGCACGGTATGAATTCCTCTATGTTGATGTAGGGAAGAATGGCCGGATGTCCGATGGGGGATCCTTCATCCAGACGGAGTTTGCCCTCCGTCTCCAGAGTGACGACCTTGCATTGCCACCGGATGCAGGGAATATTGAAGGACTCCCCTTTGTTTTCTTGGCTGATGAAGCCTTCGGACTCGGACGGCATCTTATGAGGCCATTTCCACAGAGGACCCTGACCCCAGAGAAGAGTGTGTTCAATTACCGGCTGGCCAGGGCCCGAAGAGTCGTTGAAAATGCCTTCGGCATAATGGCCAGCCGGTTCCGCCTTTTTATGACTTCCATCCACTTGGCGGACTACAAAATAAACTATGTAGTGTTATGCTGCTGTGTGCTACACAACTTTCTGAGCCAAAAATCTAATTCGTATATGGCCTCAGTTTTGCCAGAGGCTGGACTTTCCCCTGCAAATCCCCTTCCGGGCCTGGAATCTGCCCGTCTTGGCTTGCCCCCCCAAAATGCCCGTGTGGTTCGGGACAAATACATGGAGTATTTCACGGGTAGGGGGGCAATTCCTATGCCAGCCTATGTCTAAGTATCCCAATAAAAATCTTGTTTAAACCTTTAATTATTTGTTCTTTCCTGTCTCCTAGTTTGTCTTTGTGCATTTGTAGTGGCAAGTGTATTTTACTTTAGTAAATAACAACCAATTTCACTATGTTACCTTACAAAAGAACCAAATAAGCTTAGAGAGTATTATAAAAAGAAGCTACACGTTGTTTGTGGTCAAATATTTTACTCTCTGCACTTTTTTTTTTTTTTTTACTTTGGGGTTGGCCTGGCCACAACCCGGCAAATTTTGGCTTATGAAAATACAAAAATACCACTTGCATTTCTAAAATGACAACATTGGATACCTCTGAGCAATCTGAGACATTCAGTTACACAAACTATGTCTCTATGTGCCCGTCCTAATATGGGGTCCTGCCACCCCTTGCCCAGCCAAAAATTCAATATGCACACATTTTTAATTTTTTGCAAATAGGAAGTTTACAATCCTGATCCCTATTGTCAACATGTGCTATCTGCCATCAGGGGTGATCAATGGACGTGTTTTGGGGGTGCATCCCCTTCCTCAGTTCACCGACTTTTGATACGAGGAAGGGGTTGCACCCACAAAAGACATACATGGATATCCCCTGATGGCAGATAGCACATGTTCACACACTGTGTGCATATTCAATTTTTGGCTGCTTTGTTACTCAAAAAATTAGTAAAAATATAAAAACAAACATGTAAAAACAAATGTGTTTGGATGGCTTATTGAATTCTCCCCAAAACATCGAGAATGTCTTTAAATGTTTGTTCCATCACATGGATTCTTTGTTTAATTAGGTCCAGTTCCGTGCTACATTCCATCACTTGCTGGATGAGGCGGAGGGCACTGTCAGCAGAGAACGGTGTGCTATCCTTCACAACATTTCCATCCCCTAAAAACCATTAAAAAAAATTAATAAAACTCTGCAGGCCTACCTCGCTTACCTTAAGCTGTGGTGTCAGATACTGACCTGTTGTGGTGACCAGATCCACAACGTCATCCACCTCTCCTTCCTGCACTTCTCCTTCCTCCACCTCAACTTCCTGCACATCTTTCGGTTGTGGATCTTTGGGAGTTTGGGGTTGCTTGGAAGTTGTGGGGTGCATGTGCTCCCTGGAGTGTCCTCCTCCCAGTCTTCTCTCCCCTATGAGAATAAAACCAAAGGTCTATTTATCACACTGTAAAAATCTCATTTTTAAACTTAAAACAGGCTAAATTGTTTGGAAGTGGGGTACAAGTGTGTGTTTGTGCGGAATTTAAAGAAAAATGCATTATTTATGACCCCAAATATGTTTAGTATTCACATTTGGATGTAATTTTTTGGACATGGAGGCACCACAAATAAACTCTGATGCACCTGTGTGGGACACCCAAAAAAGGCGGGTCTGGTGGCCCACACTATAGTGCTCCAAAGTACAGATGTGGAAGCAGCTGCTGAGTGTCCTCTCCTTTACACTGATTAAAGTTTGCATTTCATTCTCCTTACAAACACATCATCTAGACTTAAAAATTAGCCACAATACTTGATCAAAAATGGCAGATGTCTAATTACTTTTGGGGGTCTTAAATAAGCCAAAACCGCGGATAGTGGCCGAACGAAGTGTCGGTAACGTAACGAACGATTACTGTGCCCAACCTAGTTCAAAATATTACATTTTGGAAGGGAGTCCAATATGAAAAAAAAAAAAAAAAAGTCAGTTTCTAAAAAGATTAATAGCAGAAAGGTCGTCATTTTACTTACTTTTAGCGAGCATCCTCTTTATGCTCCTCAACTGGTCTGGCTCCCTCAGTTTGAGGTCTGACCACCTCTTTCTGAGCTGCTCATTTGAGCGTTTCACCCCGAACTTCGCCCTCAGACTCTTCACAACTTTAGTGAGGATTTTGGCCTTCCTTCTATTTGGTTTGCTATACGGCCCATGCTTGGCATCATAATCAGCCTTGACCAAGATGTCCACCATCTCCGCCATCTCCGCCAAAGACATATTCGATGCCTTGAATCTCCTCCTTGATCGTGACGTGTCCTCGGTCTCCGGGCTTGTCTCCTCGCTAGTTGCGGAATTATCAGACACCTGCTGTAACTCCGCCATATCTGTCTGCGCGCCGAAAGAGAAGGGGCGGGGAAAAGATGTTAGTTAGAACGTCATGGGCGGGCGACGTGTGCGGAGCGACGTGTTCGAATTTGGACGCATGCGTGGTGTGTATATAGCAAACACACATGTGACTATAGTACGTTCGGTGTGCGGAGAGAGGAGTTCAAGTGACGGACGTGCGAACGAAGGTATGTGATTTTGTGAGACTTGTAAAAATTGTGGGCCTATACTGTCTTGAGATTGGTGGAGGATATATATGGTGACTAGGATGTGAAGGAGGTTAGACTGTTTGCCTCACATTATTTAAATATAAATTATTTTACTTGCAGATACAATATGAATGTCTTTATAAGCGACAAAGAGTTCCTGGCGGAATTTATTGACCGGGTAAGGGAGCTGCCGGCTCTGTGGGAGACCAAAAACCCCATCCATAAAAAAAAGGGGTGAGAAAAGCAGCGCTGGAGAAGCTGCTCCCATTTGTGCATACCAAGGTGCCCACAGCCACAGCAAAACAAGTGGACACTAAAATTGGGAGCTTGAGAGGTACCTACAGGACTGAACGCTCTAAGGTGCTGGCTTCTCAGAGGTCAGGAGCAGCAGCAGATGATGTTTATGTCCCGGTTTTGTGGTACTACAGCAGGATGTCCTTCCTGGATGACCACATTGAGCCAAGGCCATCACTCTCCACTCTTCCCCCCAGACTTCCCTGCAGCCAACCTGAGCCTTCTCTGGAGCAAGAGGAGGCAGCCATCCTGGATGATCCTGATTTGTCCATCTGGAGCCAGGTATAGTATTAACTGAAAATGTAGTGGGATAAAATTAATGTTTCCCAAATATGTTAGGATGAGAAACATACATTATTTTGTATTCCACAAGTGAAATCATGATCTGTAGACATTATTCTGCACTTAATTGTGTGGTAAATAGTCAAGCTGATGTAGTGGTAAATTTAAAGCAAGGATTTATGCATTTACATTCTAATTGCTTCCATCAGGATTACAAAGTTTGAGGCAAAGATTAAACCAACATATTAAACTATGTTTCTTTTTCATACACAGGATGAAATCAGCCAGGAGGAGGGTCTGGAAACTGTCAGGCAGGAGGAGGAAGGGCCCAGTGGCAGCCAGGAGGTGGCAGGGCCCAGTACCAGCCAGGAGGTGGCAGGGCCCAGTGGCAGCCAGGAGGTGGCAGGGCCCAGTACCAGCCAGGAGGTGGCAGGGCCCAGTGGCAGCCAGGAGGTGGCAGGGCCCAGTGGCAGACAGGAGGTGGCAGGGCAAAGGAGAAGCACCAGATCCCAGGTGCCTCCCATCAGGCTTCACAAAAGAGGCAGGAGGGACAGGACCACCAGTGACGCAGCAATGGCCCTTATTAAAGAGGCCCATGCCACCCTCAAGGAGCCCACATCCCCTGAAGAGGCCATTGCCGGCCTAGTGGAGGCTAAGTTCAAGGTGATGAGCATGGAGCAACGCCTCCTATGCGAACCCCTGCTCATCACCTTGCTCAACAAGGGGGTGATGGAGCAAATTACCCCCAATACCGCCATATGTGAGGTGGCCCAACTGACCCAACCTCAACCTCCACCTCCACCTTCCTCTTCTGCCCCACCCCCTTCTGCTACCCCTCCACCTTCTGCCCCACCCCCTTCTGCTACACCTCCACCTTCTGCCCCACCCCCTTCTGCTACACCTCCACCTTCTGCCCCACCCCCTTCTGCTACACCTCCACCTTCTGCCCCACCCCCTTCTGCTACACCTCCACCTTCTTCTTCTGCCCCACCCCCTTCTGCTACACCTCCACCTCCTCCTCCTGACAGGAGTACCCCTCCAGTGGGCCAGCCTCCAGCTAAACGAAGAAGGAAGGCTGCAGGAAAGGCTGCAGGAAAGGCTTCAGGAAAGGCTTCAGGAAAGGCTTCAGGAAAGGCTGCAGGGAAGGTTGCCAGGAAGAAGAGGAAGTGATGGCCTTGCTTCATTGTGGTCGCACTGGTCGGACAGAAGGCAGCCTGTTGTAGTACCACACACTTGGGACATATATCTCACCTGCTGCTGTTCCTGACCTCTGGGAGGCCAGCATCAGATTGTGTTCTGAAATGTGGGCCTTCTCAAGCTCCCAATTTTAGTGTCCACACAGGGTTGGTGTGTGCTCTGGGGTCCCTGTGATGCACAAATGGCAGCAGCTTCTCCAGCGCTGCCTTCTCTTTATTTAATTTCTAAACATGAATAAATGTGTTTTTTGTTTAAGTTCATACTTGACTATGTGTATTTTTAAATAAAATAAAAAAAGCTTTGGAGTAAGCAGATACATTTGACTGACAATAAAAGGCACAGATATCACCCCCCCAAAAGAATAACTAAATCTGATTAGCTCAAAAACATGGTGTGAAATTTTAAAAATATAGATTAGAAAATTAAATGTGAGATCGCTATCAAAACATTGAGAAATTATAATTAACATCATTTTGAAAAATCTAACCATTTAAATTATTCCTAAAAACTTGCACGATATAATACACATAAATCTTATAAAGAGCAGCATGAAAAAGGTTAAAAATAAGGCAGAACTCTGTGTGAATATCAGCAGCAAAAGAAGGTCTCTCGTTTTGATTAATGTAACATTCTAACGAAGAATTCAATGCAGAACATTTAAACGATTAAATATTTATGAGCGTGACGAATGTGCTCTCTCCATTATGAAGGCTTGTTTTACCAGAAGATGCGC
The DNA here is from genome assembly GCA_029206835.1 of Rana muscosa. Lineage (NCBI taxonomy): Eukaryota > Metazoa > Chordata > Amphibia > Anura > Ranidae > Rana > Rana muscosa. Next base: position 374,800,935 of record CM055122.1, on the reverse strand, counting down.
TCCCGTCTCATAGTTGCTTGTGAGCATGCGCGCTTTTGGAAGAGTCGTAAAAGCATACACACGAACCATTTTCTCGTCACAAAACAGGCCGACGAGAAACACGACGAGGAAATCTGGAATCCTGACGAGAAAATAGAGAGCAGGTTCTCTATTTTCTCGTCGAGATTCTCGTCAAGTTTCTCTTCGTAAAACCATACACACGAACGTTTTTCTAGACAAAAAAACTCTCGCGGCACTTTTCTTGACTGTTTACGACGAGAAAATCGGTCGTGTGTACGAGGCCTTAGCGTTACTATCCTAGTTCTATGCCTCCTTGAAAAAACGCTTTGGGCGATGATGGAAGAGGATGTGGCACAGGAGGATGAGGAGCAGGAGGAGGAAGCGGGATCATTTCAAAGGCTTTCAGGGCAGTCTTTCACAAGTGGCTACGAGGGTGGGTTCCTGCACCAACAAACGCCAGGTACACAATTGTCCGGCAGAAAGGGCACAGTTCTGGAGGATGACGAGGTGGAGGAGGAGATGGAGGAGGAGGAGGAGGAGGAGTAGGAGCCATTTTCACAGCAGGGTGGCACCCAGACCAGCTCGTGGCCATCACTGGTGCGTGGCTGGGGGGATACAGAGGACACAGACGATACACCTCCCACAGAGGACAGCTTTTCTTTGCCTCTGGGCAGCCTGGCACACATGAGCGATTACATGCTGCAGTGTTTCCGCAATGACCGCCGAGTTGCCCACATTTTAACTGCTGCTGATTACTGGGTGGCCACCCTGCTGGATCCCTGTTACAAGGACAACGTACCGTCCTTAATTCCCTCACTGGAGCGGGATCGTAAGATGCGCGAGTACAAGCGCACACTGGTAGACGCGCTGCTGGTGGCATTCCCACCTGACAGCGGGCGTACGGTGGAAGCACAAGGCGAAGGCAGAGGAGGAGGAAGAGGTCGCCAACGCAGCCTGGGCACCGGCAGCACCTCAGAAGGCAGGGTTAGCATGGCTGAAATGTGGAAAAGCTTTGTCAGCACACCACAACAACCAGCACCACCAGCTGAGATGGAACGTCTTAGCAGGAGGCAGCATTTCACCAACATGGTTGAGCAGTATGTGTCCACAGGCCTACACGTACTGGATGACGGGTCTGCCCCCTTTAACTTCTGGGTCTCCAAATTGGGCACATGGCCTGAGCTTGCCCTTTATGCCTTGGAGGTGCTGGCCTGCCCTGCAGCCAGTGTATTATCTGAACGTGTATTTAGCACGGCAGGGGGCGTTATCACAGACAAGCGCAGCCGCCTGTCCAGAGCCAATGTGGACAAGCTCACGTTCATTAAAATGAACCAGGCATGGATCTCACAGGACTTGTCCGTACCTTGTGCAGAATAGACATGTATACCGGTGTTGTGACAAAAACTGTCCGGCCATCGGATTGTGTCCGGCCCATACTGCGAAGGCGCAGCGCTTGCGCAGTACAGAGGACAAGGAGATTCACAAAATCTCCGAAGATGAACGGCGCCTGCGCTGTGAGTGCAGGTTCAAGCCCCACCATCCAAGTGGACATACGGTAGCACATAGTAACAGGGCCCCTCACAGGCTCGGTTCGATCGCCACGCTTCGGGCACGGCCTCACTTGGCTCGGCTTGAACCACGGATGGTGTGGCCTTCACCTGAACTCACCACGCAGGCACCGTTCGTCTTGGGAGATTTTCGAAATCCCCTTGTTCTACATACTGAGCAAGCGCAGTACAGGGTGGACACTATTTGACGGGGGACAGAATTCGACACATCACCGGCCTTACCCAGCCATTGTTGTATTTTTGAACCAGTGTTGGCTACCTCATCCTCCTCCACCGCCGCTTCCACCTACACAGCCACATCCACCGCCACCTCAACCTCCTACTCCATATGGACCTCGTCCTCCTAGGTCAAGATTATAATTTTTATTTTATTTTTTTGTAGCACATAGATCCTTTCCCCCTTACCTGCCTTTATGTTGTTGGCTCCTCGCAGGAGGGAGAAAGGCACACCGCACTACCAGCCCGTACCCTCCTATATAAAGAGGTTGAGCGGTGTACTTGACGGGCCGTGTCCACAGCCGGAGTCAAAACTCCTCCAGAGGATGATTCTCACCTCTACTGTAGGTAGAGGCAAGTCCTTTAATTCCCAGTAAAGTCAATGTCCACACCAGCTGAAATTACAACTCTTATTCTCTCATGGCAAAATAAACTCTACTCGGATAGAAAAGGTTAGAGCAAAGAAACAGGACAGCTTAACCACTTAAGCCCCGGACCATTTGGTAGCTAAAGGACCAGAGGTGAATTCAGAATTTTGCACTGCGCTGCTTTAACTGTAAATTGTGCGGACATGCAATGTTGTACCCAAACGAAATTTGTGTCCTTTTCTTCCCACAAATAGAGCTTTCTTTTAATGGTATTTGATTGCCTCTGCGATTTTTATTTTTTGCGATATAAACGGAAAAAGACCGAAAATTTTGAAAAAAAATGATATTTTCTACTTTTTGTTATAAGAAAAATCGAATAAACTCAATTGTAGTCATACATTTAGGCCAAAATGTATTCAGCCACATGTTTTTAGTAAAAAAAATGTCAATAAGCGTATATTTATTGGTTTGCGCAAAAGTTACACACTAGGGTACATTTTCTGAAATTTACACAGCTTTAAATTTATGACTGCCTATCTCATTTCTTGAGGTGCTAAAATGACAGGGCAGTACAAAACCCCCCCAAATGACCCCATTTTGGAAAGTAGACACCCCAAGGAAATTGCTGAGAGGCATGTTGAGCCCATTGAATTTTTTTTTTTTTGTCTTAAGTGATTGAATAATGACTAAAAAAAATAAATAAAAAAAAATTACAAAAAGTTGTCACTAAATGATATATTGCTCACACATGCCATGGTTATATGTGGAATTTCACCCCAAAATACATTTTGCTGCTTCTCCTGAGTACGGGGATACCACATGTGTGGGACTTTTTGGGAGCCTAGCCGCGTACGGGACCCCGGAAACCAAGCACCGCCTTCAGGATTTCTAAGGGCGCAAATTTTTGATTTCACTCCTCACTACCTATCACAGTTTCGAAGGCCATAAAATGCCAAAATAGCACAAAACCCCCCCAAATGACCCCATTTTAGAAAGTAGACACCCCAAGGAAATTGCTGAGAGGCCTGTTGAGCCCATTGAATATTTTTTTTTGTCCCAAGTGATTGAATAATGACAAAAAAAAAAATACAAAAAGTTGTCACTAAATGATATATTGCTCACACATGCCATGGTTATATGTGGAATTACACCCCAAAATACATTTTTCTGCTTCTCCTGAGTACGGGGATACCACATGTGTGGGACTTTTTAGGAGCCTAGCCGCGTACGGGACCCCGAAAACCAAGCACCGCCTTCAGGATTTCTAGGCACAAATTTTTGATTTCACTCCTCACTACCTATCACAGTTTCGAAGGCCATAAAATGCCAAAATCGCACAAAACCCCCCCAAATGACCCCATTTTGGAATATAGACACCCCAAGCTATTTGCTGAGAGGAATGGCGAGTATTTTAAAGCTCTCATTTGTTTTTGAAAATGAAGAAAGAAAATATATATATATATTTTTTTTTTTTTCAATTTTCAAAACTTTGTGACAAAAAGCGAGATCTGCAAAATACTTACAATACCTCTCAGAAAATAGCTTGGGGTGTCTACTTTCCAAAATGGGGTCATTTGGGGGGGTTTTGTGCTATCTGGGCATTCCATGGCCTCCGAAACTGTGATAGGCAGTGAGAAGTGAAATCAAAAATTTACACCCTTAGAAAGCCTGAAGGCGGTGCTTGGTTTTTGGGGTCCCGTACGTGGCTAGGCTCCCAAAAAGTCTCACACATGTGGTATCCCCGTACTCAGGAGAAGCAACAGAATGTATTTTGGGGTGTAATTCCACATATGCCCATGGCATGTTTGAGCAATATATCATTTAGTGACAACTTTGTGCAAAAAAAAAACTTGTGTCAACATATAAAATATTCCATGGATTCAACATGCCTCTCAGTATATAGCTTGGGGTGTCTACTTTCCAAAATGGGGTCATTTGGGGGGGTTTTGAACTGTTCTGGCATTTTATACACAACATTAGGAAGCTTACATCCACTCTTCTAACCACTTGAAGACAAAGCCCTTTTTGACACTTTTTGTTTACATGAAAACATTTTTTTTTTTGCAAGAAAATTATGTTGAACCCCCAAACATTATATATATGTTTAAAGCAAAGGCCCTACAGATTAAAATGGTGGGTGTTGCATTTTTTTTTTCTTCACAGTATTTGCGCAGCGATTTTTCAAACGCATTTTTTTGGGTTAAAAAATACACTTTTTTTTTATTTTAATGCACTAAAACACACTATATTGCCCAAATGTTTGATGAAATAAAAAAGATGATCTTAGGCCGAGTACATAGATACCAAACACGACATGCTTTAAAATTTCGCACAAACGCGCATTGGCGACAAACTACATACATTTTTAAAAGCCTTTAAAAGCCTTTACAGGTTACCCCAGTAGATTTACAGAGGAGGTCTACTGCTAAAATGACTGCCCTCGATCTGACCTTCGCGGTGATACCTCACATGCATGGTGCAATTGCTGTTTACATATGACGCCAGACCGACGCTTGCGTTCGCCATTGGGCAAGAGCAGGGCAGGACAGGGGTGCTTTTTTTTTTTCTTTTTTTTTATTATTAATTTTGCTTTTTTATTTTATTTTTAAATTGTTCCTTCCAAGTATTAATTTTTTTATCATTTTTATTGTTATCTCAGGGAATGTAAATATCCCCTATGATAGCAATAGGTAGTGACAGGTACTCTTTTTTTGAAAAAACTGGGGTCTTCTAGACCCTAGATTTTTCCTCTGCCCTCAAAGCATCTGACCACACCAAGATCGGTGTGATAAAATGCTTTCCCAATTTCCCAATGGCGCTTTTTATATCCGGGGGGGGGCATTCCCTCCCACTGCTTGTAAAAGCAGTCCAGAGGCTAATTAGCCGCTAGGATTGCTTTTACATGAAAGCCGGCCGCAGGCTGAAAAGAATGATACCAAGATGATACCTAAACCCGCAGGTATCATTCTGGTATAAACATTCAAAGTCCAGCAACATACCAGTACGTTGCTGGTCCTTGTTGGACATGTATTGTAATCTTTTTTTTTTCATGCAGCCAGTTGGCTGAACGAAAAAAGAGATTGATCGGTGGGTATGCCCACCATTAGAATACCGCCCTTCATCCACCCACTTCCAATGATGGGCATACACGCGCCATTTATATATGCCGAAGCATGGGGGCATCCTCCCGCAAAAAAGTTATGCCGCACACACATGGTCGGACTTTTCCACGGGCAAGCCTCCGTCGGAATTTCGACCGTATGTACGCGGCATTAGGAGCAAAATCGCTCCTCCGCCCCTGCTGCCCCAATGCTTCGGCATATTTGCTTTTTTTTTTAAACTGTGGTGGTGAAATCACCTCCTACAGCACTGGAGTCGCAGGGATCAGGCCTGTCTCTGCGAACGCTGCAGTTATGTGTGTTTTTGTTTTGTAAGTGACAGTGATCGATCGATACTGCACTTGGGTGGCCTGGGCTGGACGGAGGGGCAAAACGCAGGTGCCAGCAGGTATCTGGGCTGATCCCGCTAACACTGCGTTTTTGGGAACCCTAAACTGCTGGGGACGCTAGTATAGATCTGATCAGATCAGATATTGATCTGTTCAGATACTATACCACTAAGGGGGGTGTATGCTTCACGCGTGGGTGTTAGCGTTACTGGCACTAACCTGACGCTGCCTGGGGTGTGACGCAGACCCTCTCTGACGCTAAAACCTAATTGATATCACCTGCCGGGCGATCAGGGGGTTAAACCTTTATTGGGTTATATACGGCGGGTGCCCTGACACTATAAAAAGCAAACTAACTAACCAGCGACACCCGTAACACTTATATGGTGATCACTGGTGAAAGGGTTAACTAGGGGCAATCAGGGGGTTAAAACCTTTATTAGATAATATATGGGGGTACCTGACGCTATAAAAACCTGCGGCGAACCTAAAAAAAATTACCAGCTACCGATCTGCATCACCGACACTAAGACAGTGTTTAGAAAAACGATCGCTTAGCGACAGTGGTGATGGGGGTGAAAGGGTTACCTGGGGGGCGATCAAGGAGGTTAAACCTTTATTAGATAATATATTGGGGTACCTGACGCTATAAAAACATGCGGCGAACCTAAAAAAAATTACTGGCTACCGATCTGCATCACCGACACTAAGACAGCGTTTAGAAAAACGATCGCTTAGCGACAGTGGTGATAGGGGGTGAAAGGGTTACCTGGGGGGCGATCAAGGGGGTTAAACCTTTATTAGATAATATATTGGGGTACCTGACGCTATAAAAACCTGCGGCGAACCTAAAAAAATTTACCAGCTACCGATCTGCATCACCGACACTAAGATAGCGTTTAGAAAAACGATCGCTTAGCGACAGTGGTGATAGGGGGTGAAAGGGTTACCTGGGGGGCGATCAAGGGGGTTAAACCTTTATTAGATAATATATTGGGGTACCTGACGCTATAAAAACATGCGGCGAACCTAAAAAAAATTACTGGCTACCGATCTGCATCACCGACACTAACAGCGTTTAGAAAAACAATTGCTTAGTGACAGTGGTGATAGGGGGTGAAAGGGTTACCTGGGGGGCGATCAAGGGGGTTAAACCTTTATTAGATAATATATTGGGGTACCTGACGCTATAAAAACATGCGGCGAACCTAAAAAAAATTACTGGCTGCCGATCGGCATCACTGACGCTAAGACAGCGATCAGAAAAATGATCGCTTAGCGACAGTGGTGATAGGGGGGTGAAAGGGTTATCTGGGGGGTGATCAGGGGGTTAAACCTTTATTAGGGGGTTAGGGGGCTACACTGGACCTAAGACTAAACTTTGGTGACACTTTTAGTCACAAATGTCACTGATTGCAGTGATCACTAAATAAATGGTCACTGCAATCAGTGACACTGTGACTGGGGGCTGGGGGGGTGATCTGGGGGGTGATCTGGGGTGTCTGGGGGGCCTGGGGGGGCGATTTATGTCCCTATGTGTCCTGGTGTCAGTGTAGTGTTGTATGCACTGACCTGATTTCTTCTCTTGTACGGCGCTCGGTATATGTGAGCGCCGCACCAGAGATGACATCACTTCCTCCTGCTTCCTCTGTCTGACACAGACAGAGGGGGCATTTCCATTCGCCGGGAGCGATTGCGAGGGGGTGGCCGGAAACGAATGGCTGCCCCCTCATCCCGGAACGCTCCCGGACACTTAGCCACCGCTCACTGTATAGGAGGGGGGTCCGATTGGACCCCCCAACTATACAAAGGCAATCACGTATGCTCTACGTGATTGTGCCTGTCGGTGCCATTCTGCCGACGTATATATACAGTGAGCGGTCGTTAAGTGGTTAAGGTGTGGAGGAGGTCCAGGCACAAACGTAGCACATTCACTTCACTGCTTAGGTTTCTCAAACAGTTTTAGGTGCACGGTCTCTGCCACAGACCTTGAGGTTGGTCTCTGCCACAGACCGGGTGTACAAGGCCCCTGCCACGGACCTGGAGAACTTTGGTCTCTGCCACAGACCAGGGTGTATAAGGCCCCTGCCACGGGTCGGGTGAATAAGGCCTCTGATACAGTCAAGATGACCTTGAGCTTCTCCTTCTACGAACCTAGCCCATATCAAGGGGAAGACATCTCTCCAGGGAGTCAACAGACCCTTCCTTCCCTGTGACTCCCGCATCGGTCCATCAGAATGATCCTCCCTTCCCTGGAACATGGTCCCCTACACGAGGCGGCACCCTAAGACTCCTCGACCCTTAGCGGACTCCAGACGAAGGCTCTGGACTCCAGGCTTTACTCCCGCACCTAGGCCTCCATACCCAGGGCAGCAGGAACTCCAGGATAGTACCTCACCCCGGGCTAAAGGTACCCGAGATGGAACAGGAACACATGCACCCAGGCCGAAGGCACCTGGGCGTGGACCCCACTGGACATCAGCCCCCAGGCCAAAGGTCTGCCCCTTTTATATGCTCTCCCGGCATGCACAGCAGGTTCCCCGCCCCGCTGTACTACTGCCAAGAGGGGACACAAAAGGCACAGCACTGTATCGGCGGTTCAACCCTAGCCTACCATGGCAGCGCCACCTGTAGGCCGCAGGGAACTGCACACCAATACTGTCCCCCGAGGACAAAATGGTCCATGAATCCTACAGAATTAGGGTGTTTGAGCCTATTTACCACTCAAACACTTCCCTTAAATTTAGCACCCTGCTACATTTTTATTTCAAAGTATTTTATTTTCCCACTAGCTTATCCATTAAATTGAATAATTTATTCCAGAAAGGGCGTATTCTGGGGCATTCCCACCATATGTGTGGCATCGTGCCGTTGAGTTTCTGAGGTTCTTAATGACTTCCCGTACCTCTTCTGCTGAAAAGGGGTCCTCCAGCATATTTTTTTATTTTTTTTATGTTATTTTAAGTTATTTCCCTATCCACATTTGTTTGCAGAGCACTTGCCATGCTCTTAACAACATTTTGCTGCCATTTGCAGACCTCTAGCCCTTTCCATTACTTTTTTAGAGCCTTTTTAGTCCTTAGAAGTCCGGGTCCCCATTGACTTCAATGGGGTTCGGGTTCGCGTCCGGGTTCGGGTTAAAGTTCGGTCCCGAACCCGAACTTTTTTCCGAAGTTCGGCCGAACCCGTCGAACCCGAACATCCAGGTGTCCGCTCAACTCTACTGAGCACTGGTTGGCTGAGGCAGCATCCTCCTCAGCATGGCCTGTCTCCTCCCCTGTGACATGTCTCCCAGGGTCAGCCCAGTAAGTGCTGTGGGCTCCCTGTCAACGTTGTTGAGTTTTACTGATTCTGGGTTCCTGTTACACCTCTACCCACATGGTGTCTTCTGTCTCTTCCCCATGGTTTGATGTGTCTCGTAGTAATAACCAGTGTATGCTGAGGTGATGTGGGGGGGGGGATTAGAGGGGCTCTTGGGGTTCCTCTCAGACTGGGAGCAGTGTTTAGAGTCAGCGGCCATATTTTGGTGTTGGTTGGGGGGAGTGTCACGCGATCGGCCTCTACATTCGATCTCCCCCTGTGTCAGGATTCTGGTTGGAGCGTGTATGTGGTCAGTGTTTTAGTTAGTGTGCTCAGTGAGTGTATGTTTCAGTCATACGATATGCTATTCAATTTACATTTCTATGTTTTACGTTTCTCATGTTTTTACGTTTCTCATGTTTTACGTTTCTCATGTGTTGCGTTCATGCTTATGTTCTCATGCAATTACGTCTCGCATGCTAGTTGGTGCCCTTTTCATGCTTTTAAGTTTTATGGGTGGTCTTCTCATGCCAATGTTCTCATGCAATCACGTTTCTCATGCGATTTACCTTTCATGCTTTTACGTTTCTCATGCGGTTTCGTTTCTCACGCTAGGTATGTTCTCATGCGTTACGTTTCTCATGCGATCGTGTCTCTAAATGCTAGTTATGTTCTCTTGTGTTGCGTTTCTCATGATAGGTAGGTTTTCGTGCGGTCATGTTTCTCGTGCGGTCATGTTTCTCGTGTGGTCATGTTTTATGCTAGTTTTGTTCTCACGTGTTACGTTTCTCATGCAGACACTTTCTCATGCTAGTTATGTTCTCATGCGGTTACGTTTCTCATGCGGTCCTGTTTTTTTTGCTAGTTACGTTCTCGCATGTTACGTTTCTCATGCAGGCACGTTTCTCGTGCTAGTTGTGTTCCATGCGTCACGTTTCTCATGCTAGTCATGTTCTCTTGTATGGCGTTTCTCATGATGGGTACGTTTCTCATGCGGTTACGTTTCTCATGCAATTACGTTTCTCATGCAATTACGTTTCTCATGCAATTACGTTCTCATGCGTTACGTTTCTCATGCGTTACGTTTCTCATGCGTTACGTTTCTCATGCGTTACGTTTCTCTTGTCAGTCTTGTTCTCATGCGATCATGTTTCTCATGTCAGTCTTGTTTTCATGCAGTCACGTTTCTCATGCGATCACGTTTCTCATGCGATCACGTTTCTCATGCGTCACGTTTCTCATGCGTCACGTTTCTCATGCGATCACGTTTCTCATGCGATCACATTTCTCATGCGATCACATTTCTCATGCGATTACGTTTCTCATGCGTTACGTTTCTCATGCGTCACGTTTCTCTTGTCAGTCTTGTTCTCATGCGATCACGTTTCTCATGCGTCACGTTTTTCTTGTCAGTCTGGTTCTCATGCAGTCACGTTTCTCTTGTTAGTCTGGTTCTCATGCGATTACGTTTCTCATGCGTTACGTTTCTCATGCGTCACGTTTCTCTTGTCAGTCTTGTTCTCATACAATTACTTTTTCTTGTTAGTCATGTTCTCATGCGATTACGTTTCTCATGCGATCACGTTTTTCATGCGATCATGTTTCTCATGCGATCACGTTTCTCATGCGATCACGTTTCTCATGTCAGTCTTGTTTTCATGCCGTCACGTTTCTCATGCGATCACGTTTCTCATGCCGTCACGTTTCTCATGCGATTACGTTTCTCATGCGTCACGTTTCTCATGCGTCACGTTTCTCTTGTCAGTCTTGTTCTCATGCGATCACGTTTCTCATGCGATCACGTTTTTCTTGTCAGTCTGGTTCTCATGCAGTCACGTTTCTCTTGTTAGTCTGGTTCTCATGCGATTACGTTTCTCATGCGTTACGTTTCTCATGCGTCACGTTTCTCTTGTCAGTCTTGTTCTCATACAATTACTTTTTTCTTGTTAGTCATGTTCTCATGCGATCACGTTTCTCATGTCAGTCTTGTTTTCATGCGATCACGTTTCTCATGCGATCACGTTTCTCATGCGATCACGTTTCTCATGCGATCACGTTTCTCATGTCAGTCTTGTTTTCATGTAGTCACGTTTCTCATGCGTTCACGTTTCTCATGCGTTCACATTTCTCATGCGTTCACGTTTCTCTTCTTAGTCATGTTCTCATGCGATTACGTTTCTCATGCGATTACGTTTCTCATGCATTACGTTTCTCTTGTCAGTCTTGTTCTCATGCAGTCACGTTTCTCTTCTTGATCACATTTCTCTTCTTGATCACGTTTCTCATGCGATCACGTTTCTCATGCGATCACGTTTCTAATGCGGTCACGTTTCTCATGCGGTCACGTTTCTCATGCGGTCACGTTTCTCTTGTTAGTCACGTTTCTCTTGTTAGGCCTCGTACACACGACCGAGTTTCTCGTCGTAAAAAACACGTCGTTTTTTTCGACGAGATTTTTGTTAAGCTTGTCGATTTTCTCGTCAAGCTTTCTATGCGTACACACTGACATTTCCCAATTTCCTCGTTGTTCTCCACGCTCACGTCCAGCATGTACGACGGCACTATAAAGGGGAAGATCTTTTTTCTTGGCGCCACCCCTTGGGCTGCTTTTGCTGATCTCGTGTTACCGCGTGTGAAGTAAAAGTTTGGGAAGAGACGATTCGCGCTTTTCAGTCTTCGTACTTTTCAGATCGTTTTCTGCGGTTCAGTTTGTGCTTGTGGGTTCGTATCTTGACTTTCAGGGCGTCTAGGCAGGTCGTATCTGTTTTACAGTGCGTTCTTGCCTGTTCATTTCTGATTTTCATTTTGTTATTCATAGGCCTTGCTGTTCTAAAGTGCGTTCTGTTCTGTACGTTCTGAAAAGACGACCGTTTCTTATTAGCCATGTCGCCTGGACGTTCTCGTCGTCGAGTTCGTGCTGTGCGTGCGCTTGGTGTTGGTCTGCTTGTTTTGGACCAAGACCAGTCCATGAATGGTGTGAGGAGGAGTTCATGGACCAAGAATTGGTTGCTCCAGTGGGACCAATTCTGCCATATGCCTCTGCTGCGGGAGATCGTCGAGAATAATCCTGAGGACTACAGGAATTTTCTGCGGATGTCTGACCCCGTTTTTCAGGAACTGTTGGCTTTGGTGTCCCCCTATATTACCAGGAAGGACACCGTTATGCGGGAAGCCATCAATGCTGAGCAGAGGCTCATCGCCACGTTACGTTACCTGGCGACAGGGAGAAGTCTTCAGGACTTGAAGTTCACCACAGGCATCTCCCCCCAGGCTCTGGGCCTCATAATCCCAGACACCTGTTCTGCTATTATACAAGTCCTGCAGGAGGACTATATTAGGGTAAGTTTTCTCCATTAACCTCCCTAGCGGTAATCCCGAGCGTGACTCAGGGTTGTTTTTTTATGCTAGGATCGGTAACCCCGAGTCACGCTCGGGGTAGACATTGTAGAGCCCGCAGCGGAGTTTCCTTACCTTCTCCTGGCGAACCAGCGATGATGTCCTCTGCTGTGATCGCCAGCGAGATCTCCGGCGAGTGTCGGCACTTTCGACCCCATCTGACTTCCTAGTTCCGTTCCCTGCGAGCCGCAGCAGCGCATGGGAGCGGAACTGGGCGGCAAATTCAAAAAGGTAAACACATAGTATACATACAGTATACTGTAATCTTACTGATTACAGTACTGTATGTAATAATTACACACCCCCTTTGTCCCTAGTGGTCTGTCCAGTGCCCTGCATGCACTTTTATATAATAAAAACTGTTCTTTCTGCCTGGAAACTGGAGATTGTCCATAGCAACCAAAAAGTGTCCCTTTATGTCAAAAGTGGTTTTAGACCAGCTAGAAAACAGCGATAATAAAATAGAATCACTCGCAGAATTGAGCGATAGCGATTTGTGGGGAAATTCGTCATCAAACACTAAATCTAATGACAGCGACAATTCTGCAACTGAGCAAATTTCAGTGTTTTTGATTTGATTACATTATTGAATAATTTTTATTATAATTAGATTACTATTTTTTATAATTATTTATAGTTATTTATTATATTATAATTTATAATTTTGTGTTTCAAACTTTATCATACCCGGGATGTCTACTAGACTCTGGTTTTCTCAGGTTTAAGTAAGTAATTACTAAGAATTGCAGGCCTATAATACATAACACCAAATTTCCATGCAAAATAATTGTACCGCTTTTGGTACATAATTCCAGAAAGAATCATACCGCCAGGGAGGTTAACATCACATTTTATGTATTACATGTATGCTAATGTATTGTATTTCTTTCATCCTTCCCTAATTACCATGATTGTAATATGCTGAGAATGTCCCCTTTGTCCCCATGCATGCTGGAAGCTTTAGATTGCCCCTTTTTTCTCCTCCATAAATATTTCCCTTCACTAACTTTTCCAGCAGGGGCGCCTGTTGCTCCAAATGTTTGGGGGTCCCACCCCAATTTATGAACTAAACTTCTTCCTTTTTTGCTCAGGTGCCTATTAAACGCCCACAGTTGTCCCCTCTAATGCAGCCATTTTGTTCCCTCCAATGCAGCCATTTAGTCCCCTCTAATGCAGCCAGTTTCCCCCCAGCCCTGCACTTACCTTCTTGTGGTCAGCGCCATCCTTCTTCTGTCCTTGATGTCTTCTCCTTCCCTTGATGTTGCATCAGCCAATCATGTTACCATTAAACAGACTTGGTGAACATGATTGGCAGAGCAGCCTGCCAGTGTTTCCCCAAGGAATGCCCCCCCCCTGCGTCCCCTATTTTACTTTTCGGAAGCCAATTACATCCCTCAGGTTGTAATGTGCAAGACTATTTTACTACCTGTTTCTGCTATGCAATTTGAACCCCCTAAATGCCGCAATTATTCATATGTCGGTCGCTTAACAAGAGGCCATCCACCTGAATAGTGGGCGGCATAGACAATACATAATAAAAAAAGGGGTGTATCTAAGGCCTACCATACACCACTCAGCGCCTATAGATAAATGAATTGATCCCTGCAAGACACAGTAGGTGTACTAGGACAATGCAATAATTGTCCACACACCCTACGGTGAGTATGACAAATATGAATCCACAGATGAGTAGATACAGTACAATTGATTTTCCTATATCTTAAACAGGTAAAGAAAAACAAATAAAAGCAGCTATTTAAATACCACAAAATACATAAAATAAATAGTAAAAAGCATGGAAACAATAATCTGTATCCAGAATTACTACAAAACAGCGCTATGTTGATTTAAAGAGGTCAACATCACATAATAGTCTTTTTAGAAAGATGACAACCAATTCCAGTGTTTCATAACAGTGTCCATAGGTGATTTCTAAAGAAATTGTAGAGTGCACCTTCCACCAATTCTCTAGGTCCACCACGTGATTGCACACACCCCTTAGGGGTTAACACTCACCAGATCACCAATGAATATAAGCTTTGAACAATGTTCACATCCAAGCTGTACACCGGAAAACTGCATCCATCCAGGGGGTATCACAGTGCGTTCGACTCCCAAAAAACAAACAGAGGACATACCATAGTGCAATCCTGGTTTATTCAATAAAGGTCCCTCTCACAACTAATAACCCCTCACACATTAAACGTACATCAATCAATTTGTATATGAGCAAAAATAATAAGTTGCAATTGCACTTCACCGTCTGCGCCGTCCGGCGTATGATTCAGGAGCCGCCAGCTGAACCGCTCGCTTCCTTACTTCCTGGTTCTCCGGGACGGTGGAGCGCAAACAACCACTTCCAGCGTGTCGTGTAGGTCACGTCCTGACGCGTTTCGTCATTGGCTGACTTCAACAGAGGGCGTGCCTACACGACGCACACGCTGACTTATATTGTCCCATTGTCTTCCGCTCCAGCCAATCGGTGCGCGCTACATGCAGATAAGAAATAATAGGTGCACAGTCTGCTTTCACGCACATCTAACAGAAGGCTATTTTACAGGGAGCAGGATGGGACAAACAAAGTCTAACTGCATACATAATTACCATCATCTGGATATAACTTCACAGCGATGGATTTCATATAAGATAATTAAAACCATCTTACATTTTAAACAGCAAAGGAAAACATCCTCAGAAATGCAATTTAAGATAATAAAACTCATTTCATATAAAACATTAAAAACATCCTAAAATATGAATATAAAATTCAATTAGCTTTTATAATTATCATAGTGACTAGACGCATATATGTATAAAATATATATAAAAAATTTTTTTTATAATAACATCTACATAAATTTACTGATCCATATATAACGATATTAAATTATATATACATATATGCAACCTCACAAATCACTTAGATGAAAATTGAAACCCTTTGTAAAAAATATATAGAATTACCTAAAAATCACTAATAAAACAGTTGATGTCCAACTCCACATTTAACCCTTTGGGCGATAAAGTATCGATGGAGAAAATCCATTGGGTCTCTCGCTTTGAGAGATCTCTTATCAAATTAGAGCCCCTCCAAGGTGGTTTTAAATGATCAACCCCCCAAAATTTGAGGCCCGATGGGTCTTGATTGTGAAACATTTTGAAATGGAGTGACACATTATGATCTTTGTATCCGATAATAATATTTGCAATATGTTCTGCAATCCGGATTTTTAATTGGCGCTTGGTGCGGCCTATATATATAAGCCCACATGGACATTGGAGGGCATATACAACATGCGTGGAATTGAATGTAATAAATTCCTTAACATCAAACACTTTATTATTTGAAGTTGATATAAACGATTCCACTGCCCTCAAAGGTCTATTGACCTCCTTGCATGCACGGCACCTTCTGCAGACAAAAAAGCCATCTTTGTCCCAAAAAGTGGAAGGTCTGGATGGGGGATCCAGAACCTTCCTTACTATTTTATCCGAGAAACTTAGAGCTCTTCGATACACGAAGCCTGGTTTATCAGGTAATACTGCAGAAAGTACTTTGTCCATACGTAAAATATGCCAATGGGTATAAAATATTTCTTCAACCTCCCTGTATTGGGAGTGAAAACCTGAGATAAAATTCCACTGTCTTACGCTGTTTTCTTGAGTGGAAGATATATCTCTAAGGAAATTATCCCTTGGTAAAGCCGCCAAGTCGCATATAATGGAGTTGAGTTTTTCCTCATTATAGCCTTTCTCAATAAATTTGTTTTTTATAATTTGGGCCTGTTGTAGAAAATCCATCTCCTCAGAGCAATTCCTTTTTACTCTGGTGATTTGTCCTTTTGGTATATTTTTCAACCATAATGGGTGATGTCCACTACTAACAGGCAAATAGCTATTAGAATCCGTAGCTTTGAAAAATACTTTTGTTCCCAACTTATTTCCTTGTCTATATATATGAACATCCAAAAAGTGTATATCACTAGGGCTATATTCACTGGTCAATTTAATGTTATTCCTATTACTATTAAGTTCATTTAAAAACTCATGTAGTGTATCTATAGACCCCTCCCAGATGAAAAACAAATCATCAATGTACCTTTTGTACATTAAGAGGTGTGGGTGGGTTATAGAAAAAATGAACTTATCCTCCCACTCCCCCATAAATAAGTTTGCTATGCTGGGGGCAAACTTGGCCCCCATAGCAACTCCTTTAGATTGGGAGTAGAAGTTACTATTAAACCAAAAATAATTATGGTTTAAGCAAAAATCTAAAGAATTCCGTATAAAGATTTTTTGATTGTGTGGTATGTCTTCACGCTTACTTAATGCCCAATTCAGAGCCAGCAGAGCATCGTCATGCTGGATGATGGTGTATAATGCAGAGACATCCGCGGTTACCAGGAATATTTCTTCCTTCCCTGTGAGGTCCACTCGCTCTAATATCTGAAGGAGACTTTTAGTGTCCCTCAGGTAGGCCCGAGTTTGTACCACACTTTTTTGGAGGAATACATCTAAATATTGCCCCAGACGGGATGAAATGGACCCAATCCCATTAACAATGGGTCTTCCAGGGGGACAGTGCACATCCTTATGGATTTTGGGGAGCGTGTAAATAGTAGGAATTCTACTGCTACTAGGAACTAGATAAGTGCTCTCACGCTTAGATAAAGCCCCATTAGAGTACCCCATGTCTATCAGATGTTTCAAATTCATTTCATATTGGACAGTTGGATCCTTCTCCAACTTCCTATAGGTATTGGTATCAGCCAACATCTCCATAAGTTGATTCACATAAAATGTTTTGTTCAGAATGACAACACCCCCCCCCTTTATCAGCGGGTCTGACTATTATATCCTTCCTCTCTTCAAGCATTGTGATTCCATCTAATATATGTCGTGGATTTACTTCTTTCCTCGGGACTATATGTTGAAGATCTCGTATCACAAGACCTTTAAACGTTTCCAGTTGATGGTTCGCACCATTCAAAGGGTTGAAGAGAGATTTGTTACGAAGTCCACTATCTGTCACAACTAATGATAGATTAGTTACTGGTTGGGAATTTTTGTTAAGAAAGTATTTTTTCATATTCACTTTCCACATATATTTATGCACATCTATAAAGACGTCAAATTTATTAATTGGCCTTTTTAGGCCACATTTCAGGCCTAAATGCAGAATATTCATTTCCTTATGCGACAAAGTTGTATCACTCAAATTAAAGATGCCTCCTAATCTGGACCTCTGCTTCTTTTTCTGGAGTTTTCTCCCCGCTCTACATCCTCGTGATCGTCTCTTCTCTGATTGGGATGGTGAGCTTGGTCCCGTTCCCAATATGGTTGTTCTTTCCACTGAGGATTCCTGTATTCTTGATTTTGTTGGGATTTGGCTGGAGGTCTCCCTCTCCATTGGGGAAACCCTCGGCCTCGTCTCTGCCATCCCCTCCCTCTCCCTAAAAAAGGACGCGGAGACTGATAGCTACCTCTTGCCCCCTCTTCCCATAGAGGGTCAAATCTATTGTGGACCGGGACATGGTATTGTTGATTATAGTGGGCATTATTTGATCCCTCTCTCCCTGAGCCTCCTCTACCATAATCCCCAGTATTCCTACTAGGGGTAGACTGGTCCCTTGGTGGACGGGGAGGAGCTTCGTTCCTCCTTATGTCACTGGTACCAGGGACATTTATAGATGATTGAGAAGGTCTTATTACAGAGTTATCAGGATCAATATTGTTCCCATTAGTTTCAACATTATTCCGAATGATATTTTGTTGCCATAGGTATACCGAATGTGAACGGAAATCACCCAGATCCCGATGAAATTTTCTAGTTTTCTTTTTCTGGGTGTCCTTATCAACTTTTTCTAATTTTTTCTTTATTCGGGTATTAAAATCAGATACCTGCTGAGAGTCTTTAATAGGATCCAACTGTGATTTAAGGTCATTGATTTTATCTTCTAATTTTAACATTTTCTTCTTTTTACGTTTTAAGATGAGGTCCTGAAGTCTAAACCCCATAGAGTTAAAAAATTCGTACCATTCCTTCATTGATTCTGAATCATCCAAGCCATCCTGGGGAACCACTTCCCATCGCAGGCTTCTGACTATGATCTTTTCCTTTATATACTGTTCCAATGTACAGATATCCCACCAAGTGCAAACCTGTTTTTCAAGTACATTGCCTAAGGTAGTCATTATACCATTAAAATTCACTTGTGCAGTCGTTTGCTCACTGATTGAAAATACGTTAGCAATGTCAATACTCCTGCTACTTAAGAATTGCAGAGCATCCATGGCTGCCGAGAAAATCACGTAAACACAATAAAAAAAGGGGTGTATCTAAGGCCTACCATACACCACTCAGCGCCTATAGATAAATGAATTGATCCCTGCAAGACACAGTAGGTGTACTAGGACAATGCAATAATTGTCCACACACCCTACGGTGAGTATGACAAATATGAATCTACAGATGAGTAGATACAATTGATTTTCCTATATCTTAAACAGGTAAAGAAAAACAAATAAAAGTAGCTATTTAAATACCACAAAATACACAAAATAAATAGTAAAAAGCATGGAAACAATAATCTGTATCCAGAATTACTACAAAACAGCGCTATGTTGATTTAAAGAGGTCAACATCACATAATAGTCTTTTTAGAAAGATGACAACCAATTCCAGTGTTTCATAACAGTGTCCATAGGTGATTTCTAAAGAAATTGTAGAGTGCACCTTCCACCGATTCTCTAGGTCCACCACGTGATTGCACACACCCCTTAGGGGTTAACACTCACCAGATCACCAATGAATATAAGCTTTGAACAATGTTCACATCCAAGCTGTACACCGGAAAACTGCATCCATCCAGGGGGTATCACAGTGCGTTCGACTCCCAAAAAACAAACAGAGGACATACCATAGTGCAATCCTGGTTTATTCAATAAAGGTCCCTCTCACAACTAATAACCCCTCACACATTAAACATACATCAATCAATTTGTATATGAGCAAAAATAATAAGTTGCAATTGCA
Organism: Rana muscosa; assembly: GCA_029206835.1. Taxonomy (NCBI): domain Eukaryota; kingdom Metazoa; phylum Chordata; class Amphibia; order Anura; family Ranidae; genus Rana; species Rana muscosa. Next base: position 374,781,603 of record CM055122.1, on the reverse strand, counting down.
CTTCACCGTCTGCGCCGTCCGGCGTATGATTCAGGAGCCGCCAGCTGAACCGCTCGCTTCCTTACTTCCCGGTTCTCCGGGACGGTGGAGCGCAAACAACCATTTCCAGTGTGTCGTGTAGGTCACGTCCTGACGCGTTTCGTCATTGGCTGACTTCAACAGAGGGCGTGCCTACACGACGCACACGCTGACTTATATTGTCCCATTGTCTTCCACTCCAGCCAATCGGTGCGCGCTACATGCAGATAAGAAATAATAGGTGCACAGTCTGCTTTCACGCACATCTAACCGAAGGCTATTCTACAGGGAGCAGGATGGGACAAACAAAGTCTAACTGCATACATAATTACCATCATCTGGATATAACTTCACAGCGATGGATTTCATATAAGATAATTAAAACCATCTTACATTTTAAACAGCAAAGGAAAACATCCTCAGAAATGCAATTTAAGATAATAAAACTCATTTCATATAAAACATTAAAAACATCCTAAAATATGAATATAAAATTCAATTAGCTTTTATAATTATCATAGTGACTAGACGCATATATGTATAAAATATATATAAATTTTTTTTTTATAATAACATCTACATAAATTTACTGATCCATATATAACGATATTAAATTATATATACATATATGCAACCTCACAAATCACTTAGATGAAAATTGAAACCCTTTGTAAAAAATATATAGAATTACCTAAAAATCACTAATAAAACAGTCGATGTCCAACTCCACATTTAACCCTTTGGGCGATAAAGTATCGACTGAGAAAATCCATTGGGTCTCTCGCTTTGAGAGATCTCTTATCAAATTAGAGCCCCTCCAAGGTGGTTTTAAATGATCAACCCCCCAAAATTTGAGGCCCGATGGGTCTTGATTGTGAAACATTTTGAAATGGAGTGACACATTATGATCTTTGTATCCGATAATAATATTTGCAATATGTTCTGCAATCCGGATTTTTAATTGGCGCTTGGTGCGGCCTATATATATAAGCCCACATGGACATTGGAGGGCATATACAACATGCGTGGAATTGCATGTAATAAATTCCTTAACATCAAACACTTTATTATTTGAAGTTGATATAAACGATTCCACTGCCCTCAAAGGTCTATTGACCTCCTTGCATGCACGGCACCTTCTGCAGGCAAAAAAGCCATCTTTGTCCCAAAAAGTGGAAGGTCTGGATGGGGGATCCAAAACCTTCCTTACTATTTTATCCGAGAAACTTAGAGCTCTTCGATACACGAAGCCTGGTTTATCAGGTAATACTGCAGAAAGTACTTTGTCCATACGTAAAATATGCCAATGGGTATAAAATATTTCTTCAACCTCCCTGTATTGGGAGTGAAAACCTGAGATAAAATTCCACTGTCTTACGCTGTTTTCTTGAGTGGAAGATATATCTCTAAGGAAATTATCCCTTGGTAAAGCCGCCAAGTCGCATATAATGGAGTTGAGTTTTTCCTCATTATAGCCTTTCTCAATAAATTTGTTTTTTTATAATTTGGGCCTGTTGTAGAAAATCCATCTCCTCAGAGCAATTCCTTTTTACTCTGGTGATTTGTCCTTTTGGTATATTTTTCAACCATAAAGGGTGATGTCCACTACTAACAGGCAAATAGCTATTAGAATCCGTAGCTTTGAAAAATACTTTTGTTCCCAACTTATTTCCTTGTCTATATATATGAACATCCAAAAAGTGTATATCACTAGGGCTATATTCACTGGTCAATTTAATGTTATTCCTATTACTATTAAGTTCATTTAAAAACTCATGTAGTGTATCTATAGACCCCTCCCAGATGAAAAACAAATCATCAATGTACCTTTTGTACATTAAGAGGTGTGGGCGGGTTATAGAAAAAATGAACTTATCCTCCCACTCCCCCATAAATAAGTTTGCTATGCTGTAGAATAGCCTTCGGTTAGATGTGCGTGAAAGCAGACTGTGCACCTATTATTTCTTATCTGCATGTAACGCGCACCGATTGGCTGGAGCGGAAGACAATGGGACAATATAAGTCAGCGTGTGCGTCGTGTAGGCACGCCCTCTGTTGAAGTCAGCCAATGACGAAACGCGTCAGGACGTGACCTACACGACACACTGGAAATGGTTGTTTGCGCTCCACCGTCCCGGAGAACCGGGAAGTAAGGAAGCGAGCGGTTCAGCTGGCGGCTCCTGAATCATACGCCGGACGGCGCAGACGGTGAAGTGCAATTGCAACTTATTATTTTTGCTCATATACAAATTGATTGATGTACGTTTAATGTGTGAGGGGTTATTAGTTGTGAGAGGGACCTTTATTGAATAAACCAGGATTGCACTATGGTATGTCCTCTGTTTGTTTTTTGGGAGTCGAACGCACTGTGATACCCCCTGGATGGATGCAGTTTTCCGGTGTACAGCTTGGATGTGAACATTGTTCAAAGCTTATATTCATTGGTGATCTGGTGAGTGTTAACCCCTAAGGGGTGTGTGCAATCACGTGGTGGACCTAGAGAATCGGTGGAAGGTGCACTCTACAATTTCTTTAGAAATCACCTATGGACACTGTTATGAAACACTGGAATTGGTTGTCATCTTTCTAAAAAGACTATTATGTGATGTTGACCTCTTTAAATCAACATAGTGCTGTTTTGTAGTAATTCTGGATACAGATTATTGTTTCCATGCTTTTTACTATTTATTTTATGTATTTTGTGGTATTTAAATAGCTGCTTTTATTTGTTTTTCTTTACCTGTTTAAGATATAGGAAAATCAATTGTATCTACTCATCTGTAGATTCATATTTGTCATACTCACCGTAGGGTGTGTGGACAATTATTGCATTGTCCTAGTACACCTACTGTGTCTTGCAGGGATCAATTCATTTATCTATAGGCGCTGAGTGGTGTATGGTAGGCCTTAGATACACCCCTTTTTTTATTGTGTTTACGTGATTTTCTCGGCAGCCATGGATGCTCTGCAATTCTTAAGTAGCAGGAGTATTGACATTGCTAACGTATTTTCAATCAGTGAGCAAACGACTGCACAAGTGAATTTTAATGGTATAATGACTACCTTAGGTAATGTACTTGAAAAACAGGTTCGCACTTGGTGGGATATCTGTACATTGGAACAGTATATAAAGGAAAAGATCATAGTCAGAAGCCTGCGATGGGAAGTGGTTCCCCAGGATGGCTTGGATGATTCAGAATCAATGAAGGAATGGTACGAATTTTTTAACTCTATGGGGTTTAGACTTCAGGACCTCATCTTAAAACGTAAAAAGAAGAAAATGTTAAAATTAGAAGATAAAATCAATGACCTTAAATCACAGTTGGATCCTATTAAAGACTCTCAGCAGGTATCTGATTTTAATACCCGAATAAAGAAAAAATTAGAAAAAGTTGATAAGGACACCCAGAAAAAGAAAACTAGAAAATTTCATCGGGATCTGGGTGATTTCCATTCACATTCGGTATACCTATGGCAACAAAATATCATTCGGAATAATGTTGAAACTAATGGGAACAATATTGATCCTGATAACTCTGTAATAAGACCTTCTCAATCATCTATAAATGTCCCTGGTACCAGTGACATAAGGAGGAACGAAGCTCCTCCCCGTCCACCAAGGGACCAGTCTACCCCTAGTAGGAATACTGGGGATTATGGTAGAGGAGGCTCAGGGAGAGAGGGATCAAATAATGCCCACTATAATCAACAATACCATGTCCCGGTCCACAATAGATTCGACCCTCTATGGGAAGAGGGGGCAAGAGGTAGCTATCAGTCTCCGCGTCCTTTTTTAGGGAGAGGGAGGGGATGGCAGAGACGAGGCCAAGGGTTTCCCCAACGGAGAGGGAGACCTCCAGCCAAATCCCAACAAAATCAAGAATACAGGAATCCTCAGTGGAAAGAACAACCATATTGGGAACGGGACCAAGCTCACCATCCCAATCAGAGAAGAGACGATCACGAGGATGTAGAGCGGGGAGAAAACTCCAGAAAAAGAAGCAGAGGTCCAGATTAGGAGGCATCTTTAATTTGAGTGATACAACTTTGTCGCATAAGGAAATGAATATTCTGCATTTAGGCCTGAAATGTGGCCTAAAAAGGCCAATTAATAAATTTGACGTCTTTATAGATGTGCATAAATATATGCGGAAAGTGAATATGAAAAAATACTTTCTTAACAAAAATTCCCAACCAGTAACTAATCTATCATTAGTTGTGACAGATAGTGGACTTCGTAACAAATCTCTCTTCAACCCTTTGAATGGTGCGAACCATCAACTGGAAACGTTTAAAGGTCTTGTGATACGAGATCTTCAACATATAGTCCCGAGGAAAGAAGTAAATCCACGACATATATTAGATGGAATCACAATGCTTGAAGAGAGGAAGGATATAATAGTCAGACCCGCTGATAAAGGGGGGGGTGTTGTCATTCTGAACAAAACATTTTATGTGAATCAACTTATGGAGATGTTGGCTGATACCAATACCTATAGGAAGTTGGAGAAGGATCCAACTGTCCAATATGAAATGAATTTGAAACATCTGATAGACATGGGGTACTCTAATGGGGCTTTATCTAAGCGTGAGAGCACTTATCTAGTTCCTAGTAGCAGTAGAATTCCTACTATTTACACGCTCCCCAAAATCCATAAGGATGTGCACTGTCCCCCTGGAAGACCCATTGTTAATGGGATTGGGTCCATTTCATCCCGTCTGGGGCAATATTTAGATGTATACCTCCAAAAAAGTGTGGTACAAACTCGGGCCTACCTGAGGGACACTAAAAGTCTCCTTCAGGTATTAGAGCGAGTGGACCTCACAGGGAAGGAAGAAATATTCCTGGTAACCGCGGATGTCTCTGCATTATACACCATCATCCAGCATGACGATGCTCTGCTGGCTCTGAATTGGGCATTAAGTAAGTGTGAAGACATACCACACAATCAAAAAATCTTTATACGGAATTCTTTAGATTTTTGCTTAAACCATAATTATTTTTGGTTTAATGGTAACTTCTACTCCCAATCTAAAGGAGTTGCTATGGGGGCCAAGTTTGCCCCCAGCATAGCAAACTTATTTATGGGGGAGTGGGAGGATAAGTTCATTTTTTCTATAACCCGCCCACACCTCTTAATGTACAAAAGGTACATTGATGATTTGTTTTTCATCTGGGAGGGGTCTATAGATACACTACATGAGTTTTTAAATGAACTTAATAGTAATAGGAATAACATTAAATTGACCAGTGAATATAGCCCTAGTGATATACACTTTTTGGATGTTCATATATATAGACAAGGAAATAAGTTGGGAACAAAAGTATTTTTCAAAGCTACGGATTCTAATAGCTATTTGCCTGTTAGTAGTGGACATCACCCTTTATGGTTGAAAAATATACCAAAAGGACAAATCACCAGAGTAAAAAGGAATTGCTCTGAGGAGATGGATATTCTACAACAGGCCCAAATTATAAAAAACAAATTTATTGAGAAAGGCTATAATGAGGAAAAACTCAACTCCATTATATGCGACTTGGCGGCTTTACCAAGGGATAATTTCCTTAGAGATATATCTTCCACTCAAGAAAACAGCGTAAGACAGTGGAATTTTATCTCAGGTTTTCACTCCCAATACAGGGAGGTTGAAGAAATATTTTATACCCATTGGCATATTTTACGTATGGACAAAGTACTTTCTGCAGTATTACCTGATAAACCAGGCTTCGTGTATCGAATAGCTCTAAGTTTCTCGGATAAAATAGTAAGGAAGGTTCTGGATCCCCCATCCAGACCTTCCACTTTTTGGGACAAAGATGGCTTTTTTGCCTGCAGAAGGTGCCGTGCATGCAAGGAGGTCAATAGACCTTTGAGGGCAGTGGAATCGTTTATATCAACTTCAAATAATAAAGTGTTTGATGTTAAGGAATTTATTACATGCAATTTCACGCATGTTGTATATGCCCTCCAATGTCCATGTGGGCTTATATATATAGGCCGCACCAAGCACCAATTAAAAATCCGGATTGCAGAACATATTGCAAATATTATTATCGGATAAAAAGATCATAATGTGTCACTCATTTCAAAATGTTTCACAATCAAGACCCATCGGGCCTCAAATTTTGGGGGGTTGATCATTTAAAACCACCTTGGAGGGGCTCTAATTTGATAAGAGATCTCTCAAAGCCAGAGACCCAATGGATTTTCTCCGTCGATACTTTATCGCCCAAAGGGTTAAATGTGGAGTTGGACATCAACTGTTTTATTAGTGATTTTTAGGTAATTCTATATATTTTTTACAAAGGGTTTCAATTTTCATCTAAGTGATTTGTGAGGTTGCATATATGTATATATAATTTAATATCGTTATATATGGATCAGTAAATTTATGTAGATGTTATTATAATTTTTTTTTTTAATATATATTTTATACATATATGCGTCTAGTCACTATGATAATTATAAAAGCTAATTGAATTTTATATTCATATTTTAGGATGTTTTTAATGTTTTATATGAAATGAGTTTTATTATCTTAAATTGCATTTCTGAGGATGTTTTCCTTTGCTGTTTAAAATGTAAGATGGTTTTAATTATCTTATATGAAATCCATCGCTGTGAAGTTATATCCAGATGATGGTAATTATGTATGCAGTTAGACTTTGTTTGTCCCATCCTGCTCCCTGTAGAATAGCCTTCGGTTAGATGTGCGTGAAAGCAGACTGTGCACCTATTATTTCTTATCTGCATGTAGCGCGCACCGATTGGCTGGAGCGGAAGACAATGGGACAATATAAGTCAGCGTGTGCGTCGTGTAGGCACGCCCTCTGTTGAAGTCAGCCAATGACGAAACGCGTCAGGACGTGACCTACACGACACGCTGGAAATGGTTGTTTGCGCTCCACCGTCCCGGAGAACCGGTAAGTAAGGAAGCGAGCGGTTCAGCTGGCGGCTCCTGAATCATACGCCGGACGGCGCAGACGGTGAAGTGCAATTGCAACTTATTATTTTTGCTCATATACAAATTGATTGATGTACGTTTAATGTGTGAGGGGTTATTAGTTGTGAGAGGGACCTTTATTGAATAAACCAGGATTGCACTATGGTATGTCCTCTGTTTGTTTTTTGGGAGTCGAACGCACTGTGATACCCCCTGGATGGATGCAGTTTTCCGGTGTACAGCTTGGATGTGAACATTGTTCAAAGCTTATATTCATTGGTGTTCTGGTGAGTGTTAACCCCTAAGGGGTGTGTGCAATCACGTGGTGGACCTAGAGAATCGGTGGAAGGTGCACTCTACAATTTCTTTAGAAATCACCTATGGACACTGTTATGAAACACTGGAATTGGTTGTCATCTTTCTAAAAAGACTATTATGTGATGTTGACCTCTTTAAATCAACATAGCGCTGTTTTGTAGTAATTCTGGATACAGATTATTGTTTCCATGCTTTTTACTATTTATTTTATGTATTTTGTGGTATTTAAATAGCTGCTTTTATTTGTTTTTCTTTACCTGTTTAAGATATAGGAAAATCAATTGTATCTACTCATCTGTAGATTCATATTTGTCATACTCACCGTAGGGTGTGTGGACAATTATTGCATTGTCCTAGTACACCTACTGTGTCTTGCAGGGATCAATTCATTTATCTATAGGCGCTGAGTGGTGTATGGTAGGCCTTAGATACACCCCTTTTTTTATTGTGTTTACGTGATTTTCTCGGCAGCCATGGATGCTCTGCAATTCTTAAGTAGCAGGATTATTGACATTGCTAACGTATTTTCAATCAGTGAGCAAACGACTGCACAAGTGAATTTTAATGGTATAATGACTACCTTAGGCAATGTACTTGAAAAACAGGTTTGCACTTGGTGGGATATCTGTACATTGGAACAGTATATAAAGGAAAAGATCATAGTCAGAAGCCTGCGATGGGAAGTGGTTCCCCAGGATGGCTTGGATGATTCAGAATCAATGAAGGAATGGTACGAATTTTTTAACTCTATGGGGTTTAGACTTCAGGACCTCATCTTAAAACGTAAAAAGAAGAAAATGTTAAAATTAGAAGATAAAATCAATGACCTTAAATCACAGTTGGATCCTATTAAAGACTCTCAGCAGGTATCTGATTTTAATACCCGAATAAAGAAAAAATTAGAAAAAGTTGATAAGGACACCCAGAAAAAGAAAACTAGAAAATTTCATCGGGATCTGGGTGATTTCCGTTCACATTCGGTATACCTATGGCAACAAAATATCATTCGGAATAATGTTGAAACTAATGGGAACAATATTGATCCTGATAACTCTGTAATAAGACCTTCTCAATCATCTATAAATATCCCTGGTACCAGTGACATAAGGAGGAACGAAGCTCCTCCCCGTCCACCAAGGGACCAGTCTACCCCTAGTAGGAATACTGGGGATTATGGTAGAGGAGGCTCAGGGAGAGAGGGATCAAATAATGCCCACTATAATCAACAATACCATGTCCCGGTCCACAATAGATTCGACCCTCTATGGGAAGAGGGGGCAAGAGGTAGCTATCAGTCTCCCCGTCCTTTTTTAGGGAGAGGGAGGGGATGGCAGAGACGAGGCCGAGGGTTTCCCCAACGGAGAGGGAGACCTCCAGCCAAATCCCAACAAAATCAAGAATACAGGAATCCTCAGTGGAAAGAACAACCATATTGGGAACGGGACCAAGCTCACCATCCCAATCAGAGAAGAGACGATCACGAGGATGTAGAGCGGGGAGAAACTCCAGAAAAAGAAGCAGAGGTCCAGATTAGGAGGCATCTTTAATTTGAGTGATACAACTTTGTCGCATAAGGAAATGAATATTCTGCATTTAGGCCTGAAATGTGGCCTAAAAAGGCCAATTAATAAATTTGACGTCTTTATAGATGTGCATAAATATATGCGGAAAGTGAATATGAAAAAATACTTTCTTAACAAAAATTCCCAACCAGTAACTAATCTATCATTAGTTGTGACAGATAGTGGACTTCGTAACAAATCTCTCTTCAACCCTTTGAATGGTGCGAACCATCAACTGGAAACGTTTAAAGGTCTTGTGATACGAGATCTTCAACGTATAGTCCAGAGGAAAGAAGTAAATCCACGACATATATTAGATGGAATCACAATGCTTGAAGAGAGGAAGGATATAATAGTCAGACCCGCTGATAAAGGGGGGGGTGTTGTCATTCTGAACAAAACATTTTATGTGAATCAACTTATGGAGATGTTGGCTGATACCAATACCTATAGGAAGTTGGAGAAGGATCCAACTGTCCAATATGAAATGAATTTGAAACATCTGATAGACATGGGGTACTCTAATGGGGCTTTATCTAAGCGTGAGAGCACTTATCTAGTTCCTAGTAGCAGTAGAATTCCTACTATTTACACGCTCCCCAAAATCCATAAGGATGTGCACTGTCCCCCTGGAAGACCCATTGTTAATGGGATTGGGTCCATTTCATCCCGTCTGGGGCAATATTTAGATGTATACCTCCAAAAAAGTGTGGTACAAACTCGGGCCTACCTGAGGGACACTAAAAGTCTCCTTCAGATATTAGAGCGAGTGGACCTCACAGGGAAGGAAGAAATATTCCTGGTAACCGCGGATGTCTCTGCATTATACACCATCATCCAGCATGACGATGCTCTGCTGGCTCTGAATTGGGCATTAAGTAAGCGTGAAGACATACCACACAATCAAAAAATCTTTATACGGAATTCTTTAGATTTTTGCTTAAACCATAATTATTTTTGGTTTAATGGTAACTTCTACTCCCAATCTAAAGGAGTTGCTATGGGGGCCAAGTTTGCCCCCAGCATAGCAAACTTATTTATGGGGGAGTGGGAGGATAAGTTCATTTTTTCTATAACCCGCCCACACCTCTTAATGTACAAAAGGTACATTGATGATTTGTTTTTCATCTGGGAGGGGTCTATAGATACACTACATGAGTTTTTAAATGAACTTAATAGTAATAGGAATAACATTAAATTGACCAGTGAATATAGCCCTAGTGATATACACTTTTTGGATGTTCATATATATAGACAAGGAAATAAGTTGGGAACAAAAGTATTTTTCAAAGCTACGGATTCTAATAGCTATTTGCCTGTTAGTAGTGGACATCACCCTTTATGGTTGAAAAATATACCAAAAGGACAAATCACCAGAGTAAAAAGGAATTGCTCTGAGGAGATGGATTTTCTACAACAGGCCCAAATTATAAAAAACAAATTTATTGAGAAAGGCTATAATGAGGAAAAACTCAACTCCATTATATGCGACTTGGCGGCTTTACCAAGGGATAATTTCCTTAGAGATATATCTTCCACTCAAGAAAACAGCGTAAGACAGTGGAATTTTATCTCAGGTTTTCACTCCCAATACAGGGAGGTTGAAGAAATATTTTATACCCATTGGCATATTTTACGTATGGACAAAGTACTTTCTGCAGTATTACCTGATAAACCAGGCTTCGTGTATCGAAGAGCTCTAAGTTTCTCGGATAAAATAGTAAGGAAGGTTCTGGATCCCCCATCCAGACCTTCCACTTTTTGGGACAAAGATGGCTTTTTTGCCTGCAGAAGGTGCCGTGCATGCAAGGAGGTCAATAGACCTTTGAGGGCAGTGGAATCGTTTATATCAACTTCAAATAATAAAGTGTTTGATGTTAAGGAATTTATTACATGCAATTCCACGCATGTTGTATATGCCCTCCAATGTCCATGTGGGCTTATATATATAGGCCGCACCAAGCGCCAATTAAAAATCCGGATTGCAGAACATATTGCAAATATTATTATCGGATACAAAGATCATAATGTGTCACTCCATTTCAAAATGTTTCACAATCAAGACCCATCGGGCCTCAAATTTTGGGGGGTTGATCATTTAAAACCACCTTGGAGGGGCTCTAATTTGATAAGAGATCTCTCAAAGCGAGAGACCCAATGGATTTTCTCCGTCGATACTTTATCGCCCAAAGGGTTAAATGTGGAGTTGGACATCAACTGTTTTATTAGTGATTTTTAGGTAATTCTATATATTTTTTACAAAGGGTTTCAATTTTCATCTAAGTGATTTGTGAGGTTGCATATATGTATATATAATTTAATATCGTTATATATGGATCAGTAAATTTATGTAGATGTTATTATAATTTTTTTTTTTAATATATATTTTATACATATATGCGTCTAGTCACTATGATAATTATAAAAGCTAATTGAATTTTATATTCATATTTTAGGATGTTTTTAATGTTTTATATGAAATGAGTTTTATTATCTTAAATTGCATTTCTGAGGATGTTTTCCTTTGCTGTTTAAAATGTAAGATGGTTTTAATTATCTTATATGAAATCCATCGCTGTGAAGTTATATCCAGATGATGGTAATTATGTATGCAGTTAGACTTTGTTTGTCCCATCCTGCTCCCTGTAGAATAGCCTTCGGTTAGATGTGCGTGAAAGCAGACTGTGCACCTATTATTTCTTATCTGCATGTAGCGCGCACCGATTGGCTGGAGCGGAAGACAATGGGACAATATAAGTCAGCGTGTGCGTCGTGTAGGCACGCCCTCTGTTGAAGTCAGCCAATGACGAAACGCGTCAGGACGTGACCTACACGACACGCTGGAAATGGTTGTTTGCGCTCCACCGTCCCGGAGAACCGGGAAGTAAGGAAGCGAGCGGTTCAGCTGGCGGCTCCTGAATCATACGCCGGACGGCGCAGACGGTGAAGTGCAATTGCAACTTATTATTTTTGCTCATATACAAATTGATTGATGTACGTTTAATGTGTGAGGGGTTATTAGTTGTGAGAGGGACCTTTATTGAATAAACCAGGATTGCACTATGGTATGTCCTCTGTTTGTTTTTTGGGAGTCGAACGCACTGTGATACCCCCTGGATGGATGCAGTTTTCCGGTGTACAGCTTGGATGTGAACATTGTTCAAAGCTTATATTCATTGGTGTTCTGGTGAGTGTTAACCCCTAAGGGGTGTGTGCAATCACGTGGTGGACCTAGAGAATCGGTGGAAGGTGCACTCTACAATTTCTTTAGAAATCACCTATGGACACTGTTATGAAACACTGGAATTGGTTGTCATCTTTCTAAAAAGACTATTATGTGATGTTGACCTCTTTAAATCAACATAGCGCTGTTTTGTAGTAATTCTGGATACAGATTATTGTTTCCATGCTTTTTGCTATTTATTTTATAGACAATACATAGGTTAATGCAACGCATGAACCTATGTATTGTTCTGAGTGATGGGCACAGGAGAGAGGGGGCAGTGCTCCAGCGCCCACTCTGGACGCACTGCCACTGCAATGCTATCCTGTGGCCAAACACATTTCCCCCCCCCCCAAAATAATTTAGTAATGGCCCATCAGAGGGGGTGATGAATATGATAAATGAGCCTTCCCTTATACTTATTTTAAACACCTTAATAAACGTAGAATTTGATTGATGTTGGCCTTTATTTTTTTATAATCAAATTTCCTTGTAATGTCTGACTTTGGTATTCTAATATTATTTCATCTTGTTTCACTCCACAGCTTCCTTCCACGCCACAGGAATGGCAGACTGTGGCATCGGAGTTTGCCACGCGGTGGGACTTCCCCAACTGCGGTGGTGCCATAGATGGGAAGCACGTCCGCATCGTGCCGCCACCCCGTTCTGGGTCCTACTACTACAATTACAAGGGGTTTCATAGCATTGTGCTGATGGCGGTGGTGTCAGCACAGTATGAATTCCTCTATGTTGATGTAGGGAAGAATGGCCGGATGTCCGATGGGGGATCCTTCATCCAGACGGAGTTTGCCCTCCGTCTTCAGAGTGACGACCTTGCATTGCCACCGGATGCAGGGAATATTGAAGGACTCCCCTTTGTTTTCTTGGCTGATGAAGCCTTCGGACTCGGACGGCATCTTATGAGGCCATTTCCACAGAGGACCCTGACCCCAGAGAAGAGGGTGTTCAATTACCGGCTGGCCAGGGGCCGAAGAGTTGTTGAAAATGCCTTTGGCATAATGGCCAGCCGGTTCCGCCTTTTTATGACTTCAATACACTTGGCGGACTACAAAATAAACTATGTCGTATTATGCTGCTGTGTGCTACACAACTTTCTGAGCCAAAAATCGAATTCCTATATGGCCTCAGTTTTGCCAGAGGCTGGACTTTCCCCTGCAAATCCCCTGCCGGGTGTCAGGGTCACCTGTGGCCAGGTGACAGATGCACACTGTAGGGGGACAGGAGTGCACCGCGAGGTAGTGAACCCTATGGCTGGCTTCTGCGGGTAGGAAACTGGGTGGTTGTGGAAAGCGGGACCAGAGGAGCACAACCGAGATCCTAACGGAAGCTAGAGCCAAGATTCCCCAGGGCGCGGAGTCTAAGACCCAGCTGGTCTTCTCCAGGGCCTCTAGTGGTGAGGATGTTGTGCTGCAGGCTGGGACCAGGTCGCGGCCCCTGGAGTTTCCTAGCTCACGCCCCATAGGATAAGGGGAAAAGAGGGGAAGCAACAGCACAAGATAAGGGAGAACCGAATAACAAGCCGAAGGTCAGGGGCCACAAGCAGACAAGGATAACGAAGAACGAGCCGAAGGTCAAGGGTCACGAGCAGACAGGGATAGTCGGGGACAAGCCAATAACGTAACAGAGAGACAGACGTAGCACACGGCAGGCAGGAACCCAAACACACAATGCCTAACAAACACGTTGATCAGCAAGGCAGGCTTGCAGTGCACAGATTAATATAGTGTTCTGTGATAGGGCCTGGGGTGGAGTCAGGCTGGGAGGAGATTATAAAGGAAGCCAGGTGAAGGAGGTCTGGTCTCTAGATGAACACATGAGGAGGAAGGTAAGATGGCAGACAGACATTAATGCATATCCATGACAGTACCCTCCCTCTTACGAGGCCTCCCCCTTCCCCGCCTGGGCCCAGGTTTAGAGGGAAACTTCAGATGAAACTCCTTTAACAGACGAGGTGCAAAGACCTCAGATGCAGTGATCCAAGACCTCTCCTTAGGACCAAACCCTTTCCAATGAACGAGGTACTGAAGAACGCCTTTACAGAGTCGGGAGTCCAGAATTTGACTGATCTCGTACTCCTGATTATCCTCAGAGACAGGCGCCACGGTAGGGAGAGGACGAGAGAATTTATTGAGGACTAAAGGCTTTAGAAGAGCAACATGAAAGGAGTTAGTGATTTTAAGGCTCTTAGGAATCTGGAGTTTGAAACAAACCGGATTCAGTTTAGCAGTTACCGTGTATGGACCGATGAATCGTGGAGCAAACTTCAGAGAAGGAACTCGGAGCTTGATGTTCCTGGTAGAGAGCCAGACTTTGTCCCCTGGCTGAAGAGAAGGCGGTTTACGCCTGCGGCGGTCGGCAAAGCCTTTGAATTTTTCAGCAGCTGCCCGGAGGGACTCATGAACGTGACCCCAAACGGAATTGAGAGACTCCTGAACCGAAGCCAAAGCTGGAATGTCAGGAGAACAGATCATGGGAAGAGGAAGTTGAGGGTGTTTTCCATAAACTGTGAAAAAGGGTGTCTTCTGCGAACTGGTATTCACATGATTGTTATGGGAGAATTCTGCCCACGGGAGTAGAGAGGACCAATCGTCATGGTGAGAAGACACAAAGGTGCGAAGAAAGACCTCTAACTCCTGATTAACCCTCTCAGTCTGTCCATTGGATTGGGGATGGTAAGAAGAAGAAAAATCCAAGACAATATTGAGGGATTTGCAAAAGGCTCTCCAAAAACGAGACGTGAATTGGACTCCCCTGTCGGAAACAATATGAGAAGGGACCCCATGTAGGCGGAGAATTTCTCGAATGAAAATGGGAACCAAGGCAGGGGCAGAAGGAAGACCAGGAAGAGGAACAAAATGAGCCATCTTGGAGAATCGATCGATTACCACCCAAATGACTGTATTATTCTCAGACAGTGGGAGATCGGTGATAAAATCCATGGCAATATGGGCCCAGGGTTCCTTAGGAATGGGCAAGGGCATGAGGAGACCAGCAGGAGCTTGTGTAGAGGATTTGGACTGAGCACAGACATGACAAGCTTTAACGTAGTCTTTGACGTCTGAGCGGAGATTAGGCCACCAGTAGTGACGACTGATGAGTAGGAAGGATCGGAGGAATCCAGAATGCCCTGCCACCTTGGAATCATGTCCCCAACGAAGGATCTTAGCTCTTAGCTCAGTGGGGACAAAGATCTTACCAGGCGGAATTTTTGACTTCAGGGTGGTAGAGTGGGCAACAATGCATGAGGTTGGAATGATCGGCTCAGGTTCAGGGGCGGACTCCTCGTCCAAAGTGTCAAATGACCTAGAGAGCGCATCAGCCCGACCGTTGCAGGAACCAGGTTTGTACGTAATCGTGAAATTAAAACGGGCAAAGAAGAGACTCCACCTGGCCTGTCTAGGATTCAGACGTTTAGCATTCTGTAGATACTGTAAATTCTTGTGATCGGTAAAGATCGTTATGGAGTGAGGGGAACCCTCCAAGAGATGACGCCACTCCTCTAACGCCAATTTAATTGCGAGAAGTTCCCGATCACCGATAGCATAATTCCTCTCTGCCTGAGAATTTTTTTTGGAGAAGAACGCACATGGTTGGCGTCTCTTCTCAAAGATTTGAAGAAGCACAGCTCCCACCCCCATTGAGGAAGCGTCCACTTCAATAAAAAATGCATTCCCAGGATTTGGTCTCCTCAAGAGGGGGCCAGAAACAAAGGCCTGTTTCAGGTTGTGAAATGCAGAGACAGCTTCGGGAGGCCAGTCTCTGGCATTCACACCCTTCTTGGTCAAAGCGATAATAGGCGCGGCAATGGAAGAGTAATTCCTTATGAACTGCCTATAATAATTAGTGAAGCCAAGAAAGCGCTGTGTGGCCTTGAGGCTAGCAGGAAGAGGCCAGTTGGTGATAGCCAAGACCTTCCCAGGGTCCATACGAAGACCCGAACATGAGACGAAGCACCCCAAAAACAGGACCTCAGAACATTCAAAGGAACATTTCACCAGCTTGGCATAGAGATTGTTCTCTCTAAGACGTTGAAGTACAGTGCGGACATGGTTTCTGTGGACGAGCAAATTTTCAGAAAAGATCAGAATGTCATCCAGATAGATGACAACAAACTGGTACAGCAGATCTCTGAAAATTTCATTGACAAAGTTTTGAAACACGGCTGGAGCATTACACAGACCAAAAGGCATCACCAGATATTCGTAATGCCCGTCTCTAGTGTTGAATGCAGTCTTCCATTCGTCACCCTCCCGTATTCGAATGAGATTGTACGCGCCTCTGAGATCCAACTTGGTGAAAATGGAGGCACCCTTCAACCTATCGAATAGCTCAGATATTAAGGGTAAGGGGTATCGATTTTTAATAGTAACCGCATTTAAACCCCGATAATCGATGCAGGGTCTTAAGGTACCATCCTTTTTGGCAACAAAAAAGAACCCTGCCCCTGCAGGCGATGAGGATTTCCGGATGAAACCTCTCTCCAGATTCTCTGCGACATACTCCGACATGGCCTGGATCTCTGGGATGGACAGAGGGTAGGTACGACCCCGGGGTAGAGTTGCTCCGGGGACAAGATCAATAGCACAGTCAAAAGACCTGTGGGGAGGAAGCACCTCAGCTGATTTCTTACAGAACACATCCCGGTAATCGCTGTATGCAGCAGGAAGATCAGAAGAAACAGAAGTGGCAGCAACCGGAAGACTCTCCTTGGGGGTCACCTTGAGAAGACACGACGAGAAACATGAGGAACCCCAGGCCAGGATCTGCCCAGAGACCCAGTCCACATGTGGAGAGTGGAGCTGTAGCCAAGGGAGGCCCAATACAACTGGGGTAGAGGCCTTGGGTAGAATAAGAAAGGATATCCACTCCTGGTGGAGAATCCCTACCGACATCCTAATGGGTAGCGTCTGGAAGCGAATAGGGCCCCCTGGGAGAACAGTGCCATCATTTGCCGAGACTACCAATGGGGTAGTGAGAGGTGAAAGGGTAAGCTTTATAGAAGAAGCAGTTCTCCAATCCATAAAATTGCCGGCAGCCCCGGAATCCAGGTATGCAAGGGTTGACTGAGGAGAAGTGCCTACATGAAGGAACACCGGCAAGAGCAGGCGAGAAGGTGATGTTTCTGGGTCCAATACTCCACCTTCCAAATGTATTAGACCCGAGCGTTTCCCGGACGAAGCGAGCAGGAGTCACGAAAATGACCCTTGCCCCCACAATAGAGGCACAAGCCCAGAGTTCTGCGCCTAGCACGTTCTTCGGGGGTTAGTCTGGTCCGGCCCAGCTGCATAGGTTCTTCAACAGGTAGAGGATGCTCCATGGAATGAAGGGAGGGGAGCTCAGACTGGCTAGGACCCAGAGAGTGCTGGCGTCTTTTTTCTAAAGACCTCTCTTGAAAACGAATGTCGATCTGGTTGCATAATGAAATTACATCGTCCAGACTGACGGGAATGGCTCTTCCCGCTAATTCGTCTTTCACTCGGTCAGAGAGGCCATGTAAAAAGGTAGCGATCAGGGCCTCATTATTCCAGCTCAATTCAGCTGTGTGGATACGGAACTGAAGAGCATATTGCCCCACTGAACTAGATTCTTGGCGAAGACGTAAGACAGCACTAGCCGCTGAAGAAGCCCGAGCCGGCTCTTCGAAGATATTACGAAAGAGCTTCAAAAAATCGGACAGACTGGAAACCACCGGATTGTTCCTCTCCCACAGGGGGGCAGCCCAGGCCAAAGCTTCACCGGAGAGGAGGGAAATGACATAGGCTACCCTAGCCCGGTCAGACAGGAAGCTTTGAGGCTGAAGCTCAAAATGAATTGTGCATTGGCTGAGAAACCCCCTGCAGGCCTTGGAGTCCCCAGAGAAACGGAACGGAGCTGGCAATCTTAGTGAGTGTGAGGCTGCGACTGGTGCGATAGGTACAGCCGCTGGTTGTACTTGGGGTTGCGGATTCGGGGTTCCCAAGGAGACCTGAAGCTGCTCGAATCGAGAAGCCAGATCCTGGAGGAATCGCATCACCTGAGTCTGATTTGATTCCTGGGCTTCGAGTCTGCGAACTATGCCCTGCAATGGATCATCCGCGGGAAGCGGGATGTCAGCCGGGTTCATGGCTGATCAAACTGTCAGGGTCACCTGTGGCCAGGTGACAGATGCACACCGTAGGGGGACAGGAGTGCACCGCGAGGTAGTGAACCCTATGGCTGGCTTCTGCGGGTAGGAAACTTGGTGGTTGTGGAAAGCGGGACCAGAGGAGCACAACCGAGATCCTAACGGAAGCTAGAGCCAAGATTCCCCAGGGCGCGGAGTCTAAGACCCAGCTGGTCTTCTCCAGGGCCTCTAGTGGTGAGGATGTTGTGCTGCAGGCTGGGACCAGGTCGCGGCCCCTGGAGTTTCCTAGCTCACGCCCCGTAGGATAAGGGGAAAAGAGGGGAAGCAGCAGCACAAGATAAGGGAGAACCGAATAACAAGCCGAAGGTCAGGGGCCACAAGCAGACAAGGATAACGAAGAACGAGCCGAAGGTCAAGGGTCACGAGCAGACAGGGATAGTCGGGGACAAGCCAATAACGTAACAGAGAGACAGACGTAGCACACGACAGGCAGGAACCCAAACACACAATGCCTAACAAACACGTTGATCAGCAAGGCAGGCTTGCAGTGCACAGGTTAATATAGTGTTCTGTGATAGGGCCTGGGGTGGAGTCAGGCTGGGAGGAGATTATAAAGGAAGCCAGGTGAAGGAGGTCTGGTCTCTAGATGAACACATGAGGAGGAAGGTAAGATGGCAGACAGACATTAATGCATATCCATGACACCGGGCCTGGAATCTGCCCGTCCTGGCTTGCCCTCCCAAAATGCCCGTGAGGTTCGGGACAAATACATGGAGTATTTCACGGGTA